>CM061489.1:10627500-11067500 GCA_030867185.1 Tagetes erecta
ATTCTTCAGTCTATTATTAAATCGATATTAATTTGTCTAGGATGAAAGTTTGTAAGCATTTGTTGGTTAGTTGCTTAAGATGATTAAAATTACAAAGTAAAAGAAAAAGTTATATAGCTCAAAACTCCATCACGTTTTTTTATATGCATAATCTTATAAAAATTCTTTCTAGCCGGCAATAATCAAAGGTCGTGTTCTCCTAAAAACAAGTTACTCTCTTTAGCCTCCCTAATGTATTCATAACCAGGTTTTATATACATGTAAGTATATATGTAACTGGGTTTAATATCTGTATGGTACATACATGTCAAATAATAATATTTATAAAAATGTTTGTTTAAGCATTTGTAAATATAAATATTTAAGGACTTGATCACTCCATCAACTCATGCATTGTGAAAATTTTTACTCAATTTTCTTCCCAAACCTTTTATTATATAACAAATATTCTTCTACAAAAAATGTCTCCTTTAAAACCTTAAATTATAAGATAGACTTGTTCGTTATATTGTCATTGACTCTTAAAAAGCAATTACCGATATGATTTCCATTAGTTTTTTAAATAAGTTATGAATAAAAAGTAAAAGAAAAAGTGTAAAGTAAAAAAATGCATTAATACACAATAATTAACCCTCTCTAAAGCTAATAAATTAGGATGGTCCTTCCACTTATTATTATTATTATTATTATTATTATTATTATTATTATTATGTAGTCTATATTTCAACTCTTTCCCTTTCACTCTTTTTGCTGTTTTTGGAATGTAAATAATGATTTACCGCTAACATATTTCACTTCTTAACAGTGGCGGATTCTGAACATTTTCAGCACGGGGGCTGAAAATTACAGGACTCGATTTTTTTTTCTTATCATTATGTTTCAGGTTATATTTTTCGGGTTGAAGATTTGATTCGGGTCGGGTCAAACAATAAGAACACTAGATGTCTAAAAACACATATAAAAACTAGATAAGTGTTAACAAAACAAAGATCTAAAATGTATGATAATACGAGAGAAATTGTGGGTACCTTAAAAAAGAATTACAACGCTGTCCAACGACCTTTAAGATCTTTGAATTCATCGATTATGGAAGTCAGAATCAAACTTTTCAGCAATTTCTTTTTCCACGTAAATCACCAAGCTATCCGCCAGATACTCATTTGACATCTTATTGCGAAGACGAGTCTTAAATATTTTCATTGCTGAAAATCCCCTTTCTGTTGTTGCAGTGGAAACTGGAAGTGTCATGATTAGGCGAATCACTCTATCAACCAAATAGAATGTATCACGTTTTTGAGTTTTCACAAGACTTTTGCATAAATCCAAAATAGTTGATACGCCACTTAGCTTGGTATTCGTTATCTTTCAGCGTTAAAAATCTCAAGTTGATATCGTAATTGATACCTCTCATGTTTCACAAAATCTTCAGGATAATACTTTTCAACAAGATGACAAATCTGGTCAATATTAATCTCTTTTGAAAGTAGACAAGAACTAAGAGTTAATATCTCCATCGATTGCTCATTGAACCTATTATTCAATTCATTGATTGTGTAGTTGGGTTTTTGTGGCCCACTACCCAATTAAACTAATTGGCTAATGTGTAGTTTAGGCTAACAATTTGTTACTTGAGTTTAAATTGTAATGGACTAATGACCCGAGTACCCGACTACCCAACTAGTATACGTGTCGTTTATTATTGACAGGGGCGAGCCGCGAGCCCAATATATATATAACACATGTAAATTTTTTTACACGGGGGCGAGATCAATATATATATATATAAAGATTTAAAGTATCGGGGTAAAAATCAGTACTTCGGGATAAAAAACGGGCAGGGGCCGGAGCCCCCGTTTGTCTCTCTTACCATGCGCCCCTGCTTCTTAATAATCATTGTATTTCAAAATAACCACTTAAAAATGGAAAAATACGTAAATGTTGTATTATAAACTTGGGATGTGCTTAAACGCTTATGACATGCGAGTGAACTATACGATGTGAACTAGTGGTCGTGAGATTTATACGTGAGGCTATTTTTTGTTGCAATTAATTATTTAAAAGAGGTACAAAACGAGCAACGACCGAATCATGGGTACGTGGAGAATATATAGTAGGCACGGGTATTACCGGTGTTAATTTTTTACCAGGTAGCTAGCTTAAAAAAATTATACGTATTAAGTTCGTCCACGCTAAAAGATTCCTAGTTTTTTTATTGTTCAAGGTTCGTACACGAGGACAACTCATAGCCCTATCTCATAGGGCATACCCCTCTATCTTAGTGACATGTGTTGCTACAACAAGAATATGGCGAGGATGGTAGTGACGATGTTCTAGGGTCCATGGTATTGTTCGGTTATAGATCTAAGTGTTTAAGATTAGAGAAATGTTAAGAGAAAAGAGGAGATAAGAGGAGTGAAGGTGTGTGTGTGTTTTGAGAGTGGAGTGCAAGAGCCAATGTGAATGAGAGTGTGTTTTGCTTCAGATTGCAGCAACATATATACACAAGTCTTTGTGTGTTGCCCAAGCAAATCTGATCCAAATCTGAAAGGTTCAGGAGCTCCTGGCTCGAGGCTGCCCCTCGGCCAGTGCACCTTCCATTCTTGGCAGCCTGCAGCACCTCAGGTGTGAATAGTGGTTTATGTTTTTAGCTATTTTCGTGTAAAGGGTTTTGCCTGCATTAATTGCATTCAGTCTTGCTTTACCAAGGATATCTTTTGAAGATATTGCAAGATATGTTTGAATCTTTGTTGTGGGAATAAGTGTCAGGTTACTGTAGCGCTACTGTTCACGTACCAGGCTTCTGGCTCCTGGCTGCTGGCTTCCGGCTGCCCAACCAAGTGGTTATATGACCTACGTCATCAGCCCCCCAGTCATAAGCGCTTGTGATGTCTGACATAAGTGTTTGTGACTTAGAATCATTTGATTGCTTTGGATTTTTAGCTTCTGGCTCGTAGCTGCAAGCTTCTTAGTCTGTTTTAGTTCTTAGCAATTGAAAGGCTATCCTCTACCTGATTGGACGCGATAAAATAGCCTAGGTCAGAAGGTGGCGATAAGATTTTATCCAGCCGCCCTTTAGCTTTGTTAGCTTTTACGAGCTTCCATGCATTTGGTACTGACTCGTTATGCTTTGGCACATTTAAGCTCTAGCTTATTAAGCTTCTACGTTGTATTGCTAGGACTGTGATGGGTCGAATAACGAGATTGTATCATATTTTGTTGATAATGTATTTATCTCGTGTTAAACTTTTGAAGGGTAGCTTAGCCTTCGAGCAATAATGTCAAGTGCCATTGAAAGATTATGTCTTGATGGCTCAGTGAAGATTCTTAGCAAGTCATGATTTTGTACCAAGCGATATTTATCAAGTTGATATGCTGACTTGGTCAAATATGTTGCGTGTTGTTACATATGCTAGGCGCAGTATGTGTGCTCTATGCGGTAGAAGGCGGGCTTCTTGCACACTAAAGTAGACTATGCTGCTTTTTGGCTAACTCATCATGACTTGGTAATATACTTTCAAGTTTTCTTGCTATCGAAAACTTGAAGGTATTCATCAATCATTTTTATTGTGAGAAGCTAAGATGTGAGCTTGTCATTCGTATCTGGGAGGGCTTAATAGTTCGACCATGAATGGAAGCATTGCATCGGTGAGCCTTCGATACAAGCGATGGCTTTGAACGTTGATTTTATAAGGTCAATATACGTAATCTTATATAAACGTAGAGTTCAATAGCCTGCTTGGGGTATCTATTCATGAAGCCATCACATTTTTGCATGTGTGCGCTCGAGTGTCTTTTGGGATATTATTTTCGCCAATTGTTTTTTACCGAGTAAGAGCTTTTGGATTTTGTTAATCAAACAAAACAGCTTGTCTACCCAGATGTTTTGGGTCTTTGAGCTGACGTGTAGATTTCCTTTTTTAACACAAGCGATGGAAGCTAGTAGGTAGAAGCAGACGAAGTGAATCGGTGAGCTTCTTGCCTGTTAAGACACGTTTGTAGTACATGCTTGTGAGTTTCTTCTGTATAGAAGACAATTTATTGCATATGTTGGCAATATTATTTCGTATTAAAACGAACTTATCACACATGTTAGCGAACTTATTATGCATATGATTAAGCTTCGAAGGTTAGCTAGTTTATTGCATATTTGCATGTACTAGTAAGCTTTGAAGAGTAGCTTATCATGTATGCTGGTAAGCTTCTTTTGCCATGCTATAAGCTTCTTTCACCCATAGATAGGCGTTTTTCAAAGCTTATTTAAGAGGCTTCTTTTCTTCAAAGTATGAGACTAGATTTTCGTCTCCTTTGATTTTGTTTAGCAACGAATGGCTAGCATTGAGTTGCTAAAACATGTGGACAAGCATGTTGTCTAGGGAGCTTATGCCTTTGAAGTTATGTGACATAAGAAGGTCAAGCTCTTCTTGAGTGAAGTGTCTTTAGCTACGCCTTTCGATGTCACTATCCGCTGACATTTTAGTTGGCGTGATACTTCATATTCTTTTATGACTCATGCTTTTATGCGAGCAGCGTGATCGGTAGATTCTGAGGATCATTTGATCATTTTCTGAACGAGCGTTTTTATGCTCATTGTGGTATTTTAGACACCTTGTCGGGTCCTATTTGATGTCATGTTAGCCTATGCGGGCGATACATGAACTTTTTATGCAATTGTTTGGCCTTGAAGGCGCTTTATGCATGTGATTTGCTCATGTGACCTCTTAGTCTTAGAGATGATAACTTATCTTATATTTGTCGTTTATGGTGTATCGTTTTCGTAGTCTCATCGAGGTACGATGCTGCAGTTCACCTTACCTGATTTAACTAGGAAAGTTAATGCACCTTATCCTATCTGTTAAGTCCTAAGAAGCTTTTTCTTCTTGGATTTGTTTCATAAGTTAGAGTAATTTTCTTTCTTGTACTTATGGAGCAGATTTGGCGTGAGGTGCTCACCCTCTTTCATGGATTGATTTTATGTATCCATGGAATTGTATTGTTTTAGGAATTCACCCTGTATACAGGAAGGTATAGCGCCTTGTTTCCTGTTGAGCGATATGGCCTAGGAGCTCAAACCTTTACATGGAGAGGTGTAGTTCCGGACCCCATGGAGCCTAGTTAGGAGGGGCTCACCCTTCGATAGGATAATAGACAAGGTTCAATATGAAATAATTGTGTATGTGAAACCATGAGTCTTAAAAGACAATAAATGTCATCAGATAAAGAGACTCATGAGAAGTCTTATTTGTATATATATATATTTTTTTATCAAGCTCACCTAAGGTAGGTTGCCTTATGAATATTGTATTTATCTTGTAAGGTTAACGTTTATGAGTTAACACTTTGTAGAACTCTCTTTTAGGAATCGTGTCATGATTAGTGTTTGAAGGTTGTGAATCGGTTTACCGATTCTAGTAATGCACTAATGTAGGTATTTTGTGCCGTCTTTTTACAAGAAGATGAATTTTCTTGCATGTCATGCTCACGTTAAAGCTTGTACCTTCGGTGTATTGTCATATGTTGTGTATACCCTTCAAACGAAAAGAAGAGGATGCTTCTTTTCTGGAATGGAGAAGGTTAGCTTCTTTATTGCTGCATGTGAGCTGCTAAGGCACCAAGGTGGTCTGCCTTCTTGTATAAGATGGCCAGCTAGTCTACCTTAGTATAAGCTTCAAAAGCTTTTTTGGCAAGGGTAGAAAACATAGCGACCGGATCTCTTGATCGGCACTTTGGGAAGGTACAAGTACCTTGTAACATTTCTAAGTAATGTCAAGTGTGAGAATATATCCGTTGATGTTGTCATTATTCACACAAAGTTGACTTCACCCCATAGCTATTAAAATAGATTAGGCGACGATCTTTGATTAATCGTCTTTATGAGCTAGTTTACTAGGGAAAGTAATTAAAAAGAAGATTTCTTGAGACAAGAGAAGCCTTCTTTACTATTATAAACTTTAAACCGTATGAGACAAATGCATAGCTTTGTTTAATGCAATGGTTCATTGCTTCTATGCTTGTTGAATCATAACGTGGTATTTGTTTATTTTGCGTATACTCGAATACATAAAAGCTTATGGACCGAGCTTCATGTGTTTCCGAGGTCATAAAACTTTGAAGTTTAGGCTTCTGAGTTTAAGATTATGATGATTTTAAGTCTTCCTATGTGTACAGTTGTCTTTACAAGCTTATAAGTTTCGGATCAAGCAATCTTATAGATTTTGTAGAGTTGATAGTAGTATTCAACAAATCCGAACTTGTTTTTTGATTTAGACAATGTGTTATGGTTAAACGCTTTAGTTTAGGGTTAAGACCTTTCTTCTCTAGCGCATTGGCTAGGTGCTTAGCAATTAGCATGTGCCATTGTTTTAGCGAGCTGCTTTGGTGATTAAGCAAGTCGCTTCAGTGTTATATTGTAGGCTGGTGCTTTAGCATGGTGCTTTGATGATAGGTCGTTAGCTTAGGTGAGATATTTTGATGTTCTCATAAGCTATGTTTTTGCTTTCTCAAGCTGCTTCTTTAGCCTATTGAATGTTATATTACTCATAGATCGAAGCGTTTTTGCTTGTTTTAACGACCTATGTGCTTGTCCATGAGTTTCTTTAATGCTTCTTATGGGTTGTGATTGTGCTTCTAAGCCTTGTAAGCTTTGTAGGAGCTAATCATCGATTAGAGATTGAATCCTTGACAGTAGCAACTAGAGCATCTAAACTCATTATTTAGTATAGAAGTTATTCTTGTCATAAGAGTCCTTCCGTAAGGCATTTTTAACAAGCTTCATTGATGATTGAGCGAGATGCTTGTTAATCTTGACCTTGTAGGTTTTGTTTACACCAATATCTTTTGATTCAAGTTAAGCGCTTTAATGTGCTCGATGTAGGTAGGATCACCTGATTAGAGCTATTTAGCTTAAGCTTGAAGGATGTATCGGTATTTAAGTTAGTTCGACACCTTCTTCCTTCACCTTGTAGCTTATTCATTTGCTCTTTAAGTAAAAGAAGCAATGTTCATGTCATAAAGAAGCATGTACCTTACTCTGACTATGGGCTTGCTCGGGGTTTATTTGGTTCCCCTGCTGATTTTACATATGTGGCGAGCTGCTTGTGGCTGTCTTAGTTTTTTAACAAAAGTTTAGCCTTGAAATGCTCGTTGCCATTTAAGTTTTTGAGCAAAAGCCTAGTTTACTCATATAACTATGTCATCAGCCCCCAGTCATAAGCAGTCATGGCGTAGTTATGAGTGTTTATGACTCAATATTTTTCTTAGTTCTTCGACTTCTCATTTATAAGCTTCTTAAATGAGTTACAGTTGTGACAACTGTTTAGTGGCTGGGAAGCCCTGAGCCCCCACGTTACCACAGGTAAAGGCTTGTGAAGCTTGTTTTCTCATTGAAGATGAGTCGAAGCCAATTGAAGAAGGTATGGAATGAGCTTCGTTCATTTGAAGGGTATTTCATGGATATAGCTATTTAGCAGCCACCTCAGCCTAAAAGGTATGTTTCCTATTTTTGGAGTTGCTTATTTTTTAGGTAAGGTAAGCATCTGCCTTAGGCGACATGTTGCTCCTTTAAAGGATCATGTTGTGTTGAAAAGAGGTTAGTCTCATATGAATGATTCGACCGCGGGTCCGTTCATCCTTAGAAAATGTTGATTTGATTCATATGGTGAAGTTGGCTGAGGTGTCAAGCTTTAATCAACACGTTCTCTGCTAAAGTTAGTCTTTAGGTGAGAGTGTAGTGAAAAGCTTTGCCTTGAATGTTTTTGTTATGTCGATGTTTTAGTAGGCTACTATAGAGATTAAGTAGGCTACTTTGTTGTTTTGTCGACGTGTTTTTGACCTCTTTTTTTATTGTTCTTCAAAGTGCTTTAAAACTGGTAGCAAGTGTTTCATATACTCCCGTATGATGCTTTCATGTTTGCATGCTTTTACGGTTCTGAAGTCCAAATGGACTGATACTATCTTTGGTGGTATATGAAATATTTATTTACTTTGCATCATCATGAGCAGAGTGACATAAGTTTCCTTCATGCTTCTTAGGTTTATATGTCTTTCTTGACTCATGTGTCCTTATATTTATACATGTTAAGGTCATACGAGGTTGAGCTCGTGGCTTGTCAGACGAGGTTGAGCTCGTGGCTTATCAGACGAGGTTGAGCTCGTGGCT
The DNA here is from genome assembly GCA_030867185.1 of Tagetes erecta. NCBI lineage: Eukaryota > Viridiplantae > Streptophyta > Magnoliopsida > Asterales > Asteraceae > Tagetes > Tagetes erecta. The sequence goes on from CM061489.1 coordinate 10,635,656, forward strand.
TGTCAGACGAGGTTGAGCTCGTGGCTTTCAAGGCCTTTATTTAGAGGCTTAGGGATCCATAATTGGATCTGTTGGTGTAGAGGTTTATTATGGAACCTCTTCTTTTAGTTACAACACAGTATGTCATAATGTTTTCTTTGAGACTGCCTTACATAGCACGAAGTAAGAGGATAACAAAGCTAAGCATGATCCTATAAAGGGATGTGGAGCTTTGTTTTTTGGATTCGTTTAGTGTCTTGCTTGACCAATCCGTTTGTAAAGAAGTTACCATTGTGCTTTGTGGTTTGACCTGTATACCAGTGGTCAATATGTAGCTTAGTAATCGAGAGGCTTCGTGTGTCGCTCCTGTGTGGTATCAATAGATACGTTAATATGATCGTGAGAAATAATCACATCTTTATGAAAATATCGATGCCATTTTACTTTAAGAATATGGCTGGCTTGAGTTTATAATGTCTCGAGAAGCTTGAAGCTTGTAGCTGGAAGCTTGTACCTCGGAGCTGGAAGCTTGTAGCTAGAAGCTGGAAGCTGGAAGCTTATAGCTAGGACCTTGAAGCTTGAAGATCATGGCTGAGAAGTTTTGTCTTATTATGTAGACACTACTGTGTTCCGAAGCTTGTTATGAGTGAAGCATTTGACTTTTGCGAATATGTGCTTGTTCCTTTTTAAAGACGTGAGAAGCATTGTTTATGCATGATCATTGATATGCTAGTGTCATGCGTAGGTGTTAACCATGTTTGCTTCTTTGGTCGTGATTCTATTTTAAGGCTTCTTTACATCTTAGCCTCCCTAAGGTGTAAGCCATGTTTGTTTCTTTGCTCTCACGAGTCCTTGATGACAAGTAAAGAAACGTTTATGGATATTTTCTTTTATGGCTTCTGAGCTTGGCTTCATGTGGAAGCTATCAGCTCGTTTGGAAGCTTCTCTACTTGTTAGAAGGATGCTTCTGTCGGAATCTTTGACCGCTCGTCTTCGTCGAACAACGTTTTTGAAGTTGTGTATATTTATCCTTTCAGTGGTTCTGTTGTAGGATAACCCTTTAATACTTCTATGAAGCTTCAAAGGTCTTTTATATTCATATTTTGGTGTAAGATGTTGACTTTCTTCTTATGTAGCTTCTTTTGAGTGAAGTTCGTTAAGAAGCTTATGCTCGATTACCAAAGGATGCGTATTCGAACTAGATTTGTGTCAAGCCTGTTATTGTGTGGCAATATTTGACATTGGCTCATTTATTTTTTCCAACTGCTCTTGTAAACATGTGCAGGTAGTCTTCCGAGTTATTATTTTCACTTGTTTCCTTTCGGAGGAAGTCCAGTGATGTTTTAAACGAAGAAAGGATTTTTGGACAAAAATCTTGATTTTGATTTGTCAGTCACATTTAAGGATATTTCCGCCCTTCTTTGGACTTTTTCGAAGGAATTTATGGTGAGATTTGATTTGAGCGAAAAGTGGGAAGCGTCTTAGACAGAGCCTTCCACGTTCACTGGTAATGTGTATCTCATCGTTTCTTGACATCGTGGTTGTCGTATGGAATATAAGGTTTTGCTATCAGGTGAGGTAAGCTTGATAGAGACTCTAACTTGCACAAGTGATGTTACTTGTTTAAGTCTTTGTCATGAGCAAGCACGACTCGCTTCTTTGGAGCATCACTCATGTACATGGTTTTTATCAACCGTCTTTGTTTCATCAAGAGGTTTCGTATGCCATGTGTTGATATGAGTTAATTCATAGCTTAAGACATGTGTCTCCTTAGTATAAATGTTCAAAAACAAATATGGCTTTGTCTGTGTAAAACAAGTATGTTTAGGATACTAGAGACTGTTGTTTGTAGTTGTTCTCTAAGTATGGCTTATGTATACACTTCTTGTCTTTTCGGGGCTACTCGTTTGTCCGCTTTTAGCTAGTGTAACTCGTACATTTACCTTTATTATGTAGGTTAAAGTCACATATTGGAAGAGAGTTTTTCTTCTCTAGTGATCTCTTCAAATGATCGATGTTTTGAGAATGTATGATGGTTTTTAGACCGTTACATATTTTGGGCATTGTAGCAAGATGCTTATGAGCTTATGAGCTGAGAAGCTAATATGTGCGGCTTCCGGGCTTCTCGCTTTTTTTTGTTTTCATATCGTTGCTATCTGGATAATCTTATTTGTATGATAGCATTAGTACATCATAGATATTAATCACTGTAACCTCCCGTTGAAAGAGGATTTTTATAACATTTTATTGCTGGAGATTCTTTGCTTTTCGGTTTGTTGACAACCTGATTACCAAGTAGCTGGGAGTAAGAATCTATTGGCGGGAAGCAAGGAGCTGTTATCCGGAAGCAAGAAGCTGTCAGCTGGAAGCAAGAAGCTGTTAGCTGAAAGCTATTAGATGGAAGCAAGGAGCTGTCATCTGTATTTTCACATAGATAGAACACCTACTTACGTTACATATTTCGGTTAACAATGCTTATCGTGTTGTCTGATAAAAATCAGGTTGTTAAATGTTTTGCTTCTCAATAGGTAGGTTACCTATCAATGGTGTTATGGTACCCGTTTCACGACCGTATTCGTAGATGTCGGTTGCGTTTGGTGCTTTACTTTGTTACCTTGCTAGTCAGTTTATCCGGTTCACTTATACTTGTTGAAGATGTGTTAAGGCTACAACAAATAGGAAGCTTGTACATCTTTAAAGTTGTAGTGAACAGGAAGCTTGTAAAGTTGTAATAAATATGAAGCATTTGTAGCTGAATATGAAGCTTGTTTAGCTGCATTTGCTTGTAAGCTTGTTTATCACAAGTAAGCTTTTTTATCCATGCTAAAAAAAAAAAATTACAAGGCTGGAGTGAGCTGTAGGCTCTTTGATCCAAGCTGAGTAGTTCTAAAGTCGTGGTCAGCTGTAAGCTCGTGCATCCAGGCTGAGCAGCTGTAAAGCTTTTGTGAACAGTAAGCTCGTGTACCTAGGTTGAGTAGCTGTAAAACTTTTGTGAACAGTAAGCTCTTATACCCAGGTTGAGCAGCTGTCAGGCTGTAGCTGTCACATTTCTTTTTTATGAAGACTATTTTTCTTTTTTTTTTTTTTAAAAGTGTGTAGCAAAGTAACACAAAAATGATGTCTTACTTTAAATTTCTTGTTTTCTTTCAACAAAACTTTATGGATTTGTCAGTAGCAAAAGTTTAAACACATGAATCAAAACATTCAACATTTTTGCTTGACTTTTATATATGTAACTATCATGTAGGTTTATATGGTACACTATGTTTAACAACTTGTACATAGTTGATTATAACTTTGCCATTCTAGTGAACACTACATAATGTTTTGTACATATGTGGTAAAAATATGACCACATGTAATAATAATAAAGGGTATATCTCTTATGTTTTTATCATAAAATGAGTTTTGTTGAAGATATACGGTTTTATATGTGTGTTTTTTGCAAGTAGTTAACATGTACTACTAAAATGAAGATACTCGAGTATTTTTACAAATAGTTGACATGCTCGAGTAAATATGAACTTTTTGTACAAAAAACACGTACCTAGTTACCGTAGAGTGTTAGAAGGCGTAGAAGGTTACCTAGTTTCTTCAAGAGGTAAGTATACCATGTCGATGAAAAATAACACATCTTTATTTGATGAAGATCTTGTTGCCTTCGTAGGAGATGAAGATCTTAAAGTTTGTAGATCTTGTAATGACGGTTCGACCGAAGGTCCGTTCGTTGCTGGAGCACTACCACCAACTCCTTCATCCGATGTATGGCTAGTAACCGACTAGAAACCGTCTTCCTCGACCATAAAAAGAGATTACTTAGGAACAAGGGCTGAAACTACCGGAAAATTGTTCTAAGTAGCGCAGCCCCACGGTGGGCGCCACTTGTTGCTACAACAAGAATATGGCGAGGATGGTAGTGACGATGTTCTAGGGTCCATGGTATTGTTCGGTTATAGATCTAAGTGTTTAAGATTAGAGAAATGTTAAGAGAAAAGAGGAGATAAGAGGAGTGAAGGTGTGTGTGTGTTTTGAGAGTGGAGTGCAAGAGCCAATGTGAATGAGAGTGTGTTTTGCTTCAGATTGCAGCAACATATATACACAAGTCTTTGTGTGTTGCCCAAGCAAATCTGATCCAAATCTGAAAGGTTCAGGAGCTCCTGGCTCGAGGCTGCCCCTCGGCCAGTGCACCTTCCATTCTTGGCAGCCTGCAGCACCTCAGGTGTGAATAGTGGTTTATGTTTTTAGCTATTTTCGTGTAAAGGGTTTTGCCTGCATTAATTGCATTCAGTCTTGCTTTACCAAGGATATCTTTTGAAGATATTGCAAGATATGTTTGAATCTTTGTTGTGGGAATAAGTGTCAGGTTACTGTAGCGCTACTGTTCACGTACCAGGCTTCTGGCTCCTGGCTGCTGGCTTCCGGCTGCCCAACCAAGTGGTTATATGACCTACGTCATCAACATGCATGAACTTGAACTTGTTCGTTTCTTCTGTTACTATTGTGAGATTAACATATTTATAGTAATGATCATGTGTGATACGAAACAAACAAACAAACAAGAATTCGTAGGTTCCTTTTGTTTGTACCTTTCACACGCAGCATGCTTAATGTCATCCAGCATGATCGATTGTTGAGGGCGTGAGGGGTTTCCAGTCAATGGTGAAAACGTGCATGTTTGTTTATCTTTTTTTCTTTTTTACACTACTACTCGATCTTATTCTCCACATCATCACCTCGTTTGTCAATTATCATAACTATCAACTCACCACAAAACACACTTCTAGTCATTATCACTTTATCACCATCCACAACACAAATTATGTGACGCCTAGTTATTACCGACATTGTAATATTTTTTTATACTTTTCTAATCACTATCACACTCTCATAACACATAGTTTTACATTGTTCTGCTTGAACATGCAAGCTTTGAGTCTGGGTTATCTCCGCTATACATTTCTTTTAAGTGTTTTATCACCCCCTTAAACAAAATAGATGCGTATGTATGTATGGGATTTTATTTAGTTGAAATCATGTACACAATTCTTGACTGATCACTAGGAAGGCGAAATCATGTACTTAATTCTTAGAGTGACTAAGTGATGACGAGGAAGGTGAGGGAATGCGACAGGATCGGAGGTAACAATGTTCCACCACCCCTAGGGGGCATAGTTCGGTGGCACTTTCTAACCACATTCACCATGAGTCACACCGAGCCATTGGGTCTTTTCTCCTTGAATTGTGTGCCCAACGAATAATTAACGCCTTTTATAAAAAAATGTAACAAGCACTATAAATACACACATTCAAGCAATAAATAAACACTCTTTATCCAAAATACTCACTTTTTACAAGTTTTGCTTGATATTTTTTGCAAATTGATCTAAGAAAAACATCTCGAATTAAGCACTTTATCCCGAGAAACTTCATCCCAACGAAACCCATCAACCCGAGGCACTTCTTCCCAACGAAACCCGTAACATCGAGGCACCTCATCCCAACGCCAACCTGGCTCGACAATCGTAACACCAAACCGGTTTTCTCAATTTACCACCAACGAAGTTGGATGGGGTTTCTTAATTCGCATCTAATGAAGTCGAGTTTACACAATTCAACAACCAACAAGGAAGTAGTACGCACGTTTAAGTAGGGTATGCCGACTTTCGGTTGGTAGATTCCTAACTTGTGATTTATTCCACTCATTTCCAAGTGGGCATGTGAAGGAAGCAATGTAGGCAGAAGAAGAAGCAATGCCGGAGACACAGCAACAATCGGCCACAAAGGCAACTTTGTGGCCTTGTACGCAAGAAGAAGCGACTCTGGCTAAAGCGTGGATAACTACTTCTGAAGACCTGTATAAGGGAATTAATCAAAATCATCACTCATTTTAGGGGGAAAATTGATTGAGTTTGATGCATAATTAGGCTACGAGTCCAGTTGCTTTCATCATCAAGTGAAATAAAAATGGAATGATTTTAATGCCAATGTAGCTTTATTTGGAGAAATTTGCAACAAACTTAGATCCAATTTGGGTAGCGGACGAGGATGTGTTGAAAAGAACATAGGTGGGTTATACGAGAATTTGTAAAACGAGTGAGCTGTTTACGCAATTCACAACATGTAATGTTTTAAAACCGAGTCCCATGTGGAATGAAGTTTCAACGTGTGAAGAAACAAAAAAGGCGTCTTTCAAAAGAAAACAAAACAATCGAGTCAAGCATTAGGATAATGGAAGACAATTTTATGCCTTTTAACCTAAATGAAGAAACACGTGATCAATAGCAGCCAGCAATACCAATACCTCGACTAAGATGTAAAGGAAAGAATCTCATTGTATCATCGTCAGCCGAACGTGAAGATTTCATGAAGCTAGTTGTTGCAATACTTACAATAAAGACGAAGTTGCTGACAAAAAGCTGGATCGAGAGGAGAATGGAATTGAAGGGAAAAAAAAAAGTTGAAGTTCGATTCCTCGTTATTTAGAGGTGACTATCATGATACAAGCACAAAGACGGTAATTGATCGATTAAGAAAAATGCGCGGATTTAGATTTCTTGTTGAAGACGCAAGATCATTTGAATGGACCGTTGTTGTAAACGGATGGCTCAAAAACAAGAAGTCACCACACATTAGGGTCGGGAGTTCTAGTTATCTTTAGTCATTTTATTTTATTCTATCTAACAGTCTTTAACTAAGTTTATGTGTTGGGCCATGTTGCGGCATCGGGTTTAGCGTATGTGACTTCGTCACACGCGTTGATAAAAATGTTCTATATCTCGTACATTACGGTGCAAAGTCAATAATGCGTAACATATTAAAAGATGGGTATATAATAAACCTAAATGCAAAAATTAAAATTAAGTCAAAACTGGATGGTCAATGGTAATAGTAGGGTTAAAGTCGTAAACACGTAAAAAAGTTATCATGTCTCGTACATTACGGTGTAAAGTCGCATATTTTAAGACGGAAAAATATCCAAACTTACATGTCAAAGCTGAGAAGGAAAGTCGTAAATATGTCAAAGTAGAGTAACGATTCAAAGCTGTAAAGTGACAGAGGTCAAAACAATAATAAGTTAATGTCGATGGTCAAAAACATAAATATGTCAAAGTTGGGGGTCAAAACCGTAAACACCTAAAAGTCGGGGGTCGAAAACGTAATTAAGAAAATAAAATCAAAAAATATGCCGACGAATTAGTCGATGACACGTGTCGGTGTCACTGACATTCAAACTTACCATTATATACAATATATTAGTTGTAATTGTTATTTTTTAAATGAAATATGCAAGTGTAACCAAATTAGTAAATTAAAATAAATATTGGTGAGAGTAGAGGTATTTTCTCAATTTAAGCATATCGTTGAAGGAAGGGGACATAAGCGGCTACTGGATAAAGAGTTTTTAGAACGCTATAGATTCGTCGATGCTGCTTTTTACGTTTCCTTCTTGCTTGACTGTATAGGAAGAAAGTTTATTGCATTGGAAAGACTATAATATGACTATGTTATGGACCCCCATATTTAGTGGATTATTTCATCGCAAGGGCTCACATTTGTTCTATTTTGTTGGTAATAGTGGACCAAATTTTGTTTGCAGGAACAAAGAGAAATAGATTTATTCTATACTCGATAAGTATCAATACGCAATGAGTAAGTTAATGCCATTTTCTATCGCCATCCCACTCCTTGCAGTTAAGGTAATTCGGGCATGGCTAGCTCCCAAAGTGCAACGGGCGGTGTGTAGAAGGCCGGGGAATGGATTCACCGTTGTATGGCTGACCGACGATTACTAGCGATTGCAGCTTCATGTAGTTGAGTTGCAGCCTACAATCCGAATTGAGGACATGTTTTTGAAGTTATCTCACCTTTGTGGGATCGCGGCCCTTTGCCCTGACCATTGTAGAACGTGTGTCGCTCATGGAATAGGGGCATGATGACTTGACATCATACTCACCTTCCTTCGGTTTATCACCAACAGTCTGTCTAGGGTTCTAAATTCAATGATGGAAAGACTGGAAACTACACATGAGGGTTGCGCTCGTTGTGAAACTTAACCCAACACCTTACGACACGAGTTGAGGACAACCATGCGTCACCTGTGTCCGTGTTCCTAATGACACCGTGTAAAAGATGGATTCCATCGAATTTAAGGTGAGTGCTAATGAATAAAAGATAAGAAAGGGGTGCAAAATTGATTTGAGGTAAGTGAAACTTTCATTGTGAAAGATACAATCCTCTCGCCGCACTCTTGTGTATGGGATTATGCATTGTATTTTAGCTTGACTTCATTCTAGGATCTTTGTTTTGAAATATTAGAGGTAACTTTAAATCTAATTTTTAACGGCTAAAATTTCATCTTTGGACACAAATCTATAAGATGCTTTGTTTAGCCACCGCTTCGTGTGATTTTGAGTCTAGATTTGTTTAAAACCGACTCATGTTAGGTATGGTTAATTTCGTGTTTTTTCCCCGTAACGCAATACTAGTTTAGTGAATAAGTACATTAGTTTAGATCGGTAAAACAACACCCAAGTGATAATTTTAAGGATATTTATGAGGACACGGACGGTTATAATTAGTTTTGAAACAAAACCGTGGTAAATCCAAAGCACAAGATTTATCTATAAAAATGTTTTTTAGTATAACAGTTTTATTCTCAAATTAAAGAGAATTGAACAAAATACTTAATTTTATGGTGTATTATTTTTAAAATATAACTTCTTATAAAAAAACTATAAATGCTTAAAATTTACTAAGATTAATAATTATAGCTTATTATAATTGTATTCTTAAGTGAGAATTTTTATACTCTATTAAAAAAATATACTGATTGATGGATACTCACAGTAGGAGATAACTGAAAATATAATTACTCTAAAAATTTTCAAGATTATATTAAATTTTATTTTGTTTTATTATAATAATAATAATATACATTGAATATAAATATTATTATTATTATTATACATTGAATATAAATATTCTGAGCTAAACTTTTGCAAAAATCTATTATTTTGTGTTATTATTTTGTTATTTTAGAGATATCTTTCGTTTATAACCTACCATGCTTTATTAATCGAGTGTAGAGTTTCTAAATTCTAATAGATGGTTCATGAGACTCAATGTAGTGAGCGTAAAGCCCCTTGGATAACGCCCCATAAACCACTACGTAGGGGCGTTATAGGCGTTATGCCCCGTTGGGTGTTTTTAACATAACGATGGTGCCTCTTGTTGTCTAAGCATTGATTTGATTTGTTAATTGATTAATGGTTATTTAATGATTATGGGGTATTATAGGGGCATTAAACATTACACCACTTTTTAGTATAATGCCTCTTGTCTAGTCATCATTCAGATGGTAAAAAACGCCCCCAAAAGTTATTAACCATTATACATAGTCTGATAAGTTAAACAAATGATTCTCATCTAATTTCTTTTGAAATGCCTGGACAAATTAGCATCAAACTAATAATAGATACACACAATCCCACATAACCTAAACGTAAAATCTAAACTGAATATTAAAAAAAAAGTTGTGGCCCTTAAAGATATCTTACGTCACTTTTGTTTCAATTAGCGGAGGTGTTGACCTTAAAATAGTGCCTCGTTTGTTGCATTATCCCTTTTTCCGTACATCGGTATTATCTAAAATAGGAAAATTAGATATCATAACTTTAGGGGGTGTTAATATTATTACACACGTTAATACGTTATATTAGTAAAATCATAAAGAAATCATTCAAGTTTGGCGCATTATGCAAAGTGACATTATTACACTGGTAACATTAAAGCGTTATGTTCACACGTAACACGAACTTCGGATATGGATTCGTTTATGGATTGATATTTGGATTGGTAATACAACTGATTTGGCGCCGTTCTCGTGGCTTTCTTGGATCCCCCTTAAAGTGAAATGTTTCGGGTGGAGGGTAGCGAAAGATAGATTCGCCTCTAAGCAGGCGTTAACGAGGAGGGGGGTAAATATTCAATCCATAGAATTGAATGCTCGCTTTGTTTTGGTGCAATTGAATCTGGAGCTCATGTTTTAAAGGATTGTCCCTTCGCAGCAAAGATTTGGAAAGAAATTGGGCAATGGTGTGGAATTTGTGTGGACCCAGGATTGACCATAAAAGAGTTACTTGACTCTGTATCCTTATTGAATGTTTCTAAGCATCTATATATACGGTTTACATGGCTTCGATATGGTTTATTTGGACGGCTAGGAATGAGTTTATTTTTAATGCCAAACAGCCGGTGGTCTCTAAGGTGGTAGATTTGATCAAGTATCACACATTTGTTCGGTTGAAAAACTGGGCGAAGCTACGCGATCTATGATGGCAGTCTTGGTGTAATTTTTCTTTTTGAAAGTTTCCTTTGTAGCTTTAGTTTTTGGTGTTGCTTGTGTTGTACTTGGTTTCTTGGCCCTAGCGTCTTACTAGTGGTTTTTTCGAAAGTTTCCTTTGTAGCTTTAGTGCTTCTTGAATGCTGATCGAAAATGGGGGAAGATAATCAAATTGGTCATATTCCTCCTCATTATTGATATTATCAACACCAAGAAATATGGTGTTTATCTTGCAAGACGATGTGCTATCTTGGTGTGTTAGAATCTTTTACAAAGAAAACTTGTGTAGAATGTTTTTCAGAACGAATGGTTTATTTTTATAACATCAGTTGTATGGGTGACAAGTGTAAAACTATATACATTTATAAAAATGATAACATTTGAAAACGACAATAACACACGTAAAAAACTATTGCATGAAAGTGATAATTATTAGAATGGCTCATGAAAAAAATGGCAAAAATATGATTTATATATAAATATATTTAAAAACAAGTTTCTCTAAACTTAACCACCATGTACTAAAACCGAGGTGTCTTATTAAAACACACTTTGACGTATTAGTCCAAGGGGTGTGTTTTAATTTATTTAACCTCTTTTAACTCCTTTTAACATGTTTCAGAGAATTTACAATAAAGTAACGGGTAAACGGGCAACAAGTTGTACCGCTACCCATTTCAATTTAATTGTAAAATGTTGTTCTAATCTGTTAACACGTCATCGACACATACCCTTATAAATGTTGTCCAAGCCAAAAAGAGGGCGGTGAAACAAGCGTTAAAAAGCACACGACACCAACTCAGTTGAGCGTGAACCATGAATGTACATCACTAAGGCTAATGGTGCCCTTAAAAATATATATTGTTTGTAGTAGTATGGTAAATTGACAGCGGTGAAGTTAGTGACGGTGAAAAGCAAATTAAGCAGAGCACGTAGCTAGCTAGCGTCTGGTTGAATCAAATGAATGATTGATTGGACGGTGATTAGCTATGGTTTGAAACACTACTACTGTATTTCCACTTTTAGTTGATAGATTTGCTTGCATGCTTCCAGTAGATAATTATGCAGTTTTGTTGGGAATATTGAAATACTATTAAACTACCACCAAAATAATTAACATAAATATTATAACGCCTAGATTATTTACACTGCGTATTTTTGACAAAAAATCATTTTATACGTCGCGTATAGGGCTATACACGACGTATATGATACGATGGCAGGTATGTCAGTACGATGTTCAGATTCAATACGTCGTGTATAGCCCCTATATGCGACATATTGAGTACTTTAATATGCCGCCTATAACCCTAAATGCAACGTATTGAATTATTATTATTTTTTTTACAGCGAAACGAATAAATCTAGTGATTACCACTATGCTCGAACATGTTCCATCATCATTCGTCATCAAATTGTTGATACAATTCATAATTGTGTTATTATTATTATTTTCTTTCGTTTTCGTTATGATTTAATAAATTTTATATATTTCATTATCAAAATATTTTTATTTCCATTACTATTATTTTCCGTCATTATGATTAAATAAATTATATATATATATATTATATATTAATCGTTTAACGAGAAACCTCAAATCCCAATTTGAAACCCTAAAATTCCAAATTAACTTAGATTCCTATTGTTATTATTCTAGTTTTCTATACTATTTGTTTTGCTAAATTATGATTGTCATTTACTTAGATGATTCTAGTATTTGGGCAATCCTCGGTTCAATCTAAGTCGTTTGCTATTTAGTTCGCACTTGTGCTTCAAGGTGAGTAAACTCACTCCACTTTTTTACTTTTACATTTTGGGCCTGAAATATGTGTTTATACCATACTACGTTTTCTATTTTTTTATATTTTTAAAAAGAAATCATACAAATGTGTTAATCTAGTTCGCGGCTTGATGCAGTCTTATGTGTTAGTTTAAAGTAGTTTTATTGCTAAGTAATCCCACAGGTGCAATGTACAACATCGTAAGATGATTTAAACCCGGTCATTCTTATTCTATGATTACTATGTTGTTATGCTATGATGTTGGTTGCTATACTATGATTCCTGTTACTATGCCATGTCCCTAAATTGCTAAATAATTATTGATAACTTATATATCGAGATGGTTAAATGACGGTTGGTTTAAAAGTTATCTGTAATTGATACATGAATGGTTCCTCATTACAAATGATTAAAAGATATATTGTGGGGTTTCTATGCTATGGTGTTTTATTCTATTCAAGAGGTAATGGTTGAGAATATTACGAAATTGCTATACATGTAAGATTGCGTAGCATATTTATTATGATCTCGGATTTCCATACTATTATTTATCAATTGTGTTTTACTGACTAGCTTTCATAGCTAACTTTATTTTCACATATTTCAGGTGGTGCGTGATGTTGATTTATTCTCATTACAAATGACTAAAAAATATATTGTGGGGTTTCTATGCTATGGTGTTTTATTCTATTCAAGAGGTAATGGTTAAAAATATTACGAAATTGTTATACATATAAGATTGCGTAGCATATTTATGATGATCTCGAATTTCCATACTATTATTTATCAATTGTGTTTTACTGACTAGCTTTCGTAGCTAATTTTATTTTCACATATTTAAGGTGGTGCGTGATGTTGATTTATTGTCATTTATCAAGACATATGATGCCTTGGACTTGGAATAAATATATAAATATATAATAAAGACTATTGCAATTAGTGTTTTGTTTATTACTTTTGTCGTTTCCATTTAAGACTTATGTTTCAAATCGTATGATTATCATTATTAAACTTTATTAAAAATGGTACCATGTGCTTTGCTTACTAACGATTAGGGGTGTAAATGAGCCGAGCTACTCGCGAGCTACTCGAGATCGGATCGATAAAAAGCTCGAACGAGCCGAGTTTTTTCGAGCTCGAGCTCGAGCCCGAGCCTAAGAAAAAAGCTCATTAAGTTATCAAGCCCGAGCTCGAGCTTTACACATCGAGCTCGAGCCGGCTCGCGAGCCTTATCGAGCTTTTCATTTATATATATTTTTTATTTATTTTATAAATATACATTATTATTATTAGCTAAAATATATATAAATTATGATTAAAAATATATAATATGTATTTTGTTATATATAAAAAACATATAATTAAAATTTTATGTAAAATTAAATATAAATAATTAAAAATATATATATAATTAAATATAAATAATTAAAAATAAAATAATAAAACATCAGTCGAGCCGAGCCCGAGCCGAGCTCGAGCTTGAGAAGTTTATGACGAGCTCGAGCTCGAGCTTTGAAATTAAAGCTTGAAACGAGCCGAGCTCGAGCTCGAGCTTTGTTAAACTTAAACGAGCCGAGCTCGAGCCTAGACGAGCTCGGGCTCGGCTCGGCTCGTTTACACCCCTACTAACGATATCCATTTTTATAACAACCCGGTTTTTCCGTCATCAGGTGAGGTATCACATAAATATGTTTTTCCTCCATGTGTTTTGACGATAGTAACTCTTTTCCTACAAATCTTTTGATTTTATTCTTTTTCCTTCACGTGGTTTCCATTTTGTCCCAATCGGCTAGTACTCTAACGTCACCCATTGTAACCGTTATCTAAAACTCACATGAGGTTTATATAAAACTTAAACTTAGTCTACACCGTTTATATGCAAACTGGATCAATGGTATAAACCGATTGAACCGGATTTCCAGCGGTTTAATATGTACATATTAGGTGCATTAGTTAAACCGGGTTAATTATTACCACGGGCACCACCGGTAAGCGGTTCAACTGTCATAACCGGCCGGTTTTCGAACCGTTATTTCAAACAGTGTGTATAAGCTTCGAACTCTCACAACATTATGGAGACAATTCACCAATGTGACTAGAACAAAAATTTATTTGTTTCTAGATACTAGTTGTAGGATTTTGTTAAGATAGATTGAAAGAAAAGCAATGTAAAAGAAAAAAACATAGAAACAAATATGCTAGAATAACCGTACACATAAAGGAAATCATCAAATTAATGTTCAAGAAAAAGATATAAAATCATCAAAATAATTTAAAAAAAAACCTCAAATTTTAGAAACAAATGACTCAAATGTGAATTCTACTAGCTAGATTACAAATAAAACACATTTTATAAGATTCAGATGGTTTTAAATCTCAAAGTGTATATGTAATGTAAGGGGCTGATAGCTGTTTGTTTCACATTTTAATGATTTAGTTCAGTTTTTAATCATTTAGTATTCAGAATTTAAAGCGTTTGTTTCATAAAAAAAAAACATTCTGAATGGTTCAGTTAAGTGTGAATGGTTAAGAGACAAAGAGATACTGAATTAAACTGAATGAAACATATACCAATTTTACCCTCACCTAAAGTTCTACTCCAAAATCCATCACATTGATAGAACCTCTTAATGGTTCAGACTTTTTAACTATTCAACACTTAATGATTTAGATTTTACCAAACAGCCCCTAAGTTGTTTTCTTAACGTGAAATTGAATCATTCACGAAAACTAACCCACATGATTATCTTTATTCTCTTATCAAGAGAAATCCTTTTATTTTTATTTCAGGTAGGACTTAAACTCATAAACATTTACATCTTTATCATTAGAGCAGACCAAGCTAATCAAGTGAATTCAAAGAAGTGTAATGTAAGATACATAAGTTGTTTGGTTGTATGAATGCTGTTAATATGGAAAAAGAAAAGAAAAAAAAAAGAAGAAAAGCATAGCGTGTTTTCCGGTGTAAGGAAGGAAGAATAAGAAAAAGGTGAAGGGGGATGCCAAGTGGGTAACATAATGAACGTGTGATTGTAATGTGATTAAACCACACTTCACTACACTTTTCTTCTCAACTGCCACACAACTCAACTGTACACTGAGAGATCGATCGATCATTTTCCCTTTCTTTCTTCTCTTTTCTTTTCTTTTCAAAACAAAAATAATAATAATAATAAAAAAGACTATATAGTTACTGTGCACCAGTGGTTGTATTAAATTGAGGTAGCAGGGTTTGCAGTAGCTATGGCGGCGTTGCAGGGCGTGATTTTAATGCATCCAAATAACAAAATGACAACATACATACTCTAAATAAAATCTAACAATTCATTAATTCAACAACACAAAAGCTAAAACTAAAACTAAATTTATTTATTTATTTATTTATTTATTTATTTATTTACTAGTAGGGACCCGCGCGATGCAGCGGGGTCGAGATATTCGGTGACAGATGTTTATAGCATGAGCCTAGGTTATGGGCGTAACATGTGTAAAGTAATTAATAACTGAAGATGACAACTGTCGACGATAATATTAAAACAACCATGAGTTGAATACGTAAACATTCAAATCTTAACATTCAAGCTGAAAAAAAACAACCATGATTGGATCTAGAATTGAATATAATATGAGAGAAAAAATAATGAACTTATTCGTTAAATAGAGCTTAAATAGTCACATATATGCGATCGAGCAAAGGTAATTAACGAACAATGCCATGGAAAACAATAAAATGGATTGCTTTGTCAACCAGAAAAAACAAAACTTGTTAGGACGTGAACAAAAGATGAAGAACCATTTAATGGCAGTGGAATTATTGTCTTTGACAAATATTCTGGTTGTTCAAAATTAACGGGAAAGACAGACGATTCGTCAATACCGATAGAAAACGACTTTTGGTTATAAGATGTGGAGATGCGATGAAATGCATTAGACAAAAATTTTGAGTAGATACAAAAGATAATCATAGATTGAAGTTGTTTGACGACCGTTGCCATTCATACATATTATTTTAGTTAATGGATGCATATCGAAGATATATAACTGGAATACAAAATGATCATGAGTTTAATAAAATTTGTAGTGATGATAAAAATAATCATCATATTATCCTTTATAAATAATGGCCAAATATAAGTTATCGTATACAAAATAATTTAACTTATAAAAATTTGTATACAAAATATTTTAACTTATAAAAATTTGTATTTAATTAAAATAATTATAAAAATAAATTATGCAAAATTTATAAAAAAAATAGTGTTTAACAAAACAAAACATGGGCTTGGTCTCTTTGAGTTTAAACAAATTTATATGGTTGGGCCAAGGGAGGTTAATATGGGTAAACGGGTTATGGACCGGGTCATGGGTCATTCAGACAAAAAAAAACGGGTAGGTTTTTTGTTTAAATACCACACTTTCAGACAAACCCTAAATATATTTTCAGCCGTTTTCATCATCTCCTTCATCGCCTCTATCTACTGCTTCATTATCGATCTACTGCTTCATAATCTTCTTCAAC
This sequence comes from Tagetes erecta, assembly GCA_030867185.1. Lineage (NCBI taxonomy): Eukaryota > Viridiplantae > Streptophyta > Magnoliopsida > Asterales > Asteraceae > Tagetes > Tagetes erecta. The sequence goes on from CM061489.1 coordinate 10,652,280, forward strand.
CAAGAACATCTTCTCGTTGCTTCATCATCTTCTTCCACCATCGCATCGATCTACTGCTTCATCATCTTCTTCCACCATCAGCATCTTCCACCATCCGCATCGATCTACTGCTTCATCATCTTCTTCCACCAAGAACATCTTCTCGTTGCTTCATCATCACCTTCACCTTCATCAGCCGTTGTCGGCATCTCGGGTAATTTTTATAAACCCTAGATCATAGCTATGTTGCTTTTAAACCCTAGGTATTGTTATTTGACTGTATAATTTCATTATAGATCTTGTTTCGTTTGTGTTGCTTACGGAGGTTGTTTTCATTGTTTCCAGAGAGAAAAAATGATGAATCAAAGCAGGTTCAGAGATCGAAAGTTTTGGCATTCGCAGCTAGGTATGCTCTGTTTTGTAATATCATCAAGATGCTCTGTTTTGTATGATCTGTTTTATGAAACGTTTGACCCGAAACTTTTATGTTTGTATATTTATGTTATTAGTTTTGTAAATGTTAGTAGATATGGTAAATGCTATAGTTAAATGTTAGTAGTTTGATTCAAAAGATGTATGCATGTATGTGTGTTAGTACTTTGGTAAATGTTGTATGCTTAATTGAGTGTTTGAATGTCTTCTTTTAAACCAATGGCATTAGAATGTCACTTGTTAAAGTTATTAGATTGTGGTAATAATAGTAACATAGCCTTTGTAATCATATTAAAGGTATCACTTATTTATTTCAAAAAAATAAGTAAACACAGTATAATAATCAGTTGATCTTTTTACATAGTTGGAGTATGTTTGTTTTTATTTTTAAAACCATGTAAGTATAATGTTGTAGGTTTGGTATATGTTGTATACTTAATGGGGCTTTGGATGTGTGTTTATTTAAAACAGTGGCATTATGTTAAATTAACATTGTAACAACATAGTTTTATATATTCTTAGTTTGCTTTTTAATATGTGCAATAACAGTTTGTGAATGTTTACGTTTACCCCAACACTGAATTTTTTTAACTTCTTGTTCATGATAGACTCAAGGTAATGTTTGACCAACTTAGATATCTCCTTTAAATGTATAGATTATTTCCTTCCCTAATAAAAGAGTAAACAGATTGTGATGAGGCGAATTATTAAACCTGAATTTATTTTTACAGGCAAGATGGTGTGTTTGAACCAGCAACACTATTGTGGCTTATACAACACTATTTTTTTAAGTAAGTCAATTATTTTTTTTCTGTTTATGTCAATATTTAATGTGGGGTTAGGTTTGCTATTTAACGGGTTAAACGGGTAAAGCTAAAATATTCAAGTACAAATGTTGAATTGATTTGGGTTTTAGTTTATTTTATTGATCATGTTGTCAAAGTAAATTTAGCTAAAATCAAAATGACTTTTAAAGGGCATGCTAGTTATCTACATTCTCTTATTAATTCAAAATGATTGGTTTAGGTATGTAATTTGCTTAAAATGGTTGCTGCAGTATGTATAATTTTTTTTAAAACCATGTAGGTAACAAGTTATATGTTTGGTACATGTTGTATGCTTAATTGAGTGTTTGAATGTCTTCTTTTAAACCAATGGCATTAGAATGTCACTTGTTAAAGTTATATTTAAAAATAACTTTTAATCTGTTTTTCTACCACTTATAACATTTTTAATCTGCTAAGGTAGTAAGGCATAGTAAATATAATGCATATGCAGGATTTTTGAACACTTAAAATGGTCAGATTATTTAAAACTTGGTTTTTTAACAATTGTTTGTTAGTATGTTATTTGTAAAAGATATAGGTTTTGTAGTTTTATGTTTAAATCAGATTGTTTTGAATCATAACAGCAATCATATTCATAAGAGTACATAAAATATCAAACACCACACATGTAAAAGCAAATAAAAATAACCATATAAGCAAAATCATAAGCTAAATAATACAACATTATTCAATTTATCAAAATAAAGTGGCACCTGAAAACCTTGTAACTTTGTTATCTTCTTTATAAACCTATAAGATATGGTTGAATATGTTGTTTTTAGCTAAGGTTGATGATGTTTAAAAAATGATTAAATTTTTGTTTGTCTGTATTTTTTTTGAAACTGATGATGTGCAGTTGGAGCTGATGATGCTGAATATGATAAAATTGTGTTAGATTCGGTTCCATCGGGCTGTAGTGGTGTTTTAGTTTCTGCCTCAGTTGGTGATGTAAGTTTTTTAACCTACTGTCATGTTAATTGTAGTTTGCATTGTTATATAAACTGGAATGTATTTTAAAAACTAAACTGTATTTGTTTTATTTTAAACATGACTGTATGTTTTTTAGGTGATGTAAGTTTTTCGATTAGTTTGAATGTTATTGCATTTCGGTTTTCTTTCTTCGTTTATTGACTTAGTTGATTATATTTTGATTTGCAGGATATGGGATTAAGCGTATTTGACTAAGCAAAACAGGCTGCTATCTATTAAGGTTTTATTTGTTGTTATCCATTTTCGTTTTAATTTTTAGTTTTACAGTTGAACTATTGCATTTTTTTAAAGAAAATTGTTTTGTTGTGATAGTTTAAAGTATAAAATTTGTTTTGGTTGCTAAATCATTAAAAAGTTAAAAGTTTGTTTTCATTTCGTGCGGTTGTCCACATCTAATAGGTAGGCAATGTGATTTATTTTGTGATAAATGTTTAGAACACATGTTCATAGGTAATTGGGAAATTAAATTAAGCTCATGTAAACTCTGTTCTTAATGCATAGGCGAGAGTCATCATGCATTGTGTTTTTTAGTATGTCGTTTGTTTAACTTATACTTGAAATAGTTGTTTTAATCTGTTTTTGTACCGCTTATAAGATTTTTAATCTGAAAATTAGTAAGGCATATTTAGTATGATGTGATGCATAGGCAGATTATTTAAAATTTTAATGGTAGGTGATTGTAATATTGTTGTGCGTTGCAGATAGTTGGGACCTTGGTAGACCAGCAGAAGCACGGTTTGAGCTGCTGAATCAAGTGCTGGCACCTTCTGCAGGTGAAGAATGTGCGTCTTGACTTTAGGGAAATTTTAATGTACTGTTTTGCTCTGCTTAACACTAAATTCAACATCAATTACATTTCAACTTAATAAATCAAACACGGGTTTAAAGGTAAAATTTGGATTTTTTTCAAAAAAGGCAGCAGTATTTTAGTATGTTTTTATGATATATTGTTAGTTTTAATAGATGGACCTATTTTTGTAAAGGTGAAACATGCAAACGAATTTCCGGGTCGACTGAGGTATGTTAACCACATCAGCAACGGGTCAAACACAACTTTACAAGGTAATTCCCTTTAGTAACAATAGTCATGTATGCATGTGTAGGTGTATCTATATGTATGTATATACAAATGTATGATGTGTGTGAATAATTTGTATAATGTCAAAGTCAATGCTGGATTTTATAGAAAATCTAGGCTTTTCATGTCAACCGTTATAAATTTCAGAATCTGGATTGGAATTTGTTTATTTTGATGGTATTTGGAGTTCTACTTTTACTAAAATTGTGATTGTTTTACAATGATTAAGCTTCTGCAAAGGGTCAAATGTGTGTACTGTTGGTAACAGGTCAAGCGCACGGTCAGGTTGGCAAGGTTAAACGGTAGATGTTGAGCAGCAACAGGAAGAAAAAGCAACGGGTTTTCCTGGAAAACATTTCGACCAACATCAACTATATCACTTTAAGGCAAGTATTTTTTTTCCCTGGTTTTGCATAGATTTTATTGCAAGCGATTTTTAAGCTTCGCTAGTTCATGACATTCATTTTTCGGCAAAATAGAAAGTAAAAATGAATTGTAGGGTTCTTGTTTACTTTGAAGTTACCATGTGGTCACCACAACTTAGGTAAATAGAAAACGTTTTCACTTAGTTTTAAGTTTATTTTAATTTTTTTAATCTAATGCACTATTTATTTTGCTCAACTTAACACTAAATTCAACATCCTTTACATTTCAACATAATAAATCAAACACGGGTTTAAAGGTAAAATTTGGATTTTTTTCAGAAAAGGTAGCAGTATTTTAAAATCACTCTGTTTTTCTGAGTGATTTTTCTTTCTAGTTTTGTAAATGTTAGTAGAATTGGTAAATGCTATAGTTAAATGTTAGTAGTTTGATTCAAAAGATGTATGCATGTATGTGTGTTACTACTTTGGTAAATGTTAGTAAGTAGTTTAGCAGTTAAATGTTCTATGTTTTTTCTGGATTTAACAACATGTTAATTTCTATTCTGTCAAGTTTAGTGTGGTATGTCTACTTTGTGTGGTTGTTTGCTTGTGATTGATTATAGTAGTTGGTTGTGAATGTAGCTGTTGTTTGTGTTCTAATAGATTTTGTCTTCTATTCCTTCTTTTTATGATGTTGTGTGCTTAAAAATGCTTGATTGTATATGTGTATAGTGGTTTCTTTTAGTAGTTTTAATTGTAATATAATAGTTGTTCTAATACAGGCTTTTGTGACATGAAAATATATATGTACCATATCCACTGCTCGCTTTATGGTTTCACATCTTGTTCGTTTGTGTTGCTTATGGAGTTTGTTTTTAGTTTTTTCCAGTGAGAAAAATGATTAATCAAAGCAGGTTCAGAGGTGGATCGATGATGAATCATCTTCTACTCAGTTGTTAAGAGCTACTACATAAGCCATTTGACAGTGATTGATGTATGGATTGATGAAGAGGTGGATCGCTTCTATAAAGCCAACAGGAAGTATGGAAAAGACTGGAAGAAGGTTCATGCCTCTTTTCTATATGGTTCTTTGTGGTTTTTGTACTCTTTCATACCAACTGACGTATGTGTTTTTTACCCTTTTCCATTGAACTTTAGGTGGCTGCCATGGTGCGCACCAGACACCCTGAAATGGTCGAAGCTCTATACACAATGAACAGGGTAACAATGCAAGCCTATTTGAATTTTTTAAGAATGGCATTCAATTTCATTCTATGGATGAATCAATCATTTTTAAGTGTTGTAACCTTTTGATAAGTTTCTAGGATTGAAGATTAACCTTTTTTATGTTTCTTATTTTTCAGGCATATTTATCCTTGCCAGAGGGAACAACATCTGTAGTTGGTTTCATTGCAATGGTGTCTGATCATTATAAGCAATGGTGAGATCATATCATATGTCATTTATATGTTTCTGTTGCTTTTTGTGTTGATATTTCTGAGTACGATTTTGTTCAGAGATAGAACGGTTTGGCATTTTCAGTTAGGTATGCTATGTTTTGTATTATCATCAAATTGTTCAGTTAACTGCTTGCATTAGATTTGTAATTCGCTGGCTTATACATGCTTTTAAGGGACATCACAGTTTAAAGCATCGCTATGTAAATTTTTTCACAGAGCGATGAAGAACATATACATGCTTTTAAGCGATCAAAGATTTTTTTTCAGTTCATGCATTCAGTTGGTTTGATTGGTTTAGCTTTGTATTTTGCTTAAAATGGTTGCTGCAGTGTGTATAATTTGTTTAAATATTTTAAGTGTTGCATTTGCATGTTGTTGTTAGTTCAATGAGAATAATACTTCAATTTTGTTCAAAAGGTTAATCTTGTTCATATCATTGTGGTTGTTATGCGTTTGGTTAGATGAGGTTATACATATATTAATTAATATGTATTATGTGTTGTGCATGTTTTTTTTGCCCCTGATTCAACATACCTACTGTGTTCAAGTCCAAATTATGGTGCTACTTCTAAGATTCAGCGTAAGTAAATAACCATTTACTAAATCAGTCAAATGTACTTTATATTTTTTTACAAAGTAATTTGTTATCCTTACTTGTAGTTTTTTAAATATTGTAGGGACTTTTAAGAGATTAAGGTTTTATTTTGACATATCTTGGCTTGTCATCTTCTCATAGTTAAGTAATGTTATCCAATGTAAGTGTTCTAACCTACCTTGAATCGTAGCAAGTACCTCATCGAAGAGTTTCTGTGCTGACAGGAATCAACTGCCCTTCGGTTGACACTTGGACTATGGTCCGGGATCTTCACACATGTTATCAATTGTTATATGCTTATTTGTTTACGGTTTTTATTTGATCAGTGTATTTTATTTAAAATAATAAATCATGTTTTAACTGATTATATATATCTATACTATATATAATGTTTTTTGGAGGTTTAAACTTAATCAATTGTTATATACAATATTTTAACTCCCTAGATGTGCTTGTCCAGCCTTCATTAGAGAGGTTTTGGAATCTGGCCTCCGTCTAGGCTTCGTTAAGGTTGTATAAGATTTGTTATCGATGTTGTGCTTTCATATAATAGATGTCCAAATTTGAATGTTAAGGTATGTTCAAGTATAAAATCTAAAACCACTTAATTGTTATATATTAGTGAATGCTAATTTATTTTGATAGTGTTTCTATGTTTCTTATTTTTGCTGTTGTGTTTTTGATAACATGATTCATATGAATTGATATCAGTCCAGTTTTTTTTAAAATGCATAAAACGTCCAAAAACGCTTTGTTCAAATGATTAGATTGTGGTAATAATAGTAACATAGCTTTTGTAAGCATATTAAAGGTATCACTTATTTATTTCAAAAAAATAAGTAAACACAGTATAATACTCAGTCGATCTTTTTACATAGTTGGAGTATGTTTGTTTTTATTTTTAAACCCTATAGGTATAATGTTGTAGGTTTGGTATATGTTGTATACTTAATGGGGTTTTGGATGTGTGTTTATTTAAAAGAGTGGCATTATGTTAAATTAACATTGTAACAACATAGTTTTATCTATTCGATCTTAGTTTGCTTTTTAGATTTAGATTTACTTTTCTGCTTGCTGAAAAAAAATTAAACAACCCCTACAAATTAGGAAATTGTTATGTTTGTAGTGTTTCGGCTGCTATATAGGATATATCAACTTAATTGTGTTTAAAATTTGATTTTAAATAGTGTTCCCGCTTGGTGAACAACTAATTAAACAACCCTTAATAATTAGAATTTGTTATGTCTGTAGTGTTATATATGGGCTAGATTTATAAAACCTGGCTACAAATAATATTTAACTTTTATAAAATGCCTAAATAGACCCTTTCTTAAACAATGGATGTCCTGAAATGTTTTTTTCTTGATGTAATATTTACTAAACAACTTTTATGTAAATACAGATTTACCTCTTCACTCCATTCTCGTTCAAGATCCAACTTGTATGGACTGAACATTAAACCATGGTAGATAATCTCAACACTACGGTTAGAATCGACCTGCATAAATAGTTTTGCATTAACTGATATAATAAATGTATGTTAAAATTCATATCATAACCTCAAACATGAATACAATTACCTGATTAGTATCAACATTATCTTTATTAAAGTCATTAAGTTTTTTAACTACATTCTGAAAAATAAAACAAATCATGAGTGATTAATAATTATAATACATGCTATATATATTGTATATAATGTGAATCGTTTAACAATCCTTGTTATCAATCTCAACCTACATACAAAATAAATGCTTACAATATATAACTCATATGGCATTAAGAAAACTCTGTTACTTTACATAAAATATGAAAAGATTTCAAAAAAATCTGCAATAATAACCTCATTAGCATCAATTGTTTTTTCATTTAAATCACTGTCAAGTTGTTCAGATCCATTATGCAAAAGGAAATGCTTACAATATATAACTCATAGAGTTTAAACCTATAAAGTATGAAAATATTTTAAAAAATTCTATAATGTTTGAACCTTTGCGTTGTTGAGATTAGCTAAACATTCATCCTTAATTGCCTCCATCAAGTCCTAATAAACCTTAAAAAATCATTCTGCAGAAAAAAAAACTACTTTATATGTACATTTGAAGAGTGTATATTATTTTTTTTATAAAGAGATGTAAGATGAGCTTTAAAGAAGAAACCTTTGTAACATCAACTTTTGTTTCTTTTAATTCACAAGAACCGTCCAAATCTTCAAAGTTAGTTGCATGTGTATCCTGATTCATTGTGGGAGGATTAGTTAACGGTCAAACATTAAATATTAAGTAGTGTACATATATGAAAGAAATATAATTATTTGATTGAAAATGAAATATCATTGACAATAAGAACCTTTGAAGCAATGATTAATGGTGTGTTAAGATCCAAAGAACCATCGTGATTTTCTAATTTCAAATCATCATAAAGTTTCTGCATAAATAAGATTATTATAAGAACATGTACGAACACATACATAGTAGAGAATACGTTAATGAGTACATAATATAGAGAAGAATGTAACCTGGATTGGTTGGTGTTTCATCTTCTTTGAAATAGGTTCTATGGCTAAATAGATTTCAAGAATGCTAATAAAAACAACAGCTTGTTAGTCTATTTATATAGTGATTCAGCTAGGGATTTTATTTCTCAAAAACTGTTGTTTCCCGCTTGGTTAACTTTTAAAATTTCGTCCTCCCTTAAATTTCAAAAATATTTGGTAACCATATTTCCAGAATTAGTGGATTCAATCAAGTTCATAAATTTATTTCAAAACTAAATTGGTTTTAAATTATAACTCGATTTACTTAGTTGACCCATTTATAAATGATGAGTATTTTCTGATTTTTTAAAATATTGTTCATAAAAAGTTATCCAATTAAGTTTTTTTTGTCTGAACAACCCATCATATATTGACTGTTAGCAGTATGCAAGCATTTAATGTATGAATGTGTATGTGTATCTATGTGTATGTATATACAGATGTATGATGTTTGTGAATAATTTGTATAATGTCAAAGTCAAAGCTGGATTTTGTAGAAAATATAGGTTTTGCATCTTAACCATTATAAATTTCAGAATCTAGATTGGAATTTGTTCTTTCTGAATGTATTTGGAATTATATCTATACTGAAATTGTGATTGTTTTACATTGATTCAGCTTCCACAAAGGGTTAGACGTGTGGTCTGTTGGCAACAGGTCAAGCGCTCGACCAGATTGGCAAGGTATTTTTTCCTAGTTTTGCATAGATTTTATTTTTTTCAAATTATACACATATTTTGGAGTTGCATAGTAATATCAATGCTTTATTGGCTAGTTGCAAGCCATATTTGGAGTTGCAAGCCATTGTGTTTAAAGCTTCGTTAGTTCAAGACCTTGGTTTTCCGGTAAAATAGAAGGTATTTTCTAAATTTTGGTATCTTTTTATATTTGGGCCACAAGTTTACCCACATCGTCGACGTATTAAATATATTCAGTTTTGTATAAACTATAATCTTCCTTGCCTTATAGGTAGAGGTAATTTGGACTACATCTTAGCATCAGAGGCAGCTACAAAACTCCAACATCAAAAGCAACAACATGCTTTAGCTGCTACAAAAAAGCAAGTCATTTTGTAATATTTTTTAGTCTACCGTATTTTCTAACATTTGTTACTAAAAAACTGGACTGTATTTTGATAAACTGGACTGTATGTATTTATCATTGAAAATTACTTTTGACCGGGTCATAATACAACACCACAAAAATAGGTATTTTTAAAAACGCAAATCGTAAATAGGTTTTGAAAATGTGGTTGTACTTCATGCATTAGCTGCTTGTACACAGAGAAATAAAGATCGGTTCGGTGAAATTTTTACATCAAATTGTTCGTAATATCGTGCTTTTTAAATTGATGTTTTCAACAATTTTAATAATAAACACGTCAAAAAATCAGTCCAAAGAATAATAAAAATGTTGTTTTCCTGTTTTTGTGGCAAGTTTTTCAGTAAATAACAATAGATTTCGAAAATTAAGGGTTTGAAATGTAACTATTTTAAGGGTTCATATTAAACATGTGTTAAAAAGTCTAAACTACCCTTAAAATTGGTTGTACACTGTGCATTAAATAGCAGTACCTGGTCAATAAATTGGGTATCTTAATATACCCCTCCAATCTGCTTTAATAATAGTATAGATGTTTATCAAATCATCATCACCCATTCATCCTTTTTCTCACTCTCTTTCACACACTACACACCTTTTTTTCACACACTAAATTAAAAAAAAATTTGATTTTTTATAAACCCTAGAATCTTTAAGTAGGTGCCACTCTCACACCTCACAATTAACCCTATCGTTTCCGTGAACTCTGAGATTTATTTAAAAAAAATTAATTTAATTTATTTTTAAAACCTTTGTTTAGTTTTTTGGGTATGGATTTGAGTTTGAGGTTGAGCTTGATTTTGGGTGCCAAAATATGTCTGATTTTTTCTCATTAGGTGGATCATCTTTTGGAGTTAGTAAAAATCAACACCACCAACAACAAAATGATCAAACTCATACTCATAATCATAACCAAGATCAGCAAGACGATAGCAGTATAATCACACCAAATAGTTTATATTTGTTCAAAAACGAAGAGATCTACAGCAAAGGATTTGAGCTATGGCAACAATATTACCAGCTTCATCAGCACCGGCAACAGCATCCACCAACTCATTATGATCTTTGTCTCAACAGCAACAACAACAGTAACAATAACAGTAACAGTAGCAACAATCATTTACACTCGTGGAGAGTGATGAGGCAAGCAGCTGGAGGATATGGGATCGGCGCCGGAGATCACGGTGGCGGAGGTGGCGGTGGTGGTGGTGGAATAAACTGTCAAGATTGTGGTAACCAAGCTAAGAAAGATTGTCAACATATGAGGTGTAGAACTTGCTGTAAAAGCCGAGGGTTTCAGTGTCAAACGCACGTGAAAAGCACGTGGGTTCCGGCAGCTAAACGGCGGGAACGACAACAACAACTTGCAACATTAACTCAACATCAACAACAAGAGTTGGGTAACCAACAATTGAGTTTGATGATGAGAGCTAGTGGAAGTGGAAGTGGAACTGGTGTTGATCATAACCCGAAAAGACTTCGGGAAGATCAACACCAACATATTACCACTAACGCCACCGCCTCACCAGTTGGGGGCGGTGGCGTTGGTGGTGGAGTGGTTGTGAATTTACCATCTTCACATCATCATCATCACAACACTTCTTCTTCAGGTAAAGTTTTCAACTTTGGTTTATACATTTTCAAGAAACAAACAAAACCCTCAAACTCAAGTTATTCTTTGTTTCAATTATTGGGGTTTTAGATAAAAGAACATACTTTTAACATTCTTTCATCATTTGAAGTTTTCAACATTTGATGCAATGCAATTTATATATATTTCATAGATGTATATATATATATATGTATAGATTAGCTTCATATTTCAAGACTTATAGGGGCTTTGAAATGAGGGCTGGGTACTGTGTGTACGCGTGTATTTACACACACACAATGTAACCCTAAAAATCTAGATAAAAATCTATGGAGTATGTATACACGTTGTAGTGTATGTCACTGTATGCATCACTGTGTATATGCTTTGAACCATCTTATCGCATTTTTTGCGTGTTGTAGGTGAAGTGTAGACTAAATCAATTACACAATTACACCTAACCCACTATCTTTGTTGTGTAACTGTTTATTATGTTACCAGCGTTGGAAATGGGTCATTTTCCGGCGGAAGTGAGTTCTGCGGCGGTGTTTCGGTGCGTTAGAGTGAGTGCGATGGACGAGGCGGAGGAGCAATTGGCGTATCAGACGGCTGTTAACATAGGGGGACATGTTTTCAAGGGGATTTTGTATGATCATGGCGTCGAAGGTCGATACAATGTTCACTCAACTGGCGGAGACGACGCGGCGGGTGGGAGTCAACAACAATTGAACCTCATAACCGCGGGTACGATGGCAGCTACGACCAGTACGGTGAATCCGAATGTTGGGTCTATTGATCCTTCAACTATATATCCAACTCCACTCAATGCTTTTATGGCTGGTACACAATTCTTCCCACCACCAAGATCTTGAAAATGGAATTAAGTTTAATTAATTTGATTTACTAGTGCTTTTGCATGATTTAATTGTTCTTAATGATGATGGCAAATTAGTTCTGTAGTTGCTGTTAGTATTCATCTTGGAGATTGATGTTAGTTAATTAAAGAACACAAAATGTATGCACAATTTGACAGATTTGTGATGATCAACTATGACTATGACTAAAACAATGTTAATTTCTTTAATTTACTTCTTGTTCTTAATGCACTTTAATGTACTGTTCTTGTTGTTATATAGTTTTATACATCAAAATAACTTAAAACTAATGTGATGTCAATTCAATTGTGTATAGATCTACTCATGCATTTTGTTCACGTATAAATTCTTTTTGGTTATTTAAGTACGGGTGTATCATGTGCTTGACTTACTCCCACTTTACGAAAAGCATGGTTAAAGGCTAGATCGTTTCGCATGTAACAAATTAAAAGATTTAGACTTTAGGAGAGTGAAAATAGGCATGCAATACAACTAATCTGATCATCTGTAGATGTAATTAATATCTTCTCTTCTAATAAATTGCTAAGCAATGACATCATATTATGTCACTTGTTAGCATCACAACAACTCTTATAAATTAAGATAAATATATGTTTTATCATTTACATTTGTTAACTTTTTTATTACTCATTTTAATATAAAATTAAATAATTTCTTTTTACGTTCAATTCGTAGGTATTCACATATGTTAGCCTAGTTAGGATATACAGAAATACAGATAAGAAAATTCTGTTAATCAAACCTATACATATAGTATATTATTTTTTGGAAAAATATATAAAATAAAAATTAATTAATGGTATTTTGGGTAACAGTAGAATTTGTTCTTCCAGTTGATATATAGTACTGTACTGCATCTGGATTTGTGCTCAGAAAATAACATCGATGTCATTAAGACATAAGATTCTCGGAGAATGCTATTTTGATTTGCTTCAACAGTAATGATAATTAACAATAATTTCATTAATTACAATTATTTTAATATTTTTTCAACTGTAATTACTTTCTGCTTGGTTTTTGAACTCGAGGTAGCTTTTTTCTTCCCTTTTGCCCGTTTATATGCCGGGTTATAATCACACAAAGGTCTTAAGGTTCCTTCTATTCTCTTTCAAACTTCACAATTTATTATTTTAAATTAAATTATTAAATACCGGTTTTCAGTTACATTTGTTTCTAAACATGTTATACGTATTTGTGTACATTATTGTATGGGGTATATATATGCATGCAATCTCTATGTACGTCTCTATCCATTTTTTCCAACCGTATGTATGTATATCGATGTCTACGTTATATGTCAATGTTTATACGATCATATGCCGTTATCATTTGCTTCATGCGTATAAACAGTGAATTATTGTTATATTTTTTAGTAAACTGCAGTTTTTGTCACAGTGTTTTGATACCATTAACAGTTTTACTCTCACTTTAACAGTTTTTGTCCCTTTGTTTTTATTTTCTAACAGAAATGGTTCCGAACACCAACTCCGTCTAATTTTCCGTTAAGTCTCTCACACGCGCCACGCATTTGAGGGGTAAAAATGTCACTTCTTTTTTATCTAGGTCATTATGTAGGTTAATATTTTTATTCACTCGCATGTCAAAAAAAGTGGGAGAAATGACAATTTTACTCCGCAGGTGAGAGAAATTTAACGGAAAATTGGATGGAGTTAATGTTTAGGATTTTTTCTGTTAGAAAATAAAAACACAGAGACCAAAATTACAGTTTACTCTATATTTTTTATTTTTTTAGTTGAATATTATTTGACAATAAATGGAAGTTGAGTCCCAAGAAAAACAGAATGAATGGAGCAAGTTTAAATCCTGCTACAAAATTATGGTTGTATAAATGCAACTCCAGCCCAGTAAATGCACTTCATGAGTACATTATAAAATGATGGAGTTAATAACATATATGTTACGCGACATACATAATCATCAGAGCTTTTAGCGTAGTGGTAAACACATGATTCCTGTTATAATAAGTTGTGACTCGTCTTTATTAAGAGGAGGAGGGTATTGACGCGTCCGGTGAGTGGATGTATTAATTAATTTGTTGTTTGAGAGGGAGGCAAGTGAAATGAGACCACTCTAGGTGAGTGGTGATGGATGGTGGGCTAATTTGTATAAGACTTAGAAAAAAAGAGTGAATTTTTATGGAAATTGATCAACATTAAATGTTTAGGTCTAGAAGGATAGGGGGTCCTAGATTTGGAGGGTATGTGTAAGAGAGAGTAATGGTTACTTGAGTTGATGAAAGTTCTGATAAAAAACAAGTACCCAGTTTGATCAAGACCTTACACTCTTTAAGGTTATACATACTTTCTGACCACCAGCATACTTTTAGTCACTCTACTACCTTATCTTTTATTATCATAACCTTATTTTGGAAACCATACGTTTTGTTAACATTAACTCATAATCATATCCTCCTAATTTACTAAAATACCCTTTGCCTCAACAACCTAGCTATTTATTTATTTATTTGCAACTTCCAATGTGGTGTAGTGGTAAGAGGCTTGGATTCTCCAAAAGAGACTCAAGTTCTAGTCCCACTACCACCACTTTGGAAGGGGCAAATGGGGGCAATGAAGGGAGACTTGTGGCCAACATAAGTTCGATCTCTGAGCCAAACGGGTTTTACCGCTAGCTTGTTGTCGTGCCTACGGGCGGACGGGCTAGTGGGTTTCCCCCGAATTGGAGTTGGTTTAATAGGTGGGCTTCGGCTACCCAGCGCTGTCTGTGTTCGCAGAGCGTTTGGGGTCGCCTTTCGCCATTGGGTTACCCCGGGTAGCCGGGTTTTATTCGTTTCGCTGTCCAAAAAAAAAAAAAAAATTATTTATTTATTTATTTTACATTTACAGAAGAAAAAACACTGCTAGCACCATTTGGTTTGAAATTGTGAAATAATTTAAATGCTACGTTTTCAACTTAGATGTCCTGTTAGAAACTTTTAGAGAGAGCTTCAAACTCTTGTTGGTTAAATAGGCTAACTTTGTCATTTCCTCTTTCAAACCTGTATTTTCTTCAGTTTAGGTTTGATGTGTTAGGGCAAAGGGAGTGGTATACAAGCTTGTAGGCAAGGACAACAAGCTTGTGAGGATGTGGTTCCTTGCAAAATGAGGAAGGGAAACGAGATGGTACACGAGTTAATTATCTCGTGGACGAGTAAGCAATATTACCATTGAATGTTACCTTGTTGTCAAAGTTCCTTCTTGGGAATCTTGGGAGGACCATTCCCACCCCAAAGAGGTGCAAGGAGGTGAGGAGGAGTGTACTACCATGTTATATTCTGATTGGTTAAAAAGGTTCCTTATGGGAACCTTGTGAGGACCACTCCCTCCTCCCTTACATTTGTTTTAACGGCAATTTTATAAGCGAAACGAACTTTAAGAGATGCTAAGACCAAACAAAATCACCCAACAAATAAACAAAACAACATCCTTATTTCAAAATGAGTTGCGACGCAGCTTGTTGTTTGTTTCTCTGTCATCCTGTTGTGAATTCCTTAGTTCATCATGATATTAAAAAAAAACCCAACTCTATTATCATGATATTTTAACCTTAAAACCATGTTAACATTAATCTTCTCCACTACTCTGTCACCGACACAAGAAGCGTGTTGAATATTAGATCATTATATGTTATCGTTTGATAATTAATTGGCTACAAATACTTTTTTATTCATAAGGCCAGAACAGCACAAATGCAGGTAGAGGTGTACAAATCGGTTTTTTTGAAGAACCGGTTTCGGTTCTTGTTGGCGGTAAAGAAACCGGTTCTTAAAAACAAGAATCTATGTAACCGGTTCTGGTTCTTATAGAACCGGTTCCGTTTCTTAAAAAAACGGATTTTCTATGAGATGGGCAGGAACTAGGGGTGTCAATTCTCGACACGACACGAAACACGACCCGAACACGACACGAAAGTAATCATGTTTTGGGTTGACAAATATAACCCGTTTAAAAATACGGGTCATGTTAGGGTTGACCCGTATAAAAACGGGTTGTTTTTGGGTTGAAACATTTAAAAATGGGTTGACCCGCCAACCCGTTTAGATTTCAAAATAGTTCATCTATTTTTATTATTTTCTAAAAAGAAGTGGCAAGTTACTTTTATCTTTAGTATCTGTACTCATAATAAAAAAAATTCATTATCACTTAAGTTTTAACTTTTACATTTTCAAAGTTAAGTATTTATTATTGTTTTTGTTTATTATAAATAAATTTCATTTGAATAAGATTCTAAGTAAATTTATGGTTACTTATAATATTTTTTAATTAAAACCCAGTATACCTAGGTGTTATACACAAAATCACATATTAAATATGTTACTTTTAACCGACTTACACAACAACTCGCTTATAACTCATAAATATATTACGTTCATTTTGATAAATGGGTTAAACGGGTCATATTTGGGTTGACCCGAATTTATGTTATCCGGGTTAAGGTTGACATTTTTGACACGAATAGGAATATGGGTCGGGTTAGGGTTGCATAATTCAACCCGTCAACCACCAACCTGCGGTCCTTCAACCCGCTAACCCGCCAACCCGACACGATTGACACCCCTAGCAGGAACGCTGGGCTGCTGCAAATCTTCACTCTATTGAGCTTTTATTTAGAGTTATGATCATAAATTTTTTATATTATTTTACACTAAATAAGTTGTAACATTAAATAAGTTAAATATTATAAGATATATAGTTCTTAAAACATTAAATAAGTAACATAACTAAAACATACCGGTTTTTCTAAAAACCAAGAACCGATTTTTTTTATGAACCCGTTCCGGTTCTTTTAGAACCTATAATTTGAAAAAATAGTTGAACCTATTCAAAACCTATGGTTCGGTTCGGTTTTTGTAGAACCGGTTCTTTTAAGAACATGTTTTTGGTTATTTGATATTCCGGTTCCGGCTTTTTTTTCACCTCTAAATGCAGGTTAAACCGTAGAATTTGAAGATCAAAACTCCACGAACTTAAATATTGATTTTTAAGTGAAAAAAAAACACTTAATTTGCGATATATAGGCCCATTTGGCGTTTACGATA
Organism: Tagetes erecta; assembly: GCA_030867185.1. NCBI lineage: Eukaryota > Viridiplantae > Streptophyta > Magnoliopsida > Asterales > Asteraceae > Tagetes > Tagetes erecta. The sequence goes on from CM061489.1 coordinate 10,669,186, forward strand.
CAAATATACCGTAATAATTTGTCATGGTATATATATTTAAAAAGCTGAAGAAATAACTATTTAAGTAAAAAGAATTGTAAAAAGTTTCATTGCGTGATATTCCCTTTCTTTTAGTATCAACAATCTCGTGATCGCTTTGCAAATAATTGTTTGCTCTTTTATTTTGCCATTAATGTCAAACGTAACCAAATGAGACTGAAATGGGAAGATTTGGTTTGGTCTGATTTAGTTTCTTTACATTTAGTGTTATATGTGGACTAGTTTACACATAATAGGGGCACCACATCGGTTCGGTACTTCGGTTCGTGTTTATTGGTTGGCAGGTAAAACCCAACATAGAAATGAACATGATACGTCATACGTATCCAAAAATCGATTTCAACAAAAAAAATAAACCATGATCACCATTCTTGTATTCTCGAGTTGAGGTACATATATTTCTCTTTTAACTGCTTATTAAATTTTGAAGTAAAATACCCACAAGTGTAAGCTAGCTATGACATACATACTTAAAGGGGCGCAGCATAGAAGAGACCCGGGAGGGTCCGGGCCACCCCAATTTTTTCCGTTAGAAGTAGCGATTTGTCGGTTTTTAGTGGATTTTATTATACGGGCCCTCCTATTTTTAAAATCAGGCCCCCTTTTACTAAAACCCAAACCCTTTACCAATTACTAAAACCCAATTACTAAAACCCAGTTACTAAAACCCAATTCCCTTTTAATAAAATTAAACCCAAACCCAAACATCAACTAACCCAACTAACAAAAAACCTACCCTTTCTTTTTTTTTTCCCTGTCGACACACACAACTACAACTGCCTGCTGCTTCCCTGCTTCCCCGGCTCCCCGCCTACTGCCGTAGTGCCGCCCTGGCCGTGCGGCTGCTGCTGCTGCGGTGCTGACCGCCTGACCGGCTGCAGGCTGCTGCAGTGCTGCTGCTTTGTTGAATCTGCTGCTTCGTGCTGACCCATCTAGGTTAGTTTTACACTTTTAAAATTTGTTGATTGTTAATTGCTGATTTGTTGGATTTAAGGGTTGTTAATGTTGACTTGTTGAGTGTTGATTGTTATTGTTGTTGAATGTTGATTATTAATTTTAGGTTTTTTAGGGGTTGTTTAATTTGAGGGGTTTAAGTTTAGTGGTTTTGATTTTTGTAGATATATCATGGGCAAGGAGAAAGTGAAATTAAAAACCATACATTCTAGGGAATAAGGCCATAAGGGGTTTAATTTTAGTTGTTTTAGGGGTTGTTAATGTTGATTGTTAAATGTTGATTATTGATTGTTGAATGTTTGTTTGTTGAATTTAGGGTTTAAGGGAATAAGGGGTTTAAGTTTAGTTGTTGAATGTCGATGGATTTTAGGTTTTTATTTTAGTTCTTGATTGTAAGAATGTTGAATGTTTGATTATTGAATTTAGGATTTAAGGGAATAATGAGTTTAATTTTAGTTGTTGAATGTTTGGTTTTTATTTTGTAGATAGAAAAAGATATTGCTAAAACATTTGATTTGGAGGCCATAATTAATGAATTCAAAGATCTTAAAAGTCATTGGGCTAAGTTGAATTTCTTCATCCAGGTACTCATCCTTCCTATCTTGTTTTGTTATGTGTAAAAACTTCTTTAGAATGAATGCATAAATTTTTTATACTTTAAGTTTTTATTATTGAACCCGACCCGACCTGAAACGCCAACCCGAACATACGTACCGAAACATAGCATTAGAAAAAAAAAATTTGGGCATCATAATTTTAGGCCCCCCTATTAGTGAAATCCTGGCTTCGCCACTGCATACTTTGTTACTCTTCAAGAGTTGGAAGAAATGCCAATGAATCAAGATTTGTTATACAAGACACGATAGCATAAATAAATGGTGTTTGATCACTATATTTTTATAGAGTTTATAAACATGTAAGACATATTGTCTAAATTTTATAAAACGGTCCAAGGTTATTATTATATAAATACCTTGCAAGACATACTCTACATCAGGTCGTCAGCTAGAACTAGGAAGGTATGTTTCATACTCATCTCATTGGGTATTGGGCATATCCACAGATGATTTGATATACTCAATCATTAGCTTCGTAAAACATACCCTTTAGATATACCCGTAGAATATGTATCAAAATTATGTCATAATATCAAAATCAAGCAAGTTTTCAAAATGTAATCGTATTATTAGCGTTGGTGGAAGAACACGAGTTGCAATCATCCTATATTTAAGATAAGGGTCTGTTTGGTAAAATCTAAATTATTAAGTGCTGAATGGTTAAGAAGTCTGAACCATTAGAGGCTCTATCAATATGAGAGATATTGAGATAGAATTTCAGGTGATGGTGAGTTTGGTATATGCCTCATTCAGTTCCATTCAGCATCTTTCAATCTTTTAACCATTCAGCACTTAACTGAACTATTCAAGTGCACTTTTTTTATGAAACAAACGCTCTGAATGCTAAATCTGAATGATTAAGCACTGAACTGAACCGTAAAGAGGTGAAACAAACAGCCCCTTAGATACTACGTTGTTGTTCATAAAAAGAAAAACAAACACCATATGTTAAAAAAACTAAATAAATGAACTGGTTTAAAAAAAGGTTAGACATTAATCTATACCTTCTAATAAAAGAGGGTTTTGAAGGACACATGCCATTCATTGGATAGGGTGTTGGAGATTTTTCCCGCTAAAACTAAGAATCTTTTATTTTAAGTAATGTACGAAAAGAAATCGATAACATTAAATTACCTTTAATCTTCTCTAAAGTTTCAATTACCTTATTTACATTCCTGAAATCATCGTGAAAACGTAAAACAAACAAATTAAACAAATAACTTATTGCAATTGACAACCTAGACCCATGCATACCGACTCATACACTCGACCCGGTACTTATGAGTGTCACCGTGAATTTTTCCGGATATCTATCATCTGGATTATTTGTATGCTTGCTTTTCTTAATATTTATTTAAATTAATTGGTATGATTAATAAGACACCCAGTTTAAAAGCGTCGATATCTAAATTGGTACTAATAATGCATTTGTAGTTTAAATCTATTTTTTTAAGTCTCAAATTAGAGTATGAATGCAATTTGTGTTTCTATTCATATATCTTTTATATAATGTGTAGTTTATTTTCAAATGTTTACTTTTTCGTAAAGTTTTAGAATTGCGTTTTTTTTATATTTCCACCCGTGTAACACACGGGGTTTAATCTAGTCACTAATAAAAATTGCTTCCGGTTCAAAACAACTTTATGGTTAGGTAAATTGGAAAATTAAAAATAATAAAATATAATCCTTATATAATATACCAAAACAAAAAAATCTTATGTGACATCTTTTCATAGTTTTTATCTTATGTGACATTATTTGAGAGATTATCTCACAATAATAATTTTTTTATTTAAAATATGTATATAAAATCTACCTATTCTAATAATTGAGTAACTCATCCACGTGTCATCATTTTAACTACTCCACATAGGATTTTGCTTATGTGTCATGTTCTAAATTAATTTGATGGAGAATTTTTAGACGGGTCATGGTATGCTCCATATTCGAAATAACCCGATATGTTTAAATTAAAAATTCACAAATTATCATTAGTTATCTCCTAACCCGATATGTTCAAATACAAAATTTACCAATTATCATGATCTATATCTTAACCCGATATGTACCAATTATCATGAAAATCTCCTAACATGTTATGTTCAAATAAAAAAACTTATCAGTTATTATGATTTATCATAACCCGATATGTTCAAATTAAAGTTTTACCAATTATCATTAGTTATCTCTTAACTCGGTATGTTCAAATAAAAAAATTAACAATTATCATTAATTATCTCTTAACCCGATGTGTTCAAATAAAAATTTATCAACTATTATAAATCATATCCTTTATTGTAACATATGATTTTTGATATGAATATATTTGTAAATATCCAAATCGATTTAATAAGATATATGTTAAAAATAAATTTAATATCTAAATTGAGTTAAACCTATAAAACTAAAATCCGTGTAGTACACGGGTATTAATCTAGTTTATTATAATAAAACTAATTACATTTTTTGTCCCCTAATATTTTGGAGAATTCTGAAAAATTTAAGAGTATTTATATTTTTAACCCTTTACTACAAGGGGTGTACGTTAGTCGGTTTATATTTGATAGGATTTAAAAATGAAACTTATGAATAAAGTTAATAATAACATACAATTAAAGACCTCAGTGTTTTATAAATATACATAACATTTTTATATGATTTAAAAAAAATAAACAATACCATAAAACTAAACACTTTATTCTCTTTAATTTGAGTATAATATTGCTATACTAAAAATCTAATTTTTAAAAATATATCATGTGTTCCGTTTTACCACGGTTTTGTCTCAAAACTAAATGGAACATTCATGAACATCCTTAAAAGCATCACTTGAATTGTGTTCTCGAGCGTAGCGCGGACACTAAACTAGTGATATATAATACAAGTATTGGGTGGATCTCTTGAACTATATAATCAGGGGCGCAGCATAGAAGAGACCCGGGAGGGTCCGGGCCACCCCAATTTTTTCCGTTAGAAGTAGCGATTTGTCGGTTTTTAGTGGATTTTATTATACGGGCCCTCCCATTTTTAAAATCAGGCCCCCTTTTACTAAAACCCAACATCAACCCAATTAAACTCAAACCCATTAAACCCAATTCAACACAACATCAACCCAATTAAACCCAAACCCATTAAACCCAATTCAACACAACATCAACCCAATTAAACCCAAACCCATTAAACACAACCCAATTAAACCCAAACCCAATTAAACCCACACCCATAACAATCGCATTTCAATTTTCAACCCTGTTGCTGTGCTTGACTGCTTCCCTGCGACAGCCGACAGTGCGACCACCGCTGCTTCCCTGCTGCTTCCTGCTGCTTCCCTGCGAGGCTGCGACCACAGGGCACCGGCGACCCTGCTGCTTTCTGCGACCACCGCCGTTGCGGCGCTGCTGCTTCATTGTTGATTTTATTAGGTTAGTTTTGCATTTTTACAATTTGTTGATTGTTAATTGTTGATTTGTTTAATTTAGGGGTTGTTAATGTTGGGTGTTGTTGAATGTTGATTGTTATTGTTGTTGTAATGTTGATTGTTAATGTTAATTGTTGAATTTAGGTTTTTTAGGGGTTGTTTATGTTGATTGTTAATTTTTGATTTGTTGAATTTAGGGGTTGTTAATGTTGGGTGTTGTTGAATATTGATTGTTATTGTTGTTGTAATGTTGATTGTTAAATGTTAATTGTTGAATTTAGGTTTTTTAGGGTTTGTTTATGTTGATTGTTAATTTTTGATTTGTTGAATTTAGGGGTTGTTAATGTTGGGTGTTGTTAAATGTTGATTGTTATTGTTGTTGTAATGTTGATTGTTAAATGTTAATTGTTGAATTTAGGTTTTTTAGGGGTTGTTTATGTTGATTGTTAATTTTTGATTTGTTGAATTTAGGGGTTGTTAATGTTGGGTGTTGTTGAATGTTGATTGTTATTGTTGTTGAATGTTGATTGTTAAATGTTAATTGTTAATTTGGTTTTTGATTGTTAATTTTCGGTTTTTTAGGGGTTGTTTAATTTGAGGGGTTTAAGTTTATTGGTTTTGATTTTTGTAGATATACCATAGGCAAGGACAAAGTTAAAGAGATTTCTGAAACCTTTGATTCGGATGCCATAATTGATGATTTCAAAGATCTTAAAGGTCGTCGGGTTGCGCTATAGTTCTTCATCCAGGTACTTATCATTTCTCTTGCATTATTGTTAGTTAAAGAACTATCTTGTTTTATTTGTGTGAATAAACTTCTTTACAATGAATGAAGAAATTTATGATATTTTAAGTTTTTATTGCTTAACCCGACCCGACCCGAATCGTCGACCCGAACATATGTACCGAAACATAGCATTAGGAAAAAAAATTTATGGGTAGTATAACTTTAGGCCCCCTTGCTTATAAATTCCTGGCTTCGCCACTGTATATAATAACTTCGATGTATAATCTAGTAAACGGGTATTATCAAGCAATCCCAATCAACCAAGAGAAAAAGAATTTGTCTCATACCCGAATCATTTGTCCCGGGTTCATGTACATGAATGATGCTTTTCAAGTAGGAGATTTTATTTTGCGCTACCAAAAGACATGATGCGGGCTCCGAATATTTCATGAAAACATGCTCTAAATGCTACAAGTCTACAACACATGATGAGCATACGTGGAGAATATTTTTTTTTTCTAAGAACATTGAGAATAATTGTTTATGTTTGTAGGTAATGTAGAAAATATCCGGAAATGTTCTCCCTTAACGAGTATTGATTGTCTATCCTGTTTATAAGTTCCTCACATGTGTAGAGGCTCCTTTTCACGAGTCATACTTTTTTTTAGTATTTCCAGGTGGTTGTGGAAAAAAAAACACGATTTCTACCTTCGTTATGAGAAAAGTCTTGTTCTCAACTTCTTATCTTGGATTGTCTATCTCAAGCTATTTTGTTGATGAAAGAAATTAAAAATCCTGAAATAAAGACATTATACATTAATAATTAGCAAACTTGATAAATAGTTTAGTTTTGTGTTTTGGTTTTTGACCACAAATATTTGTTTGTGTTTCAGTTTGGTCCTTTTAATAGTTTGCATATTTATTTTGTGTTAGATTTTGTTCGTGCCAATTTTTTATTTATTGTGTTTGTGTTTTTTTTGCGTTGTTTTATTAGTGTCCTACTGTCCGTTGTTTTTTGTATAACCACGTCTCTTGATTGGAAAGAAAATGAAAGAAGGAGAGTGGGAGGTTTACCAATGGTGGTTTTCACTTGAAAATACTCTCAACGATGTCTAATTTTGGATCTACGTTGATCGACCACACGTTCCTTTTTTCACGACCTTGAAACTGATAATTTCCTAGCTGGGATCAGAGGATGCATTGTGAAAGCTGAGGTAAAGCTCTGCAATACTACTTTGTGGAGATTTAAGGGTTTGTTGTGTGATGTAACTTTGGGTTACATTTGGTCTAGATAGAGACAGAAGTAGAGAGAGAGAGAGGAAGGAAATAAGGAGTGGTCGGGTTGGAGGGAAGACCGCAACGAAATCATCACGGCCACCGCCTCTATGACTTAGAGTTTTTGAAGGAAGGAGAGAGCTTGGCTGACTGGATTACTTTCCGACAAAGCTTTGTTTGTTTTTTTATGGTGAGATAATCAACCTTTTATAAACATTTAAACTTTTGTACTAAAACATGTATAGCCATAAATGTAAATACTACAACATGTATACATGTATTTGAACTTTTATAGAAATGGAAATCAAATGTATGTTCGGCACCATACAAGTAACACGAAACAGTACATAGATGGCTCGCGCAACGCGCGAGCTGTGCGTAAACCTAGTTGGTATAATTTATAAAGTGAAATTTGATTTTATTAATTCCAACATTTATCTATTAATCATTATTAATCCTAAACTTTACTATTGCTATTATTAACCTCAACTTTCACTTAAGTTACCACCATTGAGCATTCAGTTAACCTTGATTAACTCCGTCTAAAATTGATGACGTGGCATCCACGCGGCAGCTGACATGTTTTTTATTTTTAGTGAAGTTGGATTTTATTAATCCCACGAGTAAACTTCGGTTTGCCTCCCTGAGGTTTACCTAAAATAACGGTTTGCATACAATAGTTTCAAAATTGTGTTTTGCCTCCTTGAGGTTTACCTAAAATAACAGTTTGCATACAATAGTTTTAAAACTGTGTTTTGCCTCCCTAAACTTACCAATTTGTCACCGTTTGCTACACCCGGATTAATTTCATCAAAATCAAACGTTAGTTGGTCCAATGTGTCCCTCACGTGGGGGCACTTTAGTCATTTTCAAACCTTTTCTTTTCCTCTTGCTTAAATGGGTTTTGGCTTGAAAATGACTAAACTGCCCCCCACGTGAGGGACACATTGGACCGACTAACGTTTGATTTTAATGAAATTAATCCGGATGTAGCAAACGGTGACAAATTGGTAAGTATAGGGAGGCAAAACGCAATTTTGAAACTATTGTATGTAAACCGTTATTTTAGGTAAACCTCAGGGAGACAAAACACAATTTTGAAACTATTGTATCCAAACCGTTATTTTAGGTAAACCTCAGGGAGGCAAAACGAAGTTTACTCTAATCCCAATTTCATCTAATGGTCATTACTAATCCCAACTTTACTATTCGCCTATATTGATCCCAACAAAAACAAAAACAAACCTTAACTGAGATATGATCGACTATCATACAAATACAAACAACTTTATGTCTCAGTTGAAATCGTTGAGCATTCGTATGATTTTCTTCTAATTTTTCCCATGTGAGTTTTAATTTTTATAATCTTTACTAGTGTTAGAGAATGTATCCAAAATGACAATGATTTATGATTTTTTTTGTTTATTATTCTCGAATATAATTAAATATTTTTGGGGTATAGTCTAATATTAAAATGAAGATTATTATTGCTTCATGCGGTTGCCTTGCTAATTTTCTGTAAAAATAAATTACAAAATCAAAGACGGAAGAGAAAATAAAAGTTGAACACAGTGATCAATTCTCATTACCAACTCTTATTTCACATACATAACCACAAGTCCATCAATAACTTGTACATAAACTTGCAATGCAACTATGCAAGCTTTTTCCTTGTTACCATACACATCCACAAGCTTTGAAGCTGAACAAGTATAGAGTACTTGTGGATCCATGAGTTTTCGAGTAACGAGTTCTTACAGCTAATAATTATGTTCAAGGCGAACCAACACTAACAATTTTAGAGGTCTTACGACGTGAGATACTCGGTTCTTGAATTCCCAACCACCTTCGTATGCATTTGAATACAAGCTCATCTCTTAATAGTGCTCGGTGAGCACCCGGGATTCCTACTCTCTCTATTGCTTTAAATCCATCCGCCTGAAAATCATAATTAAATTTCATCATCTGGCCTGTTTTGATGTAAAATAAAGTACCCTTTGACTTTAATGGTCAAAGTTGTCAATGCAGTTTTTGATACTAAACCAGCTTTGTTAAAATAAACTAACACCAAGATATATCGACTATATTACATTTCATGTTTAGAAAATTTTCAGTCGTCACTTGTGTCGGAGATTTTGAAAAATTTGTCATCATTTTTAACTCAAAAACTGATATGTTTGACCATTAATTTGGAAAATAGGGGATATGTAAAATTGTAAATACACAAAATACATATGAAGTAAGTTAGAGATGATACCATTGCAGACTCGACCGGAACTGTTCCATCTCCATCCACAAATGAGTATTCAGGCTGCACGAAGAAAAAAAGTGCTTTATAAAACCAAGGTCAAATAAATCTGAAAGAATTATATAAAACATAAGTCAAGATATTTGAAATCAACAGTCCCACATGTATAAAGATTAAGTTTGAACACATGCCTTAAGTTGTGGACTTGTGGGCCACTAATAACTGAAATGGTTGAATGAAGAGTTTGAGTGACTTACCAATGTATGGCATATTTCGGATAGGTCGTTGATTGGATCTGTTTCAGAACCGTAACTGCAACAGAGTAAGCATGGTTGAATGGTTTTTTTTATGAAAACAGATTTGTTTTGCATGAAATAAATATTTATAGCTAGAATATGATGGTTATCTATGGATGAAAACAAAGTTCGTTTTAAAAGACGATGAATTCATATCATACCAAACGTCAAATGGTGTTTCCAATGATGTTCCATAGATGTTGTAGAAATCAATCCCTTCAGGTAGCTGCACACTGTTTAGCATCTTGCGTGTTGTAGCAGCCCAATTGTAGATGTCTTGATTGAATGGCAAAGGTATAGTCTTCTTGTTATACTCTATCTGTCACATTTCAAGAAGCCAAACAGAAAATCATTAGAGTTGACTTTCAATTAGAGAGAGTCAAACCTGCTATTTCTCAAGTTAACAAGTTAACAAATTACTTGGGCGGGAACAATTTCTTGCTTGGGATGGAAACCGATTAATTATAACCAAGACCATAGTCTCTTTGAAAATTTATATCAAACGATAAAGGTATAATCTTGAGAGAAAAGTACCAGCGAAAATGAAGTTTTGTTCGACAAACATAAATTAGCAATCTTAAATAAATGTGTAGACAATGCACACATCTGACACAAAAACAACTACAAAGTACTAGATTGGTGGTCATTATAGTGAAAGGGTTGAAAGCAAGTACCTCATTGTTTTTCAATGCTTCTGTAAACAACCCCACACATCCAGATTTGCCATAAGTTTCCATTTTTACTGCATCTTCTTCATTTTTTGGATCTTTTTTCCAAACAATAATTTCAGGTTGTTTTTTCCATTTAAACTCGGGATTGGGCAACATCTCATATATCGATGGGCATTCCACCAACTGAATATACAAAAGAAGTTGTTGGTTATCAAACGGGTCAAATCGCCTTTTAGTGCATACAACCTTCAAAATCTTTCAATTCAAAGATGCAGGTTATTAATTTATTATTACGATAAAATTATTCTGGTCATCCTTATTTGTGCATTTTTATTTATAATTTTTTGTAAAGGAACATAAATTTGTTTCAGGTCACCCAAATCGACCCGATTGGCCCATACTAAAATAGACCAAACTGAGTTCTTCCCACCTCAACGTTAGCGTAAATACATAAACATTACCAGTTGATGCATTGACGACCTTGATACAAAAAAGTAGCTTTCAAGTCCCTCCACAAATTGTAACCCAGTTAAAAGAGAATCATTGATGCATCCAGGTGCACCTGATACACATATACCTAAATATTAGTTTTGCTCAAAAGTAATTACTACCGCAATGGTCGAAAACAGAGAAACGCAAAATAGTTACCTTGAAACGGGGTTGCAATAGCTATCCATTTATTAACATACTTGGCAAACACCTACAGCATGTAGATCACATATCAATATATCATGTTCTTCATGGCATTATAAATTTAATTCCATAACTAAGTTACTTTTTAGAGAAGGCCATACGTCAGAATTGAGTGATATGAAACACGAAACTAGCAAACCACCCATCGAGTGTGATATAAGGTTGACTTTTCTACCTCCTGAAGCTTTATATGCCGTCTCCAGCTTTTCCTTGAGGCCATCCATCAATTTGTCAATTCTGCCAAGGATATAGTACAAGTGGAAGACGGTTGCTAAGTTCTTTTGAAGTAAGAAAACATACAAGTCGCGATAATCACTTAATTATGTCATTATTTGGATTCTACAAGTCATGATAATCACTTGCGAAACCTTTATTACCTGTTGCTTTGGCGGAAGTCGTATCCATATCCAAACAATGTAGTTCCTTTCTTGTATCCATTATCAACAAGCATATCGATCATGTCATGAAAATGGTATACATCCGTCACGTGTAAGCACTTTATCCACTGAAATGTCACAAGACGTTATTCTTGTAATGTAATGATAATAAAACATTTTTCGTCAAACATGAAGGTGTAGAGGAATTAATCAATCAATCCACTGTATCATGACACGTAATACATACGCTTTGCTAAAATATAAGAAAAAAATGATGCTTACAAATGAGGGATCCAAAATATCAATGGCATAAAGTCCATAATCATCTTGTGGAACCACAATATCAGAACTATCATCCAATGCTTCTGTGTAGCCTGAAATTCAAAAACACATAAGAAAACTACAAATTCCCATATACATTTCATCACTATCTTGATTAATTGATGTGATCTACCAACCCATCATTTTTCATAGCAAATATTTTTCGGCCGCTAACACCCAAAGGCTTTGTTTTTACTAGGGTCGGTTTTGTTATCCAAAAAGAGGTTAGCTTACCTGCCACTTTTTTGTTGTTGTTTGAACTTTTAAAATAAAAAAGAATCTCTAAACATTCCTTTAATAACCCAAACTAGAAACATGAAAGATAGACTATTTAAGATAATATACCTCATTTGATTACATATACAGTAGTTTAACCTATCACATTTTTAACAGTATTTTGAATCACTAACGAGCCAACACTAGACCACCCGATCATCTTGAGTCCTCAAGTATGAAACCTTGGGGCTCTAGGCCGGCATGTCCCTAAAGGGAAGCTCATTCATCTGTTTGTCCCCATCGGTCATGAGACCGCCGTTAGATTTGAACCAAGACCTCTCCATTTTAATCAAGTCTTTTTTTTAAACAGCAATTGTATATATATACCCAATGTTTTGAAAACCGGACCGGACACTGAACCGGCATTATAATTTTAACGGTCGGACCGGGTTGGACCGTGGTCGGATAAATATATATTTATCAAAGTAATACCATAAAAATTCCAATTTAAACACAGCATAAGTTTAATAATATTAAATTATACCCAAAACAAGTTCTAACGCCAAGAATCACCAAAAAATCATAATTTAAACAAGTTTTAACGCCAAAATAAAATGAGCTCACCATTTTCATCACTTAAAATACCAACATATTGACTTTCATTACAAAAAAACACAAATATAAATAGATGTAAACATAAAATCCAAGAAAATCAAACATAAAAATATATATTTTATTACTTACCCGGTTCAATAGCTGTTCAACAGCGGGCCGGTTCCGGTCCGACCGGACCGGTTCTTACCGTTCAAAACGGTTCGGAAACATCAATCAAACCATGTCTAATCGAACCGGAATTATTAAAAACACGATCCAACCACAGTCGGACCGGGCCGGTTTAACTTTTAATTAGGTTTAAGTTTAAAAACTCAAGACCATATGTTCCAAACACAAATGTCTTGCTAATGGGTCACCAACCCCATTAACTTTTAATTAAGTCTTAACTACGTCGCCTCAACCGGTTGATTATCATTGGCTTAAGCCTTAAGTCTTAACCATCATCACATTTGATTTGGTGGTCATAATAAAATAACCCAAAAAAATACTGCTCGGCATTCATTCATTCATAAATAATTACATTTGATTACAAATGATAATAAGTAGTTGAATGAAACGAACCAGTTTGGGGATTGTAAAGGGACCAAAGTCGGTTTCGAAACTCCAAATCAGCAAGAAGTATACGGACCCAAACACGGGTTGTGATCCCAAACCAGCTTTTTGGCTTAGAGTTTAGTATAGTTCCACCTACACCACTCACTAGAACTATCGGGTCAAGATCAGCCACATCGTCGCCGAAGCTCCGATTGCCAAAACACCACCATTTTCCACCACCAACCATTGTTGTTGTCTTGATTTATTTTCTCTGCTGCTTTGAGAAGTGTTGTTATGTAGCACGTTTAATGGGTAGTTGGAGTTTTCTAGTAGTTCATCAAGAACCGGAAACTACTACTAATATAATATAATATTAATTAATGTTATGTGTATAAATTATAACGAAAAGATATGAGTGAAGATAATATTCCGTTTTAATATTCTCCATGATTCTTGAATTTATATTTTACAACCTTCACGTAATAAACACGCAAATTTAGTTTAGAATCGAAATAGATACTAAAACAAGTCAGTTTTTGCTTTAAAATGTAATTAAGTGTTTAAAGGAAGATCTTAGGTTCAAGACCCACTAAGACAAAAATAAAAATAAAATGGAAGGTTCTAGGTTGGGCCAGAAGGCTTCTTACAAAAAATGATAGTTTCCTCGTGTGGGGGTTGGGGATGCGGTCTCGGTTGAGAAACGGATAGGTGAGCCTGATTAAGATAACATCTATCATTCGAAGCAGGGTCGTATATTTACCGTTCAAAAAATATATATAACTAAGTGTTTGGCGTCTTTTCTGCGTTACGCGAGAGGTACTGGTGGTATATGAATACACATGTATTGTTCAAACCAGATCATTCTAACATTTAAAGGTTTACAAAACTCATTTAAATTCACAAACACAACCCCAAACTCAATCTCACGTCTGTATTATCTCATTCACATCAATCACACTTTTTCTCCATAATCCCCCATCAGACCCATTTCATCTCCCATTCAAAGATGGCTGCCAGTCTGCCACCTCCACCACAGTGACTACACAAAGTGAGAATTAATAATCATAAAAATTTGTAGATTACTTCAAAGCACATAAAGACTTTTCGTATTTGTGGTCAACCATGTAGTAAGTGTAGGCATATTGCTCGTAAATTAGTAATACAATAGTCACTACGGTGGCCATCATTACCATCCACAACATGCAAAAACACAAAGAGTTTAAACTCTCTCATCTCACCATCATAACCACTAAAGTCCAACATAAAGTGAGCATAAACACCACCAGCCATGGTGACAATACCAAACGGAAGGCCACCATCCAACGGAATTTCGTGGAGGCGACTTAAACCTGTCGGAGAAAGGATTCATGAGCCAGAGAAAAAACATATATGTGGTGATAGCGGTGTTGAAGATAGAAGAATACAACAAATGTTGAGATGAGTGGGGGTTTTAATCAAATAAAATGACAGCACATAACACTTATATAGAAGATGTCAACACATCATACACAATGACTCATCAAAATTAGAAGATGTCAACACATAATGCACAACGACTCATCAAAGTTAAAAAAACGTCAACACATAATATACAATAACCCACCAAAGTTAGAAGATGTCAACACATGATACACGATGACTATCCAAAGTAAAACCAATAAAACAACAACATCCAAGCAACACCTCACCACCAATCAATAAACACAACAACACACAGCTAAAAACATTATTTATCAACTTTGTCTTTAAATAGATTAATAATAATAATAATAATAATAATAATAGTAATAATAATAATAATAATAATAATAATAATAATAATAATAGTATATTACTCCATCCGTCCTATTTTAAATGTTCATCTTTCATTTTTTGGTTGTCCTAATTTAAATGTGCATTCCAAAAATAAAATTATAATTTTAAAATTTACCCCTAGTTATTTAACATAAAAGCTACTTTATGACTAAAAAGCAAAATACTTTAAAGGTATTATTGTAATTTTATAGGTTAATTATATATAATAATCTATTTTTTCTTAAACTTTATGTTGTGGGTCCCATAACACTTAAATTGGGACGAAGAGAGTATAATTTATCAAATGATTATTGGATTTTAACAGTCTCACATATTTATTATTGGTAGCTACCGGTTCCAACTACTGAAATATGTGTTGGCGGTCCCAACTTTTATCATTTTGCCACCAGCGGATCACCGTTAAATTTTTTAATGCTGTTAAGTTTTATTCGAATTCCGAACAGACGTTTTAGGGTTTTCGATCGAAAGAAGAATACGAGTAGATTTATGTAAAAATTACCTCTAAATGATGCTCCAAACGATATTTTTTTGCATTCGTGTAAAACACAGTTATGTTTAAACACCCAATTGTATGCACCATTAACGTTGAAATAACATGCGTAAAACAGAAAAACCATGCCAAATAAGTTCTTAAAATAGAGATATAGTTTAGAATATTGCAAAGTTAAAATGTAAAGTAAGCAATAAACGACACAATGATATACAAGTAAAGCCCTTGATTTTTTTAGAACGTCGGCAGAAAAGCTCAGGAGCTGATGAATGTCAGGATGCCTTTGTAAATCTTATAAAAATCAAAGTGTAATACAACTCGAGAGATAAAAGCTTGATCTTGATCTAAAACGTTAAATTGATTTCTATCAATGTAAGTGTTTTAGAGGAGCAAGTAAGTCATCAAGTGAGTGCAGATTGAATGATGTGGCCTAAACAATTAACTTTACCCTCTATTTTACTCAAAATCGAACCAATTACTATCCAATATTCTCGGTAATATTCCGAGATATATGTAATCTTCCGCTTGCAACTCCATATTAACGTTATGAACTCAGTCTTGTCAACCAACATCTCTTTGTCAACTTCTTTTACAACTTATAAGGGGAGACTTGGTCCACCGACGCGTTTTCTGCATCGATAGTAACACAAATAACAAATCGTAATAATAATAAAAATAAGGTTCATGATGCCAAACTTTTACAACCTTCTGACGGTCCATAATATGTTTAAAATATTAACCATGATGTTTACCCGTAACAACCATCATGTCCGGTGACACCTTGTTTAATACCCTAAAGTTTTTTCTTAAACAAAATTTAAATCTAGTTTTACTATATGAGAGAGTCTTATTGTTAATAAAACCAATCTTTTGAAAACCGGACCAGACACTGAACCGTTATTTTAATTTTAATGGTCGGACTGGTCGGACCGCGGTCGGACCGAGGTTGGATAATTGTATATATATCAAAGCAATACCATAACATTTCCAATTTAGACACAAAATAAGTTCAATAATATTAAGTTATACCATATATATAAGTAATAATCCAAATAAGTTCTAACGCCAAGAATCACAAAAAACATAATTTAAACAAGTTTTAACGCAAAAAATAAAACGAGTTCATCATTTTCATCACTTAAAAAATTAACAATTGACTTTCATTACGAAAAACACAAATATAAATAGATGTATACATAAAATCCATGAAAATCAAAACATAAAAATATATATTTTATGACTGACCCGGTTCAATAGCGGTCCGGTTCCGGTCCGACCGGACCGGTTCGTACGGTTCAAAGCGGTTCAGAAACATCAATCAAACCGTGTCTAATTAAACTGAGATTATTAAAAAAAACGGTCCGACCGCGATTTGACCGGCCGGTTTAAAAACACCGAATAAAACCAAAGGCACCTCACATTGTGACAAAATAAGGGTGTATAGTCAACGTGAAAGGAAAATGAAGGGAAAATCTTGAACACGGGATAATTCGTAGACTAGACGTCACAACATTGACAAAGGAAGATGGCACATTGCGTAAAAGCAGGCAGCCATTGACGAGCCATACGAAAGATCACCAAATCTACCGTGTCGGTGGAACAAAATCAAATCAAATCAAATCATCACCGGCACATAATTGCTGATACAACAATTCATTCATCTTCTTCACACAACTCAACTGATCGATCCATCCGATCGCAATGGGAGAAACTCTTCCAACGATGGATCTGATGCGATCAGAGCCAATGCAGTTAGCTCGGATCATTATCCCTATCGAATCTGCTCATCGCACCATTTCCTATCTCGGTGACCTAGGCCTTTTCCAGTTTAAAGATGTATGTCTTCATTTTCTCTGTTTATTCATCAAATTATAATCGTTTCTGTTATCCTTAGTTTTTCTAGTTTAGAAACTCGTTTGCCTTTGAATGAATAGTTGACTACCGCACATTTATTCTTATTTTGCTGATTGAATCATTTTGAACAGGTAGTTGTTTAGTCGTCAGATTAATTAATAGGCATTATGATCATTTCTGTTATCCTAAGTTTTTTCTAGTTTCGTTTGGCTTTAAATAGTTGACTGAAAGATATGATCGCACATATATTCTTAGTTTGTTGATTGAATCATGCTGAACAGGTCCTTGAATTAATAGGCATTAAGCATTATGATCATTTCTGTTATCCTAAGTTTTTTCTAGTTTAGAAACTTGTTTGGCTTGAAATAGTTGACTGAAAGGTATGATTGGATATGTATTAGTAGTAGTATGCTGATTGAATCATTTTTAACAGGTGTAGTTGATTAGTGCTAATGAGAATACGTTGACGCGTCAGCTATTAGGCAAAATATGCCTCAATGGCTGTGTATCTGTATGCATAAGTATGATTTTCCTTGAACCTAATTAGATTTATTAACGTTAAATTTTTGAAATTTTGTTTGGTAAGACTCGTGTCTGGATGTTCCGATTGATCAGCTTATTGTTCTTTGACCCAAAGAGGCAGAGATTTTACCAATTACTGTTGGTTTCTTATTTCGGATTGTATACTGTTTGACGATTTGTACTACACCTTTTTTAAAACAAAGTTATGAGTTTGGAGACCATAACTTACAAAAACATGTTGGTATTTTCTCTGTGTTCTTTTATATGAAAGGTTTTTTTAACAGTTTTATGCTAAGAATTTGGCTTGTTAATTTGCATGTAGACAATATTTCCAAGTTAGACTTAATGTGATTATTAACTTTTAGAGTGAATGTTTTTTGGAGAATCAATTAAAATAAGACCATCCCAATGGTTAGAGGTCTAAAGTAATAAAATTGATGATAGGACACAAAAATTTTATATTGTTTCTGTATGCATGCTATTATTGCTTTGTACGATATTATATATGACACTAGTGCATGTAGCTTTGATCGTATATCTGTTACAAAAATATTTATTTTCAGTCTGTTTATTTTCTTTTCTCTCTTTTTATTTTGATAGCTCAACTCAGGAAAGAGCCCATTCCAGAGGACATTTGCTACTCAGGTGTGTTCATCATTTATCATCTCAAACACATTGTCTATAACCAACCTTTTATGCTGTACCTATATGTGTTATATCATTTTGTGACGTTTCTTTACAGTTTTATCTTTTTTTTAAAGGATCTTGGAATGTGATTAAATTACATATCTGGATTATATCTATAGAAATGTTTATGTAGTACAAAACAGAGGAGTACATATTTTGTCATCCTAGTCATGCGAATTGAGAAATTCGTATATATGCCAATGTATAAAATATGATGAAGCAATAGAACATGAAAAGGGGTTTAACTGTAGGCTGTAGCATCCTGACTTGATTGGTAAATACAAATGTGATCTGATTCTTAAATTTAGAGGTTGCTCATTCTTCTTGCCTTTTCTTTAGTATTTTTGTTGATCCTGCATGGGTATCTTATTAGGTGTTGTAATGCTAATAGTTCATAGATAGTATCCTTGAGATAGCTGCTGAATCATATTGTAATAAATTTCTCTTTCCATAGAGAAGCGGATACATAGGTCAACTGCTGTAGCATGTCCGTCTCGACAATTACTAATCGTTTAGTAGTAGATTAAACTAATATTTAATGGAAGCCATTGCAACATAAGTTAGTGTGGTAAAAAATCTCAACCCTACCATCAAGATGGAGATATATTCAATTCTAACATCTGCTAGGCTCTTAGAAAAGTTTACCTGAGATTTCCACACAAACTTGAACACAACCATACATAATCATGGATAATCCTATAATTTCGTCTTCTACTTTAGGTTCAGGAAAAATGTCCCTTATGAAACTATGCCATACTGTAAATCTTATCTCTTGCTCTCTCATATTTTCAATTCTCTAAACCTTCCTGATATAGATTAAAAGGTGTGGGGAGATGGCACGCAAGCTACGTTTTTTCAGGGTCCAAATGGCGAAGGCTGGCCTTTTAGTCTTAGCAAGGTCTGCATATGGCTCAGAAATTAGTTTAGACGAACTGGAAGTAAGTAAAGTGGATAAAGAGCATTTAACGCTTATCCTTTTTTTTTTTTTTACTTTATTGTAACATGCAGTTTGGTAATTCTTAGGTGAAACTAGGAGAACTTGAAACTGAGCTGATAGAGATGAATGCAAACACGGAAAAGTTACAGCGTGCCTATAATGAACTTCTGGAATATAAACTTGTGTTGCAGAAGGTAATCAACATAATTGATATTATCATCTCTTTTATTTATTTCTTCATACTTCAATGTTATTTTTCTCTTTTTCTGTACACTTCAGGCTGGTGATTTCTTCCATCATGCTCAAAGCAGTGCTACAGCTCAACAGAGAGAATATGAAGAACATCGTCTTGTTGAAGGATCAATGGACAGTCCTCTACTATTAGAACAAGTATTAATTTCAATTTTTTTCTATATCTCGGTATGTGCTGCTCTATATATTCTAATGTATTGTGTGATAACATGTTTGTAGGAAATGACAACCGATATTTCAAAGCAAGTTAAGCTGGGATATGTAAGTGGTCTTGTTCCAAGAGAAAAATCAATGGCCTTTGAAAGAATCCTATTTCGTACAACCAGGGGTAATGTTTTCTTGAAGCAAAATGTTGTCGAAGAACCTGTCATGGATCCTGTGCAAGGAGATAAGGTTAATTTTATAAGTTATTTGACCACAGTTTTAATTTTCGAAGTGAAATCTAGCACTAATAACTCTGACCTTAGTTAAGTATATAATATCATCTCATTCTGCTAACATTTGATGAATATGTTTGCTTTAAAAAATATCTGCATTCATGGTTATATATATGTTTACCTTTACAGCTATGACGTTATATGTTTTCTTCAGTTGATGAGAAGTTGTATGCACTAATTACAGGTGGAGAAAAATGTTTTTGTTGTCTTTTATTCTGGAGAAAGGGCAAAGAACAAGGTTTTAAAGATATGTGATGCTTTTGGAGCAAATCGTTATCCCTTTACAGATGACATAGGCAAACGACACCAAATGATTAACGAGGTACATGCTGATTATGTAAAAGCTTGTTTCTCTCGAGTTTGTTCTCTCTACATAGTTGATGGTCTTGTGTCATGATTTGTATACATTTGGTTTACGTAATTACTATTTTTCTTTTTGTCCGTCCTTACACTCAAATGGAAACCAAGTAACAAGCCGGCAATTAAATGCACTATAATCATATCCTTCTTACAGTTGAAAGAAAATGTTAACAAAACCAATTTCGCTTCACCCACTTGAGATTTGGAGGCTAGTTATGTTGATATCCATTAATTTTGTAGGATGTTTACTATCTAACAGATATAAAAAAAGGGAACTGCCACTTTAGTGGCAGTTGAGGTCCTCAAATATGAAGTTAATTAGAACCACCAGTCAAGAGTTTCGGTACGAGGGTTTTGATTGGACTGTCAATTAAAGTTATGATCATAAAGGATCTATATATTCATATAAAAGGATGTTACAAGTATTTTAGCTTCAAGGATTGCTTTAATTGGCTTATAACATGTAGCGGTCTTATACAATTGCTTATCGAAAAATACTAAAATAATTAGTCTGAGTGTAATAAAACTTTCTTCTCTTGAACGCTAAACAACACGCTAATAGATATTTAAAAAAATTGCACACACACAGTAATTCTTGCTTTAAGACCAAGGGGGAGAGATAACCAAACTTGATGGGCAGTATTCCATATTACAACCCCTTATCAACCGTAAATCATTGCCAAACTAGCAGACATAAAAGTTACCTATATGGAGGGCCAAACTACAAGTTTTGAGTTTAGATAGAACTTTTTGTTTCAAGATTATACACCTCACAATTTTCAGGAAAAACTTTAACTTTCAACTTTTAGGTATCTGGAAAACTTTCAGAACTGAAAACTACTATTGATGTTGGAACATTGCACTGGAGTAGTGTGGTACAGACTATTGCTAATCAATTTGAACAGTGGACTAATTTGGTAAGTTCTCTGTTTTATTTGTTCAGCACTCGACCTGTTTTTCAGGGAGGACTAGGCGTTTCCAGAAATTTTAATATCGTTAATAAATTGTCTCACTTGCATTTTAACTGATGAAGGTGAAGAAAGAAAAATCCATTTACCACACTCTGAATACTCTCAGCTTTGATGTGACAAAAAAGTGTCTCGTGGCAGAAGGCTGGTGTCCTGTTTTTGCCACAACTCAGGTATATTGCACTATTTCCATAAAGAATCTCTCAAATCAGATAAACATACTTTTAAAAGACTACTAGATGATACTGGCGTGGGTCCATTGATGCAGATCCAAAAGGCTTTGCAAAGGGCTACAGTTGACAGTAACTCACAGATTGGAGCCATTTTTGAGGTTCTGCACACCAAGGAATCACCTCCAACATATTTCCGTACAAACAAGTTTACTTCTGCTTTTCAAGAGATTGTTGATGCCTATGGGTGAGAGTCTCTGATTTATAGTTGTTATTTGATGGAACTACTACAAAATTTTAATGATCAATATATTTATTGTATAATAATTGAAAGGGTGTAGCTGTGTAAGAATGTTTAATATCAATTGTTAAGTTAGTTAATCCTCTTTTAAACTTTAAGAAGTGGCAGTTAGGAACATGTAAATGAGTAATTGAGTATTTTACTAATCTCTTTCATTTTCTCAGGTACTGAAATTTAAAGGCAGTTTTTCTAAAAGCAAGAGTTAATTCAAGTTTTTGTTCTCTCTGCAGGGTTGCAAAGTATCAAGAAGCAAACCCTGGACTATTCACAATAGTGACGTTTCCTTTTCTCTTTGCTGTCATGTTTGGAGACTGGGGCCATGGTATATGCCTGTTTCTGGCTACACTATTTCTTATTCTCAGGGAAAAGAAATATTCTAGTCAGGTAACTTCTGTTGTTAGACTGGACGTATTTTTAGCTTTACTAGTTATAATCAGGCCGTTGTACCTATCTGACGCAATCACGCAAGTAGTATACATTTGCTACTTGAAGTATAACTTTTAACCCGGTGCATGTGCTTACAACCTGATCACATGTGATCCTTTTAATTTGGGCACAATAGCGAACACTAGCATTCGTCAAGAAGTTCTTTATATGATATTATATATTATTTCTGTCTCCATAACAGAAAGTAGTATTTACAAAGTCCAACTTGGATGCTTGAAAAATCAAATGAACAAGTTTAAACATGGAACAGTATATTCTTTCTCTAGTATCCTGATGATTAGCAACATTTGACTCATGAAACACGTGTGCAGATGTTATTTAATGATTTAACTTGGCATGAGATAATTTATAAGGTTACAGTGAGGGGTAATGCTAAAATCCCCCCTTATTTCTGTTGTGTTGTATTAATAATTTTTTTTGTGTGTTAACTAACAGAAGCTGGGAGACATTATGGAAATGGCGTTTGGTGGTCGTTATGTTATTCTAATGATGTCAATTTTCTCAATCTACACGGGATTTATATATAACGAGTTCTTTTCTGTTCCGTTTGAACTCTTTGGGCGATCTGCCTATGCTTGTCGTGATCCTTCCTGCGGGTATGAAATGGGTACATCAGTTTTCATACAGCATGTCTCTTTTATGTACCACCTTTTTAAACATTTGACTTCTTTTAGGGATGCTACAACTATTGGAATGATCAAGGTGCGGGACACTTACCCATTTGGTGTGGATCCGATGTGGCATGGAACACGCAGTGAATTACCGTTTCTTAACTCGCTAAAGATGAAAATGTCCATCTTATTGGGAGTAGCTCAGATGAATCTTGGAATCCTTTTGAGCTATTTTAATGCAAAGTTCTTCCAAAATGACATAAACATCTGGTACAATCTGATCTGTTTGCATACGAACTGAGTGATTTGGGTTATTTTAGCTTAAAGATGTCAAATAGAAAAGATATAAAAAAGGGGCGGGTCATATGGGACAAACAGGTTATCAAAGTGTATTTTTCAGTTATAGTACCGCCTGAAGTATTTATATAAATATTTAATAATATTATATTATTGTAAGATTATAGTTTTGTAAATGATATTCAATGCATTAATTACACATATAAAGAAGTCTAATGGGCATTTTAAAATGGATTATGTCAGGTACCAATTCATTCCCCAGATGATATTCTTAAACAGTTTGTTCGGCTATCTTTCTCTACTCATCATTGTGAAATGGTGCACTGGTTCTCAAGCTGATTTATACCATATAATGATATACATGTTCCTCAGCCCCACTGATGATTTAGGAGAGAATCAGCTTTTTTGGGGCCAGAAATATCTTCAGGTTCATTTACTTGTATATGTATATGTATATATATTTTCTTTTTTAAATACAACAAGCAGTAAATAAATCGTGTTAATCTCTCTTACTTCCAGATACTGCTACTATTGTTGGCACTTGTTGCTGTACCATGGATGCTGATCCCAAAACCACTTATTTTGAAGAAGCAACACGAAGAAGTATGCTTACATCTTTTTTTCTTTTTTCTAAATTTCTTTTACATTTTGTTATTTCCTCGAGTTATTGTTAATTTAACCATCTTCATGTTATTAAACAGAGACACCGAGGCCAAGCTTATGCACCACTATACAGCCTAGACGAGAATATCGAATCAGACTTGGATTATAAATCCCATGACGAACATGAGGAATTTGAATTCAGTGAAGTTTTGGTGCATCAGTTAATACATACCATTGAATTTGTTCTTGGTTCAGTTTCTAACACAGCTTCTTACCTACGTTTGTGGGCCCTAAGGTCAGTTAGCATAACGCATAAAAATATATTTACTTTTGATATAAAGCTACAAAAAATGTCATGCTTTATAAAATCTTCGTTTTTACATCGTGTTATTACTATTCTTAAATTGTATGGCATACCAAATATCTCATCTTCAACTCTTTTGTGTTCTTTACCAGTCTAGCACATTCGGAGCTTTCCAGTGTATTTTATGAAAAGGTCCTGCTTCTTGCCTGGGGGTAAGTTCTTGCCAATATATTTATTTGTGATTTTAAAAGAGTTAGAGGTATTATGTTGTCATATATGTATAACCCCTTTTAACAAACGGGTTGGATTGACCTATTTAACCTGTTTAAATAAAGGGGTGTGTTCAATCAAAGAGGTCTACCGGTTAACCCATTTACAACTAGATTATGATCCGTCAGCTTGTTTACATCCTGTGAACGTGTTTGACTCGTTTAGCTAAATGGGTTAAATGATGCTTTTTGGCACGAATAAATATACGGGTCATGTTCGGGTTTAACGATTCAACCCCCAACTTGACATGATTTAATTGCTACCTCTAGATGATTTTAACAAGTATATATGTAAGTGAGTCGTTTAGGTTATGCTGTATCTCAAACGGCCAAACGGTAAAATCTAAAAATAAATTTAGCCAAAAAAGGAATGGGTCATAGGCTAGTTTTAATTTATACCTCCTAAACAGTTTTATATAAAGATTTATATAATTAGTCATAGTTAACTATATATAAACTGGAGCAATAAGGTTTTTGCAGGGAAATGTAAACCCCGGCCTGTTCCATTTTGACTTGTACTAAAAATAAACTTTTAACTCTGTGACTGCAGATTCGACAACGTAATTATACTTGTAATTGGCATAATCGTATTCATTTTTGCAACCGTGGGCGTACTCCTTGTGATGGAAACCTTAAGTGCTTTCCTACACGCACTGAGGCTTCACTGGGTTGAATTTCAGAACAAATTTTATGAGGGCGATGGCTATAAATTCAGCCCTTTTTCATTCGCTTTAACTAGTGATGAAGATGAAGACTGATATGCAATTTTCAACCTCAACTGATTCTTTCACCATTGCCAAAGAAGTTATTAGAAGGTGAGTGTTTTAGATTCTTTTGTATGTATTTGTATTTCTTATCACAATATCTACACATTCTAATTCTTTTATATACTCTAAAATTATACAACTTATACTTATAGCCACTTTATACATTATTTTTGTATCTGTTGGGCTGAAATCTAGAGTTGTTTTAATTTGAAACACATTTCTTGAAAAACTAGATCTCAACTGTCAGCTTTTTTGTGGTAAGAATAAAAGAAGGAAAAATAAAAGGAGAAATAAGGCATAAAATTATGTGTAACAAACATGTTCTAATCATAATGAGATACGCTATATGTCCGATTTTCTCAATAATCAAGAATTATATTCATAAACTAAAAAGAAGTTTTAGAAATGGTAACTTCTGAAAGAAAATAAATTATATAGCTCCCCCTCAATAAAAGTTAAATTGGAGTTTCTCTTCGCTTATTTAAATAAATCTATCTAATAAATCAAACTTTTAGGGGACAATTTTTGGAGGGATTTTTTTTTCTATAATAGGAAGTTTGAGAGATAAAATTTAGCTAAATTTTTCACCATGCAAGTTGATGGAGCCAACTCCTTAAATGTTATATATTTACAAATTGTTAAATATAATGGTTATAATTTCTTTATAAATATTACTATTTAGCCCGTGTGTAACACACGGGTATTAAACCTAGTCTCAAATATAAACTCATGTCTAAGTATATAATAAAGGGAGCAAGGGACCAATAATCCTTAGCTTAAGTGGTTAAAATGAGGTATAAGACTCATAAAAATAAAGAAGGTCTTGTGGTCATATCCCACCTAGAATAAAAAAAATAAAAAAAATTAGAAGGTTCTAGGTTGGGCTAAAAAGTTTTATCACAAAAGGTGGGTGGGTTTCCTCCTATGAGGGTTGGGTGCAATACCGGATGAGAAACAGATAGGTGAGTCGGATTAAGATAACACATATCTTCCGAAACAAGGTCTTATATTTGCCTCAAAAATATATATAATAATAAAGGGAGATTCTCATACAAAACGCATTTGTCTAAAAAGTAATATTTAGTCATAAAAGTTAAGATGGTATAGTTATAAGAGACGATTTTAACACTGCTAAAATGAATTCAATCAAAGTTCATTTGACCCGGTTTTAATAGGTAAGTTTGTGCTCCATGAAATGATGACCAGAATAAGTATGTGTCAGTTTGACTACATCATGCACATATACATGTAATGAATTCTTTCACGGTAACCTTATTTAATTTGTAGTTCCTTTCCTGGGACAAAAATTCGGTTACGACACTGTAGAATAACCTCATCATTCTTTAGCAACCTATACCTTTTGAACCCTTGCATCTTCATTCAAATATAAGCCTTAGGTTCGAATGTGACAGGCATAAGTTTACGAGCAAAACATCTTTTACTTTGACCCTCACACTCTGCTCGGCTTATTTAACCAATGCAACTCAAATGGTTTTCTCAACTTCGCTCATGTTGAAGTTGATCACTATTTATATACCGTGTTGAGAATTAAATCCGTTGTCAACTCTCGGGAAAAGGGATCTTTATTTTTTTAGACCGGGTTTTGGAATATTTTGGTAATTAATTTTTTTATTGTGACATTTTCGTACTTTATATGTGTTGTATTTTATGAGTTTGAACAGATATTTTGTTTGATGAAATAATGTTTTAAATAGATGTGTTTGACTTTGTTTTGAAGTTGTGACACTTGTTTTTTCGTTAATTTAACTCCTGTATGGTTTTAACGGTTGTGAAGATAATAATTTTTCATTCTAAGTTGGTATTAAACAGTGTATAGACAGCTCTCACAACGCGCGTAAGCACCGTCTAATCTTAGTTTGATAAATGTTAACTTATTGCTAACGTTTAAAAATAGAACTTAGTTTAATAAAACAATTTGTAACTAATCTGCGTAAAACCGTTTATTAAACAACACTCGATTCACATGTTCAAATAAAATCTCAGTTTTGTGTTTCTCAAGACCATCAAACATCACATAAGAAATAAAAGGTCAATTGATGAAATAAATTAGCTCTTCCATCCTGTTCTATCTTATAGACTGACTTTTTCCTATGATCGTCGTGTAAAACTTCAACTTTGCTCTTTTCGCCGTGTGAAAGTGAAACTGAACTCACACAACTTGTGCCTCAGACGTGGTGTAACCGTATATTATTTTTCAACATGATTTGCTCTAACGTTGTGCCAACAAACATTGCAAGACGTAGTGATGCTCGTTAACATAACTCGTAAAATTATTTGACTTTCATCCAAATAATCACAATTATACCCAATCTATAAACTGACAATTTTTCAGCCTAATGTTTTTGGCCCCTCAACCCTTTTCGTACATTACAACATATGAAGGGAGAAAAGCTTATACATCACTAATCATGACGATTATAATCACATATTATCCTTGATGTCGACCCTTATACCTTCGAGCAACCCACACGTATAAAAACAAGTTAACCGCGCTAATAGATGCCAATATCATATAATAGTAATCAAGTTTGCTCTCGTTAAGATCGTCTCTTAACCACCCGTTCTCACCCGTTCCAGTAGCCCGCTCAATGATTTTTACGAGCGCACTATTTACCCAGCTCCCGATTCCGATTTCACTCAAAAACAATGCACCACAAACACTTTTCATACCGTCTGTAGCTTCATCATAAAAGAACTCAAGTTGTCCCACATAAGTGAACGACTCAGCCCCACCCAATATGAAAAACTGCGGGACCAACCAAAACACAGATATACTCGAGGGGTTCGAGTGGTTTCTACGCATGTGTTCGACTGCTGCAGCTGCTGCAAGGGCAAAAATTGAAATGAACAAACCTAAGCCCATTCTTTGCAAGGATGTGAGACCGCGGTGGTGGTTTGTGTGTCGTTGTAGGACCGGGACGATATATTTTTCGTAAACTGGCACGGTAATGAAGGCGTTTACGACTGCAAAAACTTGCATGGAGCCCGGTGGGATGACGAAATTTGGGCCGAGATGTCGGTCCAGGATTTTGGATTGGGCTAGGAAGAAGGTGGATTGTTGGGCTAAGGAGAGGGAGAGGGCTATGGTTGCGGCCCAAACGGGGAAGACCCGAATGAAGGTTTTCAATTCTTCTACTTGTGTTACGGTGCATAGTTTCCATCGGTCGCTTAGGTCAGTTGACTCGGGATCTTCCATGACTGCTGCTTTGTCCAGGAATCTAAAAACCATTGTTACTTATAACCATGATTAATACAATAACTAATTCTAAAAAAATATAAAACTAGACAGCCTTTGTGGGTCATCCCAACCCGACCCGTATCAAAATAACGAAAGCTAACCTGCACTGAGGGGTATGTGAGAGCTTTCTTGCACCCAAGATATCAGATTCTTCTGTTGCAACCTCATAAAGCTTAACATCAGGGCTAACTTTAACACCTTTATAATGATTCTTTAAAGAAACCACAATCACCTGAATAAATCTTGTAAAAACGCTTCCCATCGGTTTTTTATACCTATACCTCGGAAACCCAGCTGCCAAGATCACAACCGATGCAAACATAATCCCGGTCGGTAGCCCGAACCCCCAAGCATACCCTTTTTCCTGTTCTATATACACCATCACTGTCAGCCCTAACAAAGCCCCAACTTTAATTGATAAAAAAAAGAAATTGAAAAAAGTGTATTTGTATGAAAGTTCTTTTTCATCGTTTTCATCGTGTTGGTCAGCACCAAATGCAGGGACATTGGGTTTGACCCCGCCGGTTCCTAGGGCTACTAGTGCTAAGGCAGAGTAGAGAAACGCTGATTGACCCGAGGTTGCTGATGGGCAGTTTGATGTTTGGGTGTTACAAGGTGCAGGACGTAAGGTGGTTACTGATGCTGAAACGGTTAACATTATCATTCCCTGGTTATAGAACAAGAAAACAAAAACTGTGATCAACTCATGGGGTGAAACCGTGAAACTCTATCGCTTTAGGTTCTTTTGGAACACATTTTATATCTTTATGATTCTATGTTATGATTTCTAGTTCACGGGTTGAAGTCTTGACCCATTTAAACCATTTATCTAAACGAGATGCAGAATTTATCTTAATAACTAAGGCCAGAGTATGAGAATTGTAATGAGAAACTACAAACAGATAATCACATATAATCATATAACCCATAGTTGACAAAAACACAAGGCGCACTCAAGGCACAAAGGCCCTGCTTGTCACCTGGGTGTAAGGCGTAAAAAAGGCGCACGTCTGAGAGAAAAAAGCACACCTTTAAAAATTAATAAAAAAGAAGAAACACAAGTAGCAGCATCAGGCACCAGCTGCTTCAAAGCAGCTATGAAAGAAAAAAAAAAGAACGAAACAAAAACTCATCCAAACGTCCTCTTCAGACAGGTTTGTAACCAAATCCGACCAGTTTTTAGCCAGAAATTGCAGAATCTGGCCAGAACTTGCGCCTAGACGCATGAAGCGCTCGCTTTTGACAACAAAGATGTAACCAAATTGCAAAGTAAACACTCCTATGAAACTAAACATTCAAAACCTATCATCTAAATCATAGATAATCAATATCAGATAAAACCTAAACATGTGCAACTATTTTGTCACCTAGACCAGGTTCAGCAGATCATTCATATCAATGTTTCGACTCCTAGGGCGCTAAGGTTTTGTTTTCTATAGACCAGGTTTTGCTATTCAAAACTTGGTTGCAACGCATCTTATTGTCAGTTTACCAGCACCCTATTGTAAATTTTTTGGCTGCACATTTCAATCATTAATGAGACTTACAATAAGGTAAACAGCAGAGGAGAGTATAACAGTAAGATAACGCCCCAAATACGCATCAGCAATAAAAGCTCCAATCAACATAAGCAAATACGTTGCTCCAACCCAATCACTAACATGTGTTGCAGCATCCGGCAATGTTTCCTTCATCTCGTTTGTCAAATACAACACCAAACTTGCAGACACTGTAAACGCTGACAGCCTCTCTGCAGCCTCATTCGCTGCAACAACAACAACAACAACATTAAACCGACTTACAAACACAATGTAACAAAATATGAAGAAATGAAAAACAAGTACCGATGATGAACGGAGACGCTTTCCATCCACCGGTTAAACGCTTGTTGGCAACTCTGCCTCTGAAGTCAACACTTCCATTTGTAACCAGATCCATTGATGATGATGATGATGATGATGATGATTTGGGAATAGTTGTTGGATCTGTGGTGTTAAGTAACTCATACTTTGTCATCGGTGGTTAAATTGATGGAGTTGAAAATTGGTGTGAAAGAAACGGTGGTGGATTGAAATTGGTTGCTGAAACTAACTCGTGATTTTGTCTGGATACACAAATGTTGGCATATTGCTTGTTAAGTCAAAATCAAGACAAGAGATGATCGGTGAGTTTCTTGTATACCTATTTTTGTTTTGTGTTCTCATCCATACATCTAGATTTTAGGCCAAGAATTCGTCACACGTAGATTTGATAAAAATTCATGTCTCGTATGTTATCGTGTAATTTGTAACGTGTGACATCTTAAAATATAGAGAAATATTTAAATTTAGAAGTTTGGTTTTTTTACATATTTCTCTTTCCTAAGTCCATCAATTACATATTTACCCAAGCCTAAAGTTTAATTACATATATCCTCTTTGACATAATAAATTACTCATTTACCCCTTCTTTTACACAAACCATAAGAAAATATAAAAATATATTTATGAAGATCATTAAGGGTAAAATAGTAAATCAAAAGGCTAATTTAAAGAAAATTGGGTAAATATGTAATATATATGGTTTAGGAAGGAGAAATATGTAATTGAATTTAAGGAGTGGGTAAATGTAAATACGTAATAAATGATCTTAAGAAGGGGATATATGTAAATGCCCCTAGAAGTTAAATAATAACCAAATCTAAATTGGAGGGTCTAAATATGTCAAATTAGAGTAAATGACTAAAGCTGTAAATTGAATAAGTTATTATATGTTAAAATAACAATAGATTAAAGTTATAAATATGTCAAAACTGATATGAGAGAGCTAAAATTATCTGAGTTGTAATATTAAACACTATTTTTTGGAGATTATATTTATTATATTTAAATCAATACATATTTTAAAAACGGCTTGTGATATGCTATTAGGCCATACGCATTGGTATTATGTGACCTATTCCTAAGCCATACATGTGAGAAATGGATTGTTTAAAGTGTTGTGTTGCTATTAGTTGATATCATATGTTTGTTTGTTGACTATTTTTTGTGTTTTGTTTTGTATTTGATTTTTTTGTGTTGTGTTACATTTTTGTTTGTGAACTGCTGGTATGGTATGCAAGATGTAATAAGCCACTTAACAACTGTCACGAAACGCGTGACAGCTTGAATATACCTAGTTCGAATTGAATTATTAGTTATTTGATTTTGATTCAAAACGTTTTCTGAATTGTCCGATTGAGATTTGAGCAATGAACAACCTATGCGTCATGTATGAACACATTTGTAAAGGAATATTATTATACATTAGAGAAAATAGAAATAAACAAGAAGCATTAATGGGTTCAACACATCTATAACAATTGTACAACAGAGAAATTAGAAATTAAAAATTAGAATTAGAAATAAACAAGTCCTCAAATTAAACCTTTAGGATTCACAACCATTCAAACAAAAACCATCACATAACAAATTCTTTGAAAAAAAAACATAAAAACCAAACACTATCATCCTAATTTAAACTTTGACCATCTACTGTACTCTCATCCCTGACACTTCCTATCGCACTTGCTCCATCTCTCCCCTTATACCGTCTCGCAACATACAAATAAACCACAAAGTTAACCCCATTAATCCCCATCAATATCCAATAAAAATAATCCAACTTACTCTTATTCAAATCATTCCTTAACCACCCTTGTTCCTCTTTTCCACTAACATTTTCAATCACCTTCACTATTGCAGTACTTAACCAGCTTCCAATCCCAATCTCACTCAAAAACATTGCACTACTTATACTCCTTGTACCATCAGTAGCTTCATCATAGAAAAACTCGAGTTGTCCGACGTACGCGAAAACCTCAGCACTTCCTATCAAGAAAAACTGAGGAAACAACCAAAACACACTTATAGTTTCCGGGTTCGAATGGTTCCTACGTTTGTTTTCCACAGCGGCTGCAGCAGCCATAGCGAAAACGGATATGAAAAGACCGACACCTATTCGTTGTAATGATGTGATCCCACGTTTGTGGCCGGTTTTGTTTCTGAGAAATGGGACGATGAGTTTTTCGTAAAGGGGGACGAGGATGAGTGCGTTGATTGCTGAGAAGACGGGGACGGACCCGGATGGGATGATGAAGTGAGACCCGAGTTTGCGGTCCATGATCGCGGCTTGGCTTAGGAAGAAAGTGGAGAGCTGTGCGAAGGAGATGGAGAGTGCGATTGTTGTCGCCCAAACGGGGAGGATTCGGATGAAGGATTTGAGTTCTTCGACTTGTGTTATGGTGCATTGGTTCCATCTGTTGTTTTGTAGAGTTGGGGATTTGATTATGGCTGCTTTGTCTAAGAAGTTGTATTGTGGTGTGTGAGGAAGTTTTCTAGCTCCGAAAATGTCCGAGTGCTGTGTCGAGACTTCGTAAAGTTGGTCGTTGGAGCGGGTGTTAAGTCCTTGGAGATGGTTCTTGGTAGCAACTACTATCACCTGCAGTGACGGATTCGGAAAAATTAATATTTTAGTCTAGTTATCATGTTGGTTAAGTTGATTATCGAAAGATAACTAACGTTTGACCGGCTAAAACTATTTTCAGGCTCGTGTCAGTTTGAAGTTTGGGTTATGTTTGAACACATAACCCAAACTCACCAACCCAAAAACACGACCCGTTTAACACCTTAATTACCACCAAGAAACCTGGATTACATGCACGGACTTGATTACGAACAGACGAATAAATTACCTGAACAAACCTCGTGAACGCACTCCCCATTGGTTTCTTATACCGATAACTCGAAAACCCAGCGATCAAAACCACAATGGAAACAAACATAGTTATTGTAGGTATACCAAAACCCCATGCAAACCCTTTCTCTTGTTGCACATAAACCAAAACCGTTATGCCAAGCAACGCACCCATATTGATCGCAAAAAAAAACCAATTAAAAAACGCATATTTCTTCACCACTTCTCGTTCATCCTCTTCATCAAACTGATCAGCTCCAAACGACGAAACACAAGGCTTAATCCCCCCTGTCCCAATCGCGATTAACCCGAGTGCGGTGTACAGGAACGCGGTTTGTGCATCGGTTGCTGGAGGACATGGTCTTTTTAGGCAGAGTGGTGGACGCAAGCTGTCGAGTTTTGCGGAAATTGTGAGCATTACCATTCCGCAGAAGTAGATGAGCGAGAAGACGATGATTGTTAAGAAGCGGCCCAAGTATGCGTCCGCGATGAATGCTCCCACGAGGGTCAGCACATACGCAGCTCCGATCCAGTCTGTTACGTGTGTCGCAGCGTCTGGTAGCGATTGGTGCATTTGTGTGACTAGATACAGTACCATACTCACTGCCACTGCGAAAAACGCTAGCCTCTCGGCTACCTCATTCACTGCAAATAAAATTGTCTAGAGGTTTAAATTGGGTTAATAAGAAAATAAATGTTACCAAACTCATTAACCAGTCTGCACGATACGTTGCCCCGGCCTAGACGTCTGGGGCAATGTGGACTGCATTGATATATTTTCGAAACAACTTACATATCAATCAACTTGATTTGACTTAAGAAAATATATAGAATTTAAACTGATTTTTTCACGGTAAGTGAATCACAATTAACAGGGTACGTTGTTTATAAAAAATAATGTTATACCGATAATGAAGGGCGAGGCTCTCCATCCACCAGTTTTTCGCTTATCAGCAACTCTCCCTCTAAAATCGACACAACCATCACTCACGAACGTCATTGTAGAATTATGTGTTTGCTCTAATGTCTGCAAAATCAGGCAATGTGTATGTCATACAACGGTCATAAACAAAAGATGATATCACACGCTATATATGTTACCTTAAACGATTGTTGTGTTTGGATAGGATCCATAACTACTGAGGGTTCTACGTATGACAACTTCTCAGATCTCTCGCTAATCGTATCCATTATAGTTTTTCGATCGAGTTTGTTGTTTTGTTTGTAGGGATCGTACGAGATATGTTTATATATGATCAATATGTATGTAGCATTTGACTTATGTTTTTGTACAACTTGAGATTGTAATGAGAATATAACTTATATATTGTGGTGGTAGTGTAACTGTGGAAGGACGGCCGGGTTATTTGTTTCAAGACCCGACCCAAACCGACCCGTTTAGAATCTTTTGAAGTACGGATGTATATGATTCTTTTTCTGGATGATACCAACTTTAATCCAAAAGCATGGTATATATTTAATATTTAATTAAGTTCATGTTTCCATTAAAAATATATAACTTATAGTTTGTCACTATTTAATTAGGAAAAAAATACTTCTATAATTTAACAACTAAATATGCACAAATATTTTGCCTTTGATAAGTGAAACAAAAAGTTGTGTTTTAGTAAAAAGCATATTGAAATTTAGTAGAGTTATGACAAATTGGTCTATCAAAATTCATAAAAGACTTTTACAAATGTACTTTCAATTTTATTTTTATTATTATAGAAAATCTTAGTTGCCGCCTCTTTTTAATGCTTTGCTAATTAAGTGAGGTTTTGACGTTATTTTAATGAAGTTTACCGTTAAAAGAAAAACTTAAATATCAACTATAATGTTTTAACTAGGTTTAATACCCTTGTGATACACACGAGTTAAATAATAATATTTATAAAGAAATCATAACTATTATGTTTAAAAATTTGAATCTATTTAACATTTAAAAATTTGATTTCATCAACTCATGCATGGTGTAAAATTCCACTTAATTTTTACCTCCAAAACTTCCTATTATAGAACAAAAAGATTTTTTCCCCCAAAAAAATTACCCCCTAAAACTTTGAAATATTAGATAGATTTCGTATATCTAACTTAATTATTAATCTACATTTTAACTATATCCTTGTTCTGTCTCATTTAACTAAACACTATTTCAAGCATCCTATATAACATTAAAATAATACGTAGATCATGCTCTGTCATATATATATGAGGTTTGGCAGATGGATGTATATATATAGCCTAAATTGCCGCTCCAAATGTACAAAACCTAGTCAAACATACAAAGGGAAACAAAAACTTATTAACACATATTTGAGGCTTTAGCATATGGAACCCTACTGCCTATATCAAAACCGAGTCAATTTTTTTGTATTATCTTAATATGCATAATGTTCATTTGTATATATTATTTGTTTCGGAAAAATATAATATAATAAATACATTTAGAAACCAATGCAAAATGCCTAAAATGGTGATGCAAATCATCTAGAACAATGTTATTTTATACTAGCTACTTTAACACACCTAGGTACGTACCCACAGGTTAAACGATAAAAACAAATTATATAATTTTATAATTAAACTGATTGATGAAAAAATTAACAAATGTAAAAGATATAATATGGATTTATCTGAGAGTAATGTGATGCTAACAAGTGGCACAGTGTAGTACCATTAGTTAGAAATTTATTATAAAAAAAGATTAATAAACCTGAAAAAACATTTTTATTTATATATTATTTTTATACATTCAGTAGCTTAAAGAATCATTAGCTATTTTTAACATCATTATTGTAATCAGGTTTCTGGTATGATCATATATAGGTTCTTCTTTAAGGTTTTTTTCTTAGACGGTTTCAGTTTTGAGCTACTCTTCATCTCTGAAGCGTCAAAATTATGATGGATTATGGATGATTGAAATTCCGTCCAAATCTTACCCCATTGTCAACACGCAATTAAAAATGCTAGAGTTTGTTAGCCTTTCAAAATGTTAAATGTCAACAGCCGGACTTTGGTGGCATTTATTAAGCACATTGAAATTAAATAAAAACTATTATTATATTGTATAGTTTAATTCTTGTTATACGAAATGGATGCCTGCTTGCACTTCAATTTTATTTGTTTTGGATCGTACGGCTTTGGTGTACAAAAATAAGTCGATGAAAGTTGCAGGCTACAATTTGAATATTAAGTTAATTAGAAGATGTAAACTAACTAATAATTCACCTTGCATTATTAATTGATCGATTTTTATACCTTGTTAACTTTTTAGTTGAATTAAAACCGTGGAAATGTCGAACCATCCAACCCAAAGAAAATAGGTGGATTTAGCAAAACCGGTTTTAATTAATGGTTCAGTTCATAGTCGAGAACTTAAATTTGGTCGGTTATCAATTTATTATTTGTTTTCATATTTTTAGACTAAGTGCTTGTATGCATTGAATCATCTTTGAAAGATTTAATGCAAACAGACTATTTTGTATAAAGAGATTTTGTTTGCAACTTCTAAGTAGATAAAAAAGGTATGTTTTATGATCAAAAGGTCACGGCATCTCTAATGCCTTAATGACTGTGAATAAAGTAGTATTGTGTACGTATGCATAACCAAAGACGTCCCCTGATTCACGAGTCATGATGGCCTAATGAGTTAATGTATATCATGACCTAAAAACAAAATTATATTGTTATGATGAAGTAATGACCATAACTTGACTCACAAGTCACGATGGCCTAATTAATGGCGCCCCTATATGTGAAAAGCGGTGTGCACCACACACAAGACCAAGCCCCTAACCATAAGACCATTACATGAGATTTTGGTTTTACACACCGTACACCATACTATGTATCTAAAAATGCTGTTTTTCTCAAAAGATTTAGAAATAAAGTCCTTTAATTAAAACGTGCTAGATTAGCTAGGCTACTCTAAAAAATTAAACCTATATTATTTAAAAATATCATTTACAAAGTATTTAATTGGTCATAGATAAATTATTTATTTATGTATATTAATTGTTAATAAATGGTCAAATATAACACAAAGTTTCTTTATAACTTTTTTAACGACATCTGAAACTATCCTTAATATATCTTGGTGAGCCTTCATGAGACGACACGTTAACCGTACATAATGATTTTGATGCTTTAGACCTAATTCACTCAGAAACAGATCAACGAATTGAAGAAACCCATCATTATGAAAAACCCTATTTGCCCAACTTTAAATCCCATTATATCACATATAAAACTTGAACCTAGCTAAGACCTAAATTCATAATTTAATAAATTTTATGTATCTCATCTGGACCAAGTAGAAGATCATTGATTTATAATACTAGTTAGTTATAATTTTTTTAATTAGCTCTTATTATCACAACTGATTTTTTGTTGTTGCATGATTTAGTTGTAGCTAGAGTACTAGTTTCTAACAATAGTAGTCGTCATACATTTTTTAGCTGTCATTTTGTTCTTATGTGTGTACCTATTTATTACTAGAATTAATAAATTATATTTCAACCAACCTTCTATTTTCATTTTATCTCACGTGTCTAGCTTTTAATTATACTTATAGGATGATTTTTAACAATCGAACAAATTTGTAAGAATTTAGCATTTTTGTAAATATAGTAAATTAAAATATTAAATTTGATAATCAGCCCTTCTTATGTATCTTTTAATTGTGTGTTAGGTACAAATAATTCTAATTTTTATAACAAATGTTAATAAAGTATATAAATTATCAAATTTCAAAGTTAAAATCACAAGCTAGGGTTAAAAAGTGTCATTAATTTAGAAAATAAAGGTTTAGGTCATTTTTATTGATAACATATATATAACTCGTTTTCTTACACGGGTTGATCTAACGCCTAGTATCTCCTCTAAACATGAAAAAAATGCATATTTCACCGAAATACAAGTTTTTTAACGCAAATATACAATGTCGTTTTGTTAATTTTTTTAGACAAATATGATATGCTAAAACTAAAGCAATTGGATACATAAACGAAAAACTAACCTCAACAAACAGACGGTGAAGTCAATTGTATATCCACAACCTTAACCTTTAACCCTCACTCGTTGCCAAAGGTTTAGTGTAGGTGTGTATGTGAGGGTGATTTTGATTATATATATATAAGATGAATATATATATCAATGGTGCAAATACGTACGGGAGATGTATAAAGAAGATGAAAACATTGATGAATGATATGATATTGTTTGTTGAGTGGGTATTGTATTAATACAATGGTAAGTTAATATATTTATTAGATGAATTCATGCATTGCAGGTTTTAGTTGGTGGGTGCATTTATGTCACGTTAGTCTACGCTATAACTTTTGCCATGCATATATGGAATATATTTTTATAAGTGTTTGCCACTAAATTAGACAAATTTTTCCAAACTAAGTAGATGGGTAGGTGGATATGGTATAACCATATGTGTTACGTTACTTATATCAAGAAACAATGACACTAAAAAATAATGTTTTTAACACTGACAGAAAAAAAGAAAAAAGAAAAGTAGAAGTTAAAAAAAAAAAGAAAAAAGAAAGTAAATTTCAATGTTGGTCTCCGAGTTTTTGTCGGTTTAATCATTTTAGTCTGAGACCGAACGATGTAACATATTAGGCCATAAGATTTGAATTTTATAACGATTTTGATCCTTGAAACTAATTTTTAGATTTTGATAAATGTGATATTATTCAACTTTGTATCGGTATATATGAAATTGTCTCTTTCAGTTAAGGGTATTTAGGTAATTTCATAAAACAGGACTAATTATGTAAATTATACTTAATCAGAGGGTAATTTACTTAAGAATAATAACAAACAAACAAAAAGATGAGATATGGGCCGGTTCATCGTCTCATGCTTCATCGACCAGACGACCACCAATAGATCTAGCATTGCACTGAGATTAAAGCTTCCATGGCTTCCAAGCTAAAAATGGGATGCACAGTTCCAATTTGAAGTTCACTAAAATCCAAAGTTGTTAAAATAAATAAAAAAAACAAATTGAAGTGGTAGGATTAATATATATGTGTAAAAATTAGCCTAAATTTTTTAAATAAATCTCTTTTAAACTTTTATAACAAATCTAAAACAGTAAGCAATGTGATGAAGGTGATGGTGTCGGGATCTTTGTGACGAGGGGAAAATAAATTGGGAGTAGGTGGATTAATATGTGTAAAAATTAGTTAGGGACCAGACCGGTCAAATATAAAAAAATTCAAAGATGAAAATGAGAAAATATAACTTAGATACATAAGAAAACTGATTAAACTAGCACTGAAGTAATAATAAATCAAAACGTGGTTTGATAAAAGGAAGATATCGAAAATTTTTATAAAACAAGACATCAAAGTGACAACAAATATATATGAATTGTACGTAATTGTCAAATGTCAATGGCTATTTAGTCTTTGTATTATGCATTTAATTGCCTATTGACTATTGCAACTACATTAAACACAATTACTAACAGAATTAAAACGTCAAACATATTAATAATAATATTTTTAAACAATACTAGTTAAAAATAGCAAATAATATAAAATTACCTAACTACTTAAAATTAAAACATCAAACATAATAAAAATAAATTTTTAATCCTTTTACTTTTTGTTTTTTACCATTTTAGCCTTACAACTCAATTTTGACGTATTCACGATTTGACTCATTATAATTTTGACCTTTGAAATTATGTCAGTTTAGAACTTTGATCCCATACTCTATTCTTTAGATATATTTTTGACTTTGAACCCACGACGTTTGACTTTGATCCCATACGCTCATAAGTCGGCTAGTTGGCTCGCTTGTTAGCTCGTTTATATTAATGCTTTAATTGTAGTTTATATGAGTTATAAACCAACATTATAACATATTATTTATATAGATCATAAACCGTCATATTCAACTATTATAACGAAAAAATGAACTATTAAAAAATAATCTATTGACTACAAGTCTACAACTCTTAAAATATCATGTTTTTATCATTGTTTTTATGACTTTAGAATAATAATTAAAAAAATGTGCCTTATCTAGTTGTTTAAAAAATAAAATAACCTTTTAAAAAAAATAAAAGAATAGGCTCGTAAGCTGGCTCGGGTTTGACTCATTAATAACAAGTCGAGCCCAGGACCACAGTTTTAGCTCGTTAAGATAAATAAGCTCGGATCAACTTGACTCGATACTCAACAAGCCAAGCTCAAGTTCATTATAGCTTGGCTCATTTACGGCCCTAACGAGAACCGAAGATATTCATTTTCCTCAATGGCTCTTGACTTGAGATGCACATGCTTTGTAGCATAGGTATATTCCAAATCTATATGTGTTTATCCAACAATCATATGCACGTGTCCTCCACTCCAATCCACCTAATCTAATCCAGCCAATAATCACAATCATAACACTTTATCCAAACACGCAAACCAAGGTCAGCGATCGCAATAACATCTCCCCTACTGCAGTTTCATTTCAGATAAACATCCATCAATGGCCATGGGATTGGGATCAGTTTATCTGTTGTTGTTACTGTCTTTCATTCTCACATCCTGCTGCAATGGAGGGATCAGTAGCAGCTATTCAAGAACCAATGACATCAGTGCTGATATGCCATTAAACAGCGATGTTTTTGCACTTCCTCATGGCTATAATGCTCCTCAACAGGTCATTAATCTTCTCTTTCAAATCATTCTTTTTATATCACTCTGTGTATGTTACTTTTTGGCTTATGATCTTATTGGTATTGATTTGAATTTGGGGGTTTTGATCAACGTTTCTTTGGGAATGTATTAATTGGTGATCCAAGTCACACACTTTGGTTAAGTTCAATATCCCCAATTTTGGAAATTTAAATCATCATTGTATTGCCAAAGTTCAGCTATTTATGACCTTACAAGAAACAAAGATACTGGGTTGGTTATTTAGTTAGTTAGTTATGACAGTTTGGAAGTTACAGGGTAGTTAAAGTCAGTTATGACTGTTATTAACAGTTGCGTTGGTTCGTGTATAGCCTATATAAACAAGTGTT
This sequence comes from Tagetes erecta, assembly GCA_030867185.1. Lineage (NCBI taxonomy): Eukaryota > Viridiplantae > Streptophyta > Magnoliopsida > Asterales > Asteraceae > Tagetes > Tagetes erecta. The sequence continues at coordinate 10,710,291 of CM061489.1, forward strand.
AAGTTTCTGTAAAACTTCAACACATTTATAATACAGAAATTTAGTTTGTGTGTATATTTGGTGTTTTAGAATGTTTGATTCGAGATATATGATGATCCGGATGACCAACAAGTCTTGCCTTACATACCCACTGTTGTGTTTTGACACATTAGCGGTTAGGATGTGTGACATACTAGGAAGTGTCCGTTGGAGCCACCAAAAACAAAGTCGTGAGCTCTTTGTGACAAAACGGACAATATTGGTTGGTATGAGAGGCATGATGTTACTTACACGTTAATGGGTCCAAAACAAATCAATCTGTATTAATATTTAGAGAGGCAGTGAAGAACAAACTAGAAGGAAAAGACGAGGTTTACATATTGCTTCAAACATTTGTATAGTGAATCTTGATTTTAGTCACAAATTGACCTGGACAAATGAATGAAGCATGCTAATTATGTTTGATAATATATTATGAATTGCATGTGTCGAGAGAAAAGTTATGTATTTGTGAATACTTTTTTTGTAAAATACAATGGAAAGAATCAAGATGCAAAATTGTAATGTGTAATGAAATGTTGATTTAAATGAAGGTTCACATAACACAAGGGGATCATGAAGGGAGAGGAGTAATTGTTTCTTGGGTCACACCAAATGAACCTGGTTCAAGTAAAGTTATTTACTGGGCCGAGAATAGCAACGGCAAACAACACGCAGTGGGAACTTTTGTCACCTACAAGTACTACAACTACAGCTCACCGTACATCCACCATTGCACCATCAAGAACCTTGAAGTAAGGATAACCCATGTTTTTTTGAGTTTTCAAGATTTGATAGAGGTCACACCATGGGTGGATCAGACCATTTGCCTAACGGGTCAAAAGGGAGTCGGGTTGACACATCACTTTTTATAGTGTTCAAAACTGATCAGAGATAGTCTGTTTGGCCGGAAAACATGCATTTTCCTTTTGAATAATAATGATCTGGGTGGTTGAATGCATTAACTATAAACTACGGGTAACTCACAACCAATTTGACCCGTTCGTCTTTCCTATGATACCATTTTCGCTTCCGTTTATTATGTCTGTTTGAGATGATCAAAACAACCCAATTCGACCCATATATAAGTAAATGGGTTGAACTCACCATCTATAGTTTAAAATGCATAAAAAAAGTGGCCTGATTAACATTATCAATTATATTTTCCAGTATAATACCAAGTATTTTTACGAGCTTGGGACAGGCAACGTCACACGACAGTTCTGGTTTACCACACCTCCTAAAGTGGGCCCTGATGTTCCTTATACTTTTGGTCTTATCGGTATTGCATCTAACGCTTACGAGCCTATTTACTTAATAATGTGACTGCTTAGTTACTTGATGGACTTATTTCTTGTATGTTTAGGGGATCTTGGTCAAACATTTGACTCCAACCGAACTTTGACTCATTACGAGTCAAACCCAGCAAAAGGGCAGGCAGTGTTTTTTGTTGGTGACCTTTCGTATGCAGATGCGTACCCGTTGCATGATAATAATAGGTGGGATTCATGGGCAAGGTTTGTAGAAAGAAGCGTGGCTTACCAACCATGGATTTGGAGTGCCGGGAATCATGAAATTGATTACCTTCCTGAATATGTAACTAGTTTGATCGATTTGATGCACATATGATTATTTTTTAGTTGTTTTTTGACTTCCACTTTGATCTTGTAGGGTGAGGGTGAACCATTTAAGCCTTATACACATCGGTATTATGTGCCATATGAAGCATCTGGGAGTACATCTCCGCTTTGGTACTCGATCAAAAGAGCTTCTGCTTACATTATCGTGATGTCGTCCTACTCAGCTTATGGTAAGCTTAAGGGGATGCTTGGAAGTGTGTTTTAAAATTGATTATTGGAGTAAAATTTATAGGTTTTGTGTTTTTTCAGGAATGTACACACCTCAATATAAATGGCTCATGAACGAGCTACCAAAGGTTAACCGAAGCGAGACACCATGGTTAATTGTGATTATGCACTGTCCATTATATAGTACCTATGTGCATCATTATATGGAAGGTGAAACGATGAGAGTGATGTATGAACAATATTTTGTTAAGTATAAAGTTGATGTCGTGTTTTCTGGACATGTTCATGCCTATGAACGAACGGTGAGTAATGAGTAATAGTCATAGATCAAATATGGAACTCGACTCCTCTTTGTCTTTTTGACTTTTTAACCTTTTTAATGTTACAGGAACGGATATCAAATGTCGCTTACAATATCGAAAACGGATTGTGCACTCCTAGAAATGACGAATATGCCCCCGTTTACATTACCGTTGGTGATGGTGGAAACCAAGAAGGATTGCTATATGAGTATGTCATTGCTTAAAATTACATATGACAATTATGAACCGTGCAGTATAGGGCCTAAAAGGACCCGTTTCTAACCTGAACCTATTTTGACCCGAACCCAATTGAAACCTTTTTAAAACTACCTGGTTTGGCTACAACCTGTTTTGACCCGTTAGCTGACCTGCCCGTTTACCAGGCTTACTTAAAAACTTTTCTTTAACTTTTTGTGATTTTTGTCGTTCTAGGATGGTAGATCCACAGCCGAAGTATTCAGCATTTAGGGAACCGAGCTACGGGCATGCTACATTTGAGATCAAGAACAGAACTACCGCTTATTATGCTTGGCATCGTAATCAAGATGGGTATTCTGTTGAAGCCGATTCTGTATGGTTTCACAATTTGTACTGGAAATCATTGTCGGATTCACCTGCTGCATCTTTGTGAGTAAAAATTCAAGATTATACGTCTGAATGCCACGAACGAATGGGTTCATCAGCTTCATCGCAAGATTCATGATGTTGACCTTGATAACTTTTGATCCTTAGATCATGCTGGATGTAAACTATGGGCATGAGAATGATATCTACAGATGTATTTTACAATCAGTAAGATGTTGTAGAATATAGTGTTTGGATGTGTTATCTGTATTTGCTCTTAATAATAATAAGATAGTTATATGTTGAAGACTTGAAGTGTTTAGTAAAATACTTGTTATTTAAGGATTGATTAAGTATCTATAATTAGCACAATAAACAAGTTTGTTGTCATCAAGCATCTGATATGATGGTCAGTTGGTTTACGAGTTATCTTATGGGGTGATCTTGGGTTTGAGATTCTAGAGTGTCAGATTAAAAGTGAACAAGATTTTGGAGCGTCAAAATGATAATGGACGGTAAATTCCGTCTTACGTCTCGAACTTATTAGAATTTCTCAAGAACCCCCTTACTTACTTCCTTTCATTTCATACCCTAACGAGTTCCCCATTTCAATAAACCGAGCAAGTTCATTAATCATAGAAGCTAGATATGTGACCGGGCAGCATTATGCGGTTGTCAGGTCCCGCGTATGTAACTTTCACACACACTGATAAAAAAGTTTTATGTCTTGCATGTTACAATGTAAAGTCGTAATGCGTCACATAGCAAAAGACATTGATATATCCAAATATAGAGGTCAAAATGATAACTAAGTCAAAGTCGGAGGCTTAAAGTTGTAAATATGTCAAATTAGACTAGGGGGTCAAAGTTGTAAAATGACTAAGTCAACAAAGGTCATTCGTAAATATGTCAAAGTTAAATCGAGGGCAAAGCTGTAAAAATAACAAAGTTAAGGGACTAATTTGCAAGGTCACCGACCTCATATATTAGTATTTGGGTAAATTTCGCTTCCAAACCCATTGTCACTATCTTCTTCCTCGCCATTTTTAACAACATCCAATTCGCTGTCAATGTTACCTTGGAACTGTCAACTTCCACATAATCCAATAACATTCCCATCATGGCATGCCTAGTAGTGGAAGAGACAAACTTTAAAAAATTATGTCCTTAGGTATGGAGGAATGAAGGATGAAATATAATGGGTTATTACGACAAAATCAAAAAGAGCGTGTTTAGTTGGTGAGTGTAACGGAATGAACCACTACAAAGGAATGAAAAATACCTAATTTTCATTTCATCAATTCATCCTCACCCCATGTTTTTTTTCATTCCTTCAAGGAATGAAATATTTTTTTAAATTTATGATTAGAACCATGACTCGGCCATGCCCCAAACCTTGATCCGACTCAAGATCCTATGAACCAACCTATGTCCTAACCCATGACCCGACTCATGACCAAAACCATGATTTGACTCATGACCTGACACATTCCTCAAACCAAGACCCAATTCATGAACCCAACCATGACTTCACTCATGAAAAGAACCATGACCCAACAACCCATGAACAAATACTTGAACCGAGTCATGACCCGATCTATAATTTGACCCATGACCTGAACCATGAACCAAATCACGACCCGAGCCATGAACCAACCCATTCCTCGAACCATAACTCAGCCCATGGCTTCACCCATAACCCGAATCATGATCTGATTTATGACCTCACTCATGTATTGACCATGTTTCGAACCATGACCCGACATATGGCCCGAACCAAGACCCGACCCATAGCCATAAAAATATACTTTTGTAATTTTTAGTGAACAATATTTCATTTTGTCTTTTCCTTCGTACTAAACAAAATAATATAATGATTCATTTCATTTCTGTAAAGCAACCAAACAAAGTAATGGAATGGAATGATCTTTTTCATTCATTTGTCAATTCTTTTCATTTGTTCATTTCATTCCTTCGTTCATTTCATTACCTCATACCAAACAGACCCTTAGTGTCAGAAAAGCAAGGAGGCACTATTGTGCTTCCTCTTAAATGGGTGTTTGGATGGATGCTCAAAAAGCTTGTGGCTCGTGGCTCGCTTGAAAATAGATTAAAATAAGCTTAGTTTAAAAATGAGCTCGGCTTGGCTCGGCTTGATTTCAAATGATCCGAGCCCGAGCCAAGGTCAGCTCGGCTCGTGGCTCGCTCGTGAGTCGGGTCGTTGGCTCGCTCGATAGTTTGTTTATTTCGGCTCGTTAATTTAAAGCTTTAATTACGGTTTATATGAGTTAGAAACCAAAATTATAACATATTATTTGTGACATCTGCCCCAAACCCGAACCCGAATACCCGTCTCGAACCCGAAGCTCCTATCCTAAAATGTATCCGTACTCTTTTATTAATGATTGTAACATCTCGATAGTCAAATATTTAAATAAATACGTTTTAGCGTGTTGTTTCTCATCTCAATCCATTTTTACCTTTTAATGTTTCAATCAAGCTCAAAAATATAAAAATGTAAATCCTATAAACGTTACGATTCAACGGGGGTTAAGTTAGTTAGTTAAAATAAGTATTTTATTAACTTTGGGTCAAAAGTGGCAAGCTTTGAAACCTATATTAAAGCTTTATGCTTAAAATAAATAAGAACTCAAAATGGAAGGGTCAAATATGTAAAATCTTGATTAATTCACACATGACCAGCCCCCCTCCTTTTTGAAATCCCGTGTTTCCGGCGTAATTTTATTCCGGCCACTTTGGCCGGAGTTTGCAGTTTCCGGCGGCCTTGTTTCGGTAAATTTTGGTCGTTTTTAACGCAATTAAAGCTATTCAAAATGTTCCTAAGGGTGTTTCGATCCTCTTGCTACCCTTAAACCAGTATTTAATCGATCGATCAATGTGCTAAAACAGTTTTCGCGATCGGTCATAATACCACAATACCCAATCGACTTAAAACGCTCAAAATCAGTAAAACAAATTAACTAAAATGATTGTTTCAATGATTATAATTCGTTGGTGACACTTAATTGACCTTTAAACAAAGAGTTAACACCCAATTAAACCGAAATAACTCGTAATAAATCTCGATCCTGTTCGGTTACTATTCCACCAAATTAACACAAGTGAGTAACGGAAAAACGATCTCTATCTGCTCCTAAAGCCCCCTTGCATCACAATTTTGGTCCTAACATGTCACATTCTTCCATTGAATCCGTTTTTTATCCAAACCTGTAACTCAAAAATCCATCATTCATTCGTATTCTTTATCTGCAACTAGTAATCGGGATTCATTCTTCTAATCACGGTGAAGGAATCTGGAAGTCGAATTGGTTTATAGCAGCTCCTAGATATCATTTCAAAATTCAAGCCGTCGTGTTTCTTGTTCTTCACCATCATCGTTCCAAATCGATCGAAACCAAGTAAGTGTAATACATTGAAATGATCGTTGTAATGTATAGATTAAAAGCCCTATGGTCTTCTGGATTCAATCATCAAATTAAGAACGAATTGGTTGATTTTCAAATCTAGGGTTTATATGGAAAATGGTATACTTGTGTAACAAAGATTAAAACAAATCGCTGCCATTTAAAAACCAAAAAGCGCGCCTAGTCCAGCGGATAGGGTTACTGGTTGTGGCGCGTTTGGTCGTGGGTTCGAGTCCCACTGACCACTTTTATTTAATTTTTATCTTTTTAACCCCCTTACTTCTAAGTTATATATATATATATATATTTCTCAAGATTGTATATAAATAATATATCAATTATAAAACTAGAAATTGTTTATTATAAAAATATATATTTACATCTCGTACCTAAATCTCCAAATTGGACTTTAAAACCCTAAATTGGTTTTTGAAACCCTAAATCCCCAAATTGGACTTTAAAACCCTAAATTGGATTTTGAAACCCTAAATCCCCAAATTGGACTTTAAAACCCTAAATTCCCAAATTATATTTTGAAACCCTAATTTTCAATTTATAATTTAAAATCCAAAACCCTAGAATTTCTAAGTTCTTGATTCTAGTTACTATATTATTTGTCTCGTTTCTAAATTAGGTTTTCCCGGTTAATTAGGTGATTCTAATATCTGGGCGATCCTCGATTCTATTTAGTTACTTTCTTGCGTTTGCTATTATCTATATTGTTCAGGTGAGTAAACTCACTCCCCTTTTCCATTTTACTATTTTGGGGCTGAAATATGTCTTTTACTATATTGCGTTTTCTATTCGTTTTCTAAAAGAGATCATACAAATATGTTAATCTAGTTCGCGGCTTGATGCAATCTTATGTGTTAGTTAAAAGTAGTTTTATTGCTTTGTAATCCCACCGGTACAATGTTAGCGCTAATGGTTTGACAAACCCACCTGCTTGTACAACATCGATAGGTGATTTAAACCCGGCCTTTCTAATTCCATGTTTACTATGTCGGGATGCTATGTTGCTATACTATGTTGCTATGCTATGATGCTATACTATGCCATGTCCCTAAATTGCTAAATGATGACTTATATATCGAGACGGTAAACGACGGTTATTAAAAGTCATCATTATTTATTACATGAGTGGTTCTCATGACAAATGGCTAAACGAGATACTATGGTTTCTATTGTGGTTGGTGTGCTATTCTATTCTAGGGGTCCTGGTAGGGTGATATTACGAAATTACTATACATGTGGGATTGCGCAGCATATCTTGTTGATCTCGGATTTCAATACTATTACTATTCAATTTGGGTTTTACTCACTAGCTTGTGTAGCTAACTTTATTTTCACATATTTCAGGTGATGCTTATGATTATTTTGCTGCTTTTGCCAAGACATAGGATTGCCTTGGACCTAGTTTAATTAATAAAGACGATTGCATTTACTGTTTCGGTTTTATTACTTTTGTCGTATCCATTTAAGACTGATGTTCTAAACTTACTATATCATTATTAAACGTAATAAATAAATACCATGTGCTTTGTTTACTATGGATATCCAATTTTATGACAGCCCGGTGTTTTCCGCCACCGGGCGGGGTGTCACATTATTTAAATAGATCATAAACATATTGTCATATTTTCAATTATTATAACAAAAAAGTTAACTATTGAAAAAATATATATAATAACCACAATTCTTAAAATATTATTTTTGTATCATTGTTATCATGATTTTAAATAAATAAATTTAAAAAGTGCCTTATATATATATATATATATATAGATTGAGGATTTTCTAAAAAGGCTCAAAACTTTAAGAAGTGTAGGAAGCATTCACAAACAAACACGTGTCCATGAGGGGGAAAACATGGAGGGGCGTTATCGTCATTTTACGTGTTGACGCTGCGATATGAGATCTGTTCTCATGGTGTTTCTTAGCACTTCCTGGTTATCACTCTCGATGTTCAGTTATGGTGTTTTTTTGACGTTTATTAATTTTGAATCCATAATCATTCATCTATGGCGAATACTGAAAGCGATGATGTTTTTGTTTGTTTTTGACGTTTTCGTTTACTAATTACGAACCTCCAATCAATGTTCTGTTCTTCTGAATCATTGTGTTTTTAACATTCTGAGTCATGGTGTTTTTAGTGATCAGTTCGAATGTTAAAAACACCATGATTCAGAAGACATAGATCCCATTTTGAGTGCGAAGAAACATCGTGAGAAAAGTTAGAAACGCCATGAAAAGATGTGTGAAAATAAAACACCAAAAATGTCAACTGTTTTTACTGTGATCAGTTCAAGCGTAAAAAACACCAAGATTCAGAAGACACGGATCTAAGAAACACCATGGCGTTTGAATTGTGGTGTTAAATACGCACAATGACAAATCTACCCTTAAATCCATCTCGCGTGTAACCAAAACATCAAAATAATTACAAAAATGCCACCGCGTCCATCTGGGCCGTAAAACACCATAATCCGACGTCCCAGATTACTTCTTAGGCTTTTTAGAGTTTTTTGCCTTTTTAGAAAATCTTTCCTCTATATATATATATATATATATATTATGTCAATGTGTAAAAAATAAAAATTTTATAAAATAAAAAAATTGGCTCGTAAGCTAGCTCGGGCTCGACTCGTTAATAACGAGTTGAGCCCAAACCCACATTTTGAGCTCGTTAAGATAATCGAGCTAGGGTCGACTCGACTTGATAGTAAACGAGCCAAGCTCAAGCCCACGTAGCTCGGCTCGGCTTGTTTGCAGCCCTATCGCGCCTCATCCGGATTCTTGCCTATACATAGACCTTTTGGCCTCTTCATTTGATTCTCTCTCTCTCTCTCTATATATATATATATATATATATATATATATATATATATAGGGTAGGGTTCAATTGAGAACTCATTTTAAGTTGAGAACTTGAGAACTACCAAAAATACAAGGGATGGAATTTTAAAGAGGAAGGGTAAAATTGGAACTTTAAATATATAAATCTTTAAACATTTCTATCTTTTGCATACGTTAATATTATTTTAAAAAAATTGCACCATTAGATCAAAAATTTCATTATCTTTCATTTGAGTATAAATAATGTCATAAAAAATATTTTTTTTCTCGTTTTTTTAAATTTCATACTACATATATGTAGTATTGCGATATTGTATTTGATTATATTTTTCTTTAAACGTTACTAACTTTTTCATACGTTATTTACATTAAACAATTTTAAAAATCACATTTTGGTTTTTTTGATACTACATATATGTAGTATCAATGTACTTGATGTATTTATTAAGTGGACAAATGACTCAAGAGTCTAATAATTATTTAAAGTGTACATATAATCTCAAATAACCAATAACAAAGTTCATAAGATTTCATATTAAAAAACTTACGGCAAATGAAAAGAAAACCAATACTTATACTATGTCTAAACATAAAGATAATAATAAACTAATAAACCAATGATAAATATCATAAAAAAGTAAAAAAAAACTTGAAATTCAAACTATAAGATAACAATGCATGAACATTGCATATACTGCATATATGTAGTACTTGGATACTACATATATGTAGTATACGATACTGCATATATGCAATACTATAAAATTTAAAAGGGATAGTGAATATGGTGATGTTATGCACCTAAGTTACCCGTAAAACCATTAAAATTACGTAGCTTTGATAAATTAACTTAAATTTTTTTATTAAAAAACTTAACTCATTGATCTTTATTCAATGTTAATGGACGACTCAGTCTTCTCCTCTTAGATCATAATTTTTCTCTTTCTCATTTACTCAATAATCGTCATTCATTTTAGTAAATTATTATCTGCTCTTTAAAAATCGATCGTAACTCAATTTGGCTTCTCAATTCCAACTAACAGATTAATATAACATGACTCATATAATTGGTATTATGATATGCGCATGCTGCACATATTCATGCCACATCACATAACATGAACCAAGTTATTGCTAGCAATGTCAATACGATCATATGAAAAAATCCAAATTTGGAATTGAGGCATGATGATGTTGTTTTTTGTGATAACGTCATCAAAATCAATGTCATTGAACTTTTGATATTTTATCAAAGTATGTAGTTTTGATGGTTTCTTGGGTAATTTAGGTTCATAACAACACCGTATTCATTTCCCCAATTTAAAAACATACGGTATCGTATATTACATATATGCAGTATCGAAAGTTAAAAAAACGAGAAAAAATTATTTTTTTATAACGTTATTTATACTCAAATGAAAGATAATGAAAATCTTGATCTAATGGTGCAAAAAAAATTTAAAAAACTTAACGTATGCAAAAGATAGAAATGTTTAAAGATTTACATATTTAAAGTTCCAATTTTACCCCTCCTTTAAAAATTCCATCCATACCTTTTTTTTAGTTCTCTAGTTCTCAACTTAATATGGAGTTCTCTCTTGATCCCTCCCCTATATATATATATATATATATATATATATATATATATATATATATAGGGTAGGGTTCAAGAGAGAACTCATTTTAAGTTGAGAACTAGAGAACTACCAAAATGACAAGGGATGGAATTTTAAATAGGAGGGGTAAAATTGGTACTTTAAACATAAAAATCTTAAAATATTTCTATCTTTTGCATACGTTAATATTATTTAAAAAAAATTGCACCATTAGATCAAGATTTCTTTATCTTTCATTTGAGTATAAATAACTTTATAAAAAATATTTTTTTTCTCGTTTTTTTAATTTCCATACTGCATATATGTAATATTGCGAATTTGTACTTAATTAGATTTTTCTTTAAACGTTACTAACTTTTCTATACCTTATTTATATTAAAAAAAATTTAAAAATCACATTTTTGTTTTTTCGATACTACATATATGTAGTATCACTATACTTGATGCATTTTTTGAAGCGGCCAAATAGCTCGGGAGTTTAATAATTATTTAAAGTGTACATACGATCTCAAATGACCAGTAACAAAGTTCATAATATTCCATATAAAAAACTTATTACAAATGAAAACAAAACCAATACTTATACTATGTCTAAACATAAAGATAATAATAAACTAATAAATTAAAGATAAATATAATAACAAAATAAAATACACCTGAAATTCAAACTACAAGATAACAATGCATCAATATTGCATATACTACATATATGTAGCAGTATGATACTACATATATGTAGTATACAATACTACATATATGCAATACTATAAACTTTACAGAAGGATAGTCAATACGGTGATGTTATGCACATAAGTTACACGTAAAACCATTAAAACTACCTAGCTTTGATAAAAATAAGTTAAATTATTTTTTATTAGAAAACTAACTCATTTATCTTTATTCTATTTAATGGACGAACCGGTCTTCTCCACTTAGATCATAATTTTCTCTTTCCCATTTACTCAATAATCGTCATTCATTTTAATAAAAAATTACTTGTCCTTTAAAATTCGATTGTACACTAATTTGGCTTTCCAATTCCAACAAACAGATTAACATAACATGACTCTTATAATTGGTATTGTGATATGCTCATGCTGCACATATTCATACCACATCACATAACGTGGACCAAGTATTTGCTAGCAATGTGAATACGATCATATGAGAAAAATTCAAATTTAGAATTAATGCATGACGGTGTTGTTTTTTGTTATGGTATCATCGAAATCAATATCAGGGAACTTTTATTATTTTATCAAAGTACGTAGTTTTGATGGTTTGTCATGTAATTTAGATGCATAACAACACCATATTCACTTTCCCCAATTTAAAAACATATAATATCGTATACTACATATATGAAGTATTGAAATTAAAAAAAGAGAAATTTTTATTTTTTTATAACGTTATTTATACTCAAATGAAAGATACTGAAATTCTTGATCCAATGGTGCGAAAAAAAATTTAAAAACTTAAAGTATGCAAAAGATAGAAATGTTTAAAGATTTATATATTTAAAGTTCCAAATTTGCCCCTCCACTTTAAAATTTCATCCCTTGTATTTTGAAAGTTCTCTAGTTCTCAACTTAATATGGAGTTCTCTCTTGATCCCTCCCCTATATATATATATATATATATATATATATATATATATATATATATATATATATATATATATATATATATATATATATCCTTCCCTCTCCCTCTCTCTGACCAACCTCATATCCATTCCTTTGAGCACTTATGCTCTGGGAGAAATCCCTTATCGGGATAGAGAAACCCTTCCCTGGAATAATTTTAAAACTCAAAATAGTGAGGATACAATCTTTGTAATACTAGAACCGAGAATCATTTGATATCACTACATTGGTCTTATATGAATTCCTTACCATTTAGTGTTACTATGACTACTTTTATGATCATTCTTGGCTAAGCTTCTTGTGTTGCTTTGGTGATGATGAAACTTGACATAATTAATGTTTTATTATTAATAACTGGTGTCTTGTTTTATTTACACATTCTCGTAAGGATAATCCTTTGTTGATGAGAGCATCTAGTTTTTTTTTACTTTAGTCTTTGATGGGTGTTATTGGTAACTCAATTGGAGTGTAATAACCCGATTGTATCAAATTGCATTTTTGGTTTATACATCTTCATACAAATTCCTGATGTTAAGCCATATTTAGTTGATTCGTATGGAGGATTGTACGTCTTTATATGAAAACTCATCAAAAGACTAAGTGGGGTTAACTCATGTTAAAAACATTACAGTCTATATGTAGGTTTTTTCCTTCTATTCTAGCACAACACAACGACTATAGTTTCAATATCCATTGTTCAAAATAAGAATTGTCCCGACAAAGACTTGTTAAGAGTTCAAATCTTTTAGTCAACTTATTTTTATTCTTTTTTTAGACTTCTACTTTGACGACTTTAGGATATGATGTGTGAGACATAATAACTTTGATGAATTTAAGTTGTAGCATGCGAGCCATAATACTAAACCCCGTGATACGTATATCAACTACTAAAACCCATGGTTGCTGGCCATGGACACGTGTCGTGTTTTAACTGGACGAAAACATTTTTTTTCTTTTTTTTTTTGGGTTGAGGTTATTAGTTCAAACCTTTTAGGCAACTTATATTCTTATCTTTTTTTTTCTTTTTTAAACTTTTACTTTGACGACTTGTAATTTGCGAGACATAATACTAAATTCTGTGATACGTATATCAAGTAAGACCCAGCCACCACAACACACTTATTTTAACTTAATTTATGTTATAAATGTGTTGGTTCATGCCACCTAAGGGATGATACTTAGAAATCGTGTTACGTTTATATGTTTATTAAGTCGTAAAATCCTTATATAATATAGCAAAACAAAAAAATCCTATGTGGCATTTTTTCATATCTTTTAGCTTATGTAGCATTATATGAGAGATTATCTCACAATAATGATTTTTTATTTAAAATATGTATATAAAATTTATTATAATAAAACTAATTACATTTTTGGTCCCCTAATATTTTGGAGAATTTTAAAAAATTTAAGAGTATTTATATTTTTAACCATTTACTACACGGGGTGTACGTGAGTCAGTTTATATTTTATAGGGTTTAAAAATGAAACTTATAGATAAAGCTAATAATAACATACAATTAAAGAACTCAGTGTTTTATAAATATACATAACATTTTTATATGATTTTAAAAAAATAAAATAAAACTACACCATAAAACTAAGCACTTTATTCTCTTTAATTTGAGTATAATATTGTTATACTAAAAATCTAATTTTTAAAAATATATCATGTGTTCCGTTTTACCACGGTTTTGTTTCAAAACTGAATGGAACATTCATGAAATCCTTAAAGGCATCACTTGAATTGTGTTTCCGAGCGTAATGCGGACACTAAACTAGTTTCTTAATATATACTAAAACAATAGGTTGTTTTTTTAATGTTTGTTTAATTATAAAATTCCTTTATATACTAAAACACTAGGTCGATTGATTGAGAACTTGTGTTTTAATTAGTCCTCAGTTTTTTATAATACATATTTATCCCCAAACTTAAATTTGACATATTTATGATTTTAACTTATTATTGTTTTGATATCTGATTACTTAGTTAATTTACAACTTTGACCTCTTAATTTACTTTGACATATTTTGGCTTTAACCACTTATTATTGTTTTGACCCTGATAACTTAGTTAATTTATAACTTTGACCCCCTAATTTAGTTTGATATATTTCCAGCATTGACTTAGTTATCATTTTTACCTTTAAGTTTGGATATTTGTGTATTTTAATATTTGACGCATTACAACTTTATATTATAAAAGTACGAGACATAACACTTTTTTACCATCATGTATAATAAAATCACATACCAAAGACCTCCGTCGTAATATGGAGCTTGATCTTATATCTAGTTTATAAGGAAATAACAACCCCTTTGATGGGGTTCAAACACCACGTACGACAATTTTTAAGGAAAGAACCCCCCAACAACAGATTATTTATAAGAAAATAACCTCGCAACATAAAAAACGCATCAATAGGTTATTTATAAAAAAAATATCCTCGCAAACAAATAATTTATAAAGAAATAACCTCGTAACAAAAAAAACTCAGACAACATCAAATAGTGTATAAGAAAATAATAATTTATAAGGAAATAACCTCGATCACAACAACATGAGTTTCAACCAAAGGCTCTTATTAAAAGAATTCCCGGATCATGGCACATCACCGTTTTTTCTAGTTATGCTCACCTTATGTAATATTATAATAACATATCATACATACTATATAATTATTATATACCATACCATTTATATTAACGTTATCAATTGCATACAATCAACAGTTGCCATATATACTATACTATATTGAGTCTTGGAGTTACAATCTCCAATTCTCCACCCAGATACCAACCGTATAATACGCGTACAAGTAGACAATCTTATCCCACACATGTAAATGTAAATTAATATACTCATCATAAAATTAACTAATTACACATATATAATATATCTCGAAATATATTAAAGCTACATGCACTTTTATCATTCCCATATCACGTGACCATCAGCATGCATAGTATCTATATCTCTATATTCCCTTTTATCTCATATAAATATAATTAATTAAATACTTATACCTATACTTACTATATATATAATATATATGTTATTTTTAACTATACACGTTATGTTTGTGCCACGTGCCTGTTGCCACCAACTTGAAACCAAATCTTTTCCGACGAGTTAAATGGTCGCCGGATAAAGATAATTACACCATTAATGGATGATTCAATTCAATGCCAATTGTTTCATTGTATGAAGATGCACCAATTCCCGGATCAATCACTTGTGATTGATAGTCCATTGTCGAAGCTGCTTCTGTCCATAAACCCGAGTCGTCAAACTCCGGCAGGTTCGCGTTCAAGTTCCCGTTTGACGTGTCGAGTTCGACGTCGTTATCTATTGTCATACTACGATGATCATTTCTACCCGTATGCCGGTTAAGATCCGAGATCTCGGGTATAGTTACACTTTCAACTTTAATCTTTTGTTCTTGCTGTTGTTGTTGCTGCTGTTGCTGCATGTAAATTTGTATGTGCCGTTCGAATTCTTGTTGTTTTTTCATTTGCTGGATGGCACGGTGGTACCGTGCCTCTTTAGCAGGCTCCGCCACCGCAGTAGGCGGTGGCGGAGCACTGGTTGTTTCGTCAGGAAGGTTGACATGGGCATTGGGTCCATACAGCCTCCTGGCAGCCGCGTCATAAGCTATAGCAGCTTCACGGGCGGAGTTGAAGGTGCCAAGCCAGACGCGGCTGCCACGGTTAGGCTCACGGATTTCCGAGACCCATTTGCCCCATGTCCGCTGACGAACGCCTTTGTATGTGCATGAAGCATTCTCCGGTCCACCTTTGCCTCTCATGCATCCTTTTCTTGAACTCGCCTGAGCCGTCCTCCGGTCATGTTTCTTTCCTCCGCCTCCACCGCCGCTGGCACCGTTGTTTCCGGCATTGATCACCGAACTGAACATTCTGATTATGAGTCTAGCTTATATATCACTTGGGTGTTAGTGTACGAGGAAAAGAAGAAGGGGAAGCAAGTGACTTTATAGGCCGGGTAGAATTGAAGTGGCGAAGTAGATAAGTGTTTGTGTGTGTGTTAAATTCCCTATATATTACAAGGGTACGTGTCTTTGTGAAGGGAGAGTGAAATGGCAAGGGTTGGCCTTGCACACGTGTGTTCAGAAAGTGGACATGTTTTTGATGATCACCACATTCTATGAATTTATGTTTGCTCAGTCTTATGTTTGCAGGGGCAATTATGTCATTTGTTGTTGTTAGTTCGGGTTGTCTAATGGTACTAACTACTAACTATGGTCTAGGTGTAAGTGTAACACAAAATATAGTAATATGTAATATGTACAATATATAGTAATATGTAATATGTAATATGGTGCTGTGTAATCTTTGAACATTGAGTTTTTTTTATTATGTGGGATTTGAATTCAATATCTTTAACATAGGTATGGGTTTAAGAGGTTTCGTCTTTATTGTTAGGGCACTAACCGTAGTTTTTAGTTGTTTTGTGCATGTTTTAAGTAGTCGAGCTGATTACGTGGATTATATGGACTTTATGAATGAAAAAATTGTTGAAAAAATGAAGTTTAAGAAATGATATTAAAAAGTTTGCTCTAATTGGTGTATGTATTGAATGCTCATCTAATTTAAGTTTTCTTAATCAGGAGTTTTAATGATAGAACCAAGCTAGGGTAGAAGTTAACTGAATGCAAGTTATTACAATTATGTAAGAAACATATATAATGACAAGATTGTAGTATATATGCAAAACATCTTAAGTGTTTGTTAGTTACAACTACAAATTTATGTTATTCTAATTGTAATTAGGGTGAGAATATTATATATATAAAGTGTATTTATGATATAAAAACGTGAGAAGATAATTAAACGAATAAAATAGATTGGAAAAGAAATGATAAGTTAATTGTTGTTCATTCTAATAACGTTTATTCTGAAGTCATTGTTAATATTTTAGTTTTAAAATATTTATATAGTAATATTGTCATATATATTTTAAAATCAAAATGAAAAAACTCAAAAAAGTTATCAAAGAAAACAAGTTTTCTATTAATAGAAAGCTTGGTAACTTCAATGAATCACGTTGTTTGACCATTTTTCTCATGACTTTGTTACGTAGACAGGACCGAAATAGTATTGTTGACAAGAAAGTGACGTGGCATTTAGGATGTTCACATTACAGAATATCGATTCCATATCGTAATACTAAAATAGATAAGGGTTAAAAAAGTTGTTTAATCTAAAAATTTATATATCTCCTAATTGATAAGGTTGGTGTTTTACATTGCCCAGTCACGTAACGTCACTTCACATTTTAACCATTTTACTTTAACGTATTTATGGTTCCCTAACTTTTACTAATTTTCATTTTAGCTTCTGATAATTTTTCGATTTTGATTTGTTGCTCTATTTTGATATATAGTACGACTTTGATGTTGTTATCGTTTTAACCTCTAACTTTTGATATTTCATCATTTTTTAATATGTGACACATTACGGTTTTACGGCGTGACGTACGAGACATGAGACTTTCTTTAATCAATGCATGTGACGAAGTTACATACACAAGACTCAACTGCGTAACTCAATGCTGCAACGTACGATCCGATCTTAAGTCTAGTTAAAGATGAAATCTTAACTACTAATATTTTTATTTAAGTAATGGTTAAAATCACACGGTAAGGAAAAAGTTGTTAGAATAATAGTATTTTGGCCATTGTCACTTAATTAATTAATTAATTTTTAAGCACTTTATTTTTTTCAACGTTTATAATTTTTAGATAACGTTATGTTTTATAAAAATCACAATATAAAAAAGTATTAATTTATGTTTATAACGAGTATAGTATATAGGGGATGGCTAGAATGGAAACCCAAGTATATCAAGAAAACCCTGAAAACTCGTTTCTAGCCATTGATGATAATAGATCAAGGGTTGAGGTTGATTGAGTACAATGCCATTAATGACATGTACCATGCATGATTTTTTAATAGTGGAAAAAGTACAATAAGGGTATAATGGGAAAGTGAAAAAAGTACAATAAGTACATTATCTCTCATACTTTTTTAATTTATTATAATTTCTCTCTCTTACTTTATAATTTCTCTCTCCTACTTTTTTTATTTCATTGACAATAACTGATACGTCTGTTACACTTTGTTACACTGGTTGATAGGTTTGTTACATCTTGTTACAAATTAACAAAAATGAATGGACTACATGTCACTCTAGACATGTTACGTTTGTTACATCATGTTACACATGTTACAACGTGATACATATTATATAAAAACAAAACTCCATGGATTACGTTTGTTACATCTTGTTACATATGTTACAACGTGATACATATTTTATTAAAAACTGAAGGATTACGTTTGTTACATCGTGTTACATAGTGTTACATAGTTTCAATCATGCTTCGTTTCTTGATAATCTCTTCATCTTTGATACAAAAGTTCCTTTACCTACAAAAAAGAACTAGATGGATTAAGTGTCAATCCGACAAGTTACATATGTTACATCGTGTTACATATTTTATTACATCGTGTTACATATTTGGATCTTTAAAAAAATCAAAGTTACATATGTTACATTGTATACATATTTGAATAAAAAAACAAAGTTACATATTGTTACATAGTTAACTTAAATTTAAAAAAAAACAATAAAGCAAAATCACATAAGTTACATATTGTTACACATTTAACTGAAATTTGAACAACCTGTTGAAAACTAACCAGCACGTATGTCAAGCACTCGAACAGCAAAGACAAAACTAGATGGTTAAAAACACTTGAAAAAATAACTAGTACATGTGTTACATCGTGTTACATATTTTATTAAAAACAAAACTAGGCGGTTCAGCTTCCGTCAGACATGTTATATCGTGTTACATATGTGTAACATGTTGAAAACTAACCGGTTATACGTATGTTACATCGTGTTACATACTTTATTAAAAGTATGTTACATTGTGTTACCAATAAAACAAAGTTACATATTGTTACATATTTCATTAAAAGCAAAGTTACATATGTAATTTTTTAACGGCTTAAATTACAAAAATATTTTTTGTTAGTAACGTGAATTAACCCCTCACCAAAAGAAAAAGAAGAAACCTTTTACAACACTTTCATACCTCTAGATCAAGCACATAGAAATAACTAAAAAACTAGAAAAATAATGTACCACCAAAACACTAGGAAACAACTAGTACTCTATATACACTTGTTACATCATGTTACATAAGTGAAATTTTAAAAAACTAATAAAGCAAACTAACTGGTATTATGTTACAACGTGTTACATATTTTATGAAAATCAAAACTAGATGGATTAAAGTGTCAGTCAAAACATATTACATATATTTACTCAACTGAAACTTAAAAAAACCAATAAAGCAAAGTTACGTATATGTTACATAGTGTTACGTATTTAAATCATGTTACTTATTTGAATCTAAAAAAATCAAATATCTATAAAAATGTTACATATTGTTACATAGTTAACTGAAATTAAAAAAAACCAAAACTGAATAGATTACGTTTGTTACATCGTGTAAAAATAAAATTAACGTAATTTTTTTACATCTTGTTACATCATATTACATATTTTTTTCAAAAAACAAAACTGAATAGATTACGTTTGTTACATCGTGTTACATATTATATAAAAACAAAACTCCATGTATTACGTTTGTTACATCGTGTTACATATGTTACATAACACTCGTAACATATGTAACACTCGTGTTAATTTTTTCAGTTTTAAATAAAAATATGTAACACGATGTAACATATGTAACAACCATTTAATATTCACACAAATTGTCGCTATAAATCATCAGTAACACCATTATTTCCAAATATGTAACACAATATGAAATTCAAATCTGAAATCAACCGCATTAATGCTAATACTATATTAAAAAAATGCCAAAATTCACCGCATATAGTTTAAAAAATAAACGAAGTTGCGCAGCTTTAAATGACTAAAGATTAAAGTTTATTAAAATAGATTAAAGATTTTTAGAAATTAATAATAATGCAAAACAAAAGATAACAAAACAAATTAAGTTCTATAAAAAATCTCAAATGAAATAATAAATGAAACATTTAATACCTAAAACTTGTAAATTAACACCGGCCATGAAGCGAAAACAACACCGGAGATTTACTCTTCTTCGAGAAGTAATTCCGGCCATGAAGCGAAAACAAATCTCCGAGAGGCGAAGGGAGATCCGGTTAAAAGTGATAACAGCGGCGACGAGTTGATGACGTGACGGTTTTGGTGGTCCAGATCTCAGATCTGCAACTAAACTTCGATGGTATCTTCAACCTTCAAATCTTGATAAAAACAACGAACACACAATTGTTGCATATTTCATTAGCACCATTGTTGCAGATCTGAGTGTCGTTGTTGCAGATCTGTCATTCTCACTCCCATAAGTTGCAACAACCACCTTCGTTGTTCGACCTCCATAAACTGCGACGAAGACAACAACGGGGGCGGTGACCAGATCTGATGAGTAGCACGATGAACGGCGGTGATGGAGATGATATTTGAGAGAGAACGATGGAGATAAGGGTGAGAATTTGAAACCATTTGAAAATGAAATCTAGCTGTATATATTAGGATTTGATCATGTCAGATTTTGGGAGTTGTAAAAAGAGTAAATGTCGTTTATACCCCCAAAAGAAAAGACAAATGAATGGATGAAGAGACAATGTGGCCAATTTTCAACCACAAATAGAGTTTACAGGGTTTTTTCATTAAAACCAAGTTTCCTATCTATACATCTCCATAGTATATATCAGTATATGCATACTTAACTTTTTTTTTTTTTACATTTTTAACACTCATTGTGATTTCATCTTGTCACTTTTAACGAGTATGTATAATACAAACATGCATGACCATTTAAGTCAGTGACGAAGTCAGAACCAAATATCAAAGGTATCCTATGAGAAAAATTTCGCTTAAGTGTATCATAAATTTTTTTCAACCATGATTTATTAGATAGATTTATCTCTTCAACCATCTAAATTTGAATATAAAAACCTTTTCAAAATTTAGACTGTATTTAATCTTATTGTATTCCATAATAAAGTATAGTATGTGTATTTTTAGTAATAGTATTTGTTTTAAACTATTTCTTCAAAAAAGACATAAGTTCTATTCTCACTAGCATTACTTTGGAAGAGACAAATAGGGGTAATGAATGGAGACTTGTGGCAACACAAGTTTGATCTCTGAGCCAAACGGGTTTTACCGCTAACTTGTTGTCGTGCCCGCGGGCGGACATGTTAATGAGTTTTCCCTGAATTGGTGTTGGGTTTTAATAGGTGGGCTTCAGCTACCCAGCGCTGCCTGTGTTCGCAGAGCGTTTGGGGTCGCCTTTTGCTAATGGGTTACCCTAAATAGCCGGGCTTTATTAATTTCCCTGTAAAAAAATTATTTGTTTTAAACTAAGATATATAAATTATGATGTAAGTAATAACTATTAAATAAAAGTATAATATTTGTTTTTGAAAGGATAATAAATAGCAGTGATGTCGCAAATTTAGTCATGTGCTCATGTTCACACTTGCGTTGGCGTTAATTAACTTTTTTTTTGAACAACAACAATGATAGTTTATCATTAAAATCAGGCCAGCAGGAAGCTAACGAGGACATCAGTCATCAAGATACCACAGTTAAAACAAGTAAAAGGAAACAAACATTTTACTAGTATTGTCTACATTTTTATTTTACTAACTCCCTCATAAGGCGATTTGCACCAGTTCTCCCAGCTTACCATTAGTTTTGAGCTCATGTAATTGATCTAGTTGAATGATTGTAGCTTCACATCTTCTAGGAGTCTGCCTGCTGTCTTTGCTCTCTTCGTGAAAATCCATTCGTTTCGGGTCTTCCATATCGTCCAAATTGTAGAGTACGTGACCAAGGCTGTGATCTTTCTTCTCAATCCCGTGCCTTTAAACTTGTAAACTTTTGAGCAAACCATTTGAATCGAGCTTTCTTCATCCAAAGCTAATCCCAACCATCCGGATGTCATCTTCCAAAGTTGTGAGGATACCGGGCAGTGGGTGAAAAGATGATTGACGTCCTCGGTTTCGAGCGTGCAAAGTTGACAGGTTAGTGTGGGAATCTTAACCCCCCTTGTGATCAGGTTACTTGCCACAGGGATTCTCCCTTGATATACCCTCCATTTAAAACTTCTGACCTTTAATGGGACCCATCTAAGCCATAGCACCTCAACTTCAGGGCAATTTGGTTGTTTGCTTTCTATTTTTTCCCGACATGACTTTGTGGAGAAACAACCAGATGATTCGGTGGGCCATAACCAAGAGTCTTCGTTATCTGTGAATGTATAAGAGTTAATAGTCTCTTGTAGATCGTCGATTTCTGTTTTTATTTCCTGAGTTGTTGCTCCACGTTTCAAGTTCCAGCTAAATGAGATGCTGCCATTTTCATTTAATATGATTCGCTGGCTGATCGTTATGTTTTTTTGCCTTTCGATTGCGTACAGGTTCGGGAATAGGTGTATGAAAGGGACCATTCCAAACCAGCTCTGTTTCCAGAAGCTGGTAGATGACCCATTACCCACTTTTCTTCTAAATAGGCTGTTAATATTCACTCCCTCTTTTGTTAGTTCCTTTTCAATATTCATGATCTCAGCCCATGCACCTAAGTATGATTTTTTTCTCAAATTATTTAAGTCACCAAAATTCACTCCATGCATTGCTTTGATACATTTAGCCCATAGAGATTTTGTTTCGGTTAATGCTCTCCACTTCCATTTTGCTAGTAATGCCAAATTTATGGTTTTGATGCTACCAATTCCTAATCCTCCTTTAGATCTTCTCTTTAATATTTTCTCCCATGTAATCCAATGGATTCGTCTTTTTTGAGCATTGCCTCCCCATAAGAACCTTCTTCGAATTGCTTCCATGTCATTTATAACTTTTATTGGTGCTTTGAACATTGACATGAAGTACAATGGTAAGCTCCCTAGAACTGCTTTCGTTAGCGTCAATCTCCCTCCGAAAGATAAATTTTTTGCTTTCCAATTGCTGAGTTTTTTCTTGAATTTACTAATGATTGGTTCCCAATGCTTAGTGTGCTTCATATTGGCTCCAATTGTTGGCATCCCGAGATGTGTGACAGGCAGACTTTCCGCTTTACAACCTAATATTTCAGCAAGCATATGTGACTCCTCCTTCGTTGTACCAACCCCAATTATCTTGCTTTTGTGGTAATTTATTTTGAGACCAGACACCATATAGAAACATCTTAGAATTCTTTTTAACTTTACCAGGTTGTTTGCACTCCATTCTCCCATAAAAAAAACATCATCAGCGTACATTGAGTGAGTCAAGAGAGGACCATCATTCGGTAATTTAATGCCATTATATAATCCCTTTTCCGTGGCAGTTATCATCATGGCAGAAAGCCCCTCCATGGCGATAATGAATAAAAAAGGTGAAAGTGGGTCCCCTTGTCTCACACCTCGTTTGAGATTGAAGCTTTCAGTCGGGGATCCGTTAACTAGAACAGATGTTCTGCCCGATTTCAGATATCCCTTGATCCATCTTTGCCACTTTTTACTGAACCCCATTTGAGCCATAATAGATAGAATAAATTTCCAGTTAACTGTGTCAAAGGCTTTGGCGAAGTCCACTTTGAGCATTAGCATTTTTTCTTTTGATCTTTTTACCCAAGCTTGAACTTCATTTACCAAGATGTGTCCGTCAAAAATGTTTCTTCCTTTGATGAACGCCGTTCGTTCTGGACCGATGATGTTGTGAATTACCCTTTGAATTCTGATTGCAAGTATTTTTCCAATAATCTTAGGCATTAACCCAATCAGACTAATAGGCCTAAATTCATATGGCAAGTCATTAAGAGTTCCTTTTGGAATTAGTACAAGGAAGGATTCATTGCAACCCTTTGATATATACCCCATCCTCTCGAAGTACTGTACGAAGCATATTACCTTTTCTTTTATGATTTCCCAAAGTTCTCTAACAAAATTAAATGTGAACCCATCTGGACCCGGAGATTTGTCTCCAGCGCAACTCCATACAGCTTTCTTTATTTCTTCGGGAGTAATATTTGCATCGAGCATGGTGATTTCGTCTTGTGACAACCTCCTTATATTTGAGTTTTCAAAAGCCGGTCTATTTGTCATAGGATCCGAGAATTTGAACTTAAAGAAATCATGGATTTCATTTTTTACCGCCCTTGGGTCTGTGTTCCATTCTCCATTGATGGTGAGCCCATTTATCCGGTTTCTTTTCTTATTACCATTGATGATACCATGGAAATAACTTGTGTTTTCATCACCGTCAACGTCCCATCGGATCCTTGCCTTTTGTTTCAGGTCGTATTTTCTTTTTATTTCCAAATCATAAATTTCTTTCCTTGCTTCTGATCTGCTGAGTTTTTCGGTTTCTGTCAGAGTGCCATGATCTGCTTTGTCATCTATTTCTTGGACCTTCAACTGTAATCTTATTTGTTCTTTCCTCTCCTCTTCTTTTTTATTTTTGCACCAAGATCTTATTTCCTCTTTAAGTAGTTTCAACTTCTTGGCTAAAATAAAATCTGGTGTGCCCGAAACCTTTTGTCTTCTCCATGAGTTTGTAACCATATTACCCAATTCAGCATCTTTTAACCAGGAATTATAGAAACGAAAGGGGGATGGTCCATAATCAAGGTTATTGCAAATTAATGTGACCGTACTAGCTAGCACTAATTCATGAAAAAAATGATTTTTTCTTATATATTTTCAAAGGAATTAAGTGAGTACATCGGCATAATAAAATTTCTTTTTTAAAACTCTTTATTGTGTTGGTTTTTATTAATGAGTACATGGTTAAGGATGTGTTAGTGAACTTAACACGGGTTGGGTGATGTTATTGACGTGGTTAGTTAGATAAAAAAACATATGAAAAATTGAAATATCTGTTTTCGAGTTTATTAAATGAAAAAAAAAAAAATAAATCATTTCTTTTCTTATTTTTCTCTCTTTCTCCTTTCTTTTTTCCTTTCATTTCCTTTCAATTTAAAATGAAATGTTTTAAATTCATAAATATGCTAAAAGTGAGTATATATGGGGTCAAAGTTGAAAAACGAGAAAAATCGAGGGGACAAAGTCGTAAATATATCAAAACTAAGAGATAAAGTAAATAACTTAGAAACAAGAGTGAGTGGTATTTTTGTAATTTAGTCAAACTTTATGTTCCAAAACAAGGTTAATATAGCATTTAAAATAAAACACTCTTGCACTTCAAAAGAGGAGAGTTTTACTAACAACACTTATATAGTGTTCACTTTTCTTCATGCAAAGAAAGAAAAAGACGCTATGTGTGTAAAGTCTACTATCGTGTCCGTTAGTTTCGTCACGTTGTTCCGACCGTCGGACGATGTTAATGTCGGTTGTCACTGTATGTGGATGGTGGGATGGTGCAGCTTGAGACCCCAAATCTTGTGCCGCCTAGTCTGTGACGTCCACTTCAGCTGTCAATGGATGCTTTTGACCATCTCCGGAGTAAGATGTTGTATCATGACATGCGTTTTTAATGGTTTTACCATGGTTATTGGTAGCTATGGTGTCTGATTTGAGTGTTTTCTTTCGATCGGGAACCTTAATCATCGGTGCATGGTGGAAATGGTCGCCAATCCATTTTATGATTGGTCTGTTGGAGTTGTTTGATGATGGATTATGCTGTTGACGGATCTGTGTATTTAAAAACCCTAAATCGTTGTGTTGTGGGTTTATGTTTTTGTTTCCACTACACCAAATAAGTTTTGGCTACTACATATCATGTGATCAAAGTATTATTGCAAATCGTAATAACAATTACTCTCGCATGCATGAGAGCTGTTATACATCTAGTTTGAATTAGATACAACATTGCAATATGTGGAGTGAGTTGCATTTTGTTAAGAAAATAATTTTATACACATGAAAAGATATATAAAGCATAACAAAAATGTATGTTTCAACTTCTTTAACTATAAATTATTTAGTTTATTATATGTTGCCAAGGTCGGATAAAAACAACAGCTTATAACAATGCTCTTGCACCTTAAAACATAAGAAAGAACCAGTAGTTTCCCTTACATAACATTAACCACCAAAAATTTTACATTTGTATGGTATATCATGTACACCATCATCAGTTAAGTATACACAAAACCATATTATTCATGGTGCCTAATTCCTATAATATATATTCCTTATTACTTTCTCACTCTAAACTACTTTCTAGATTTGAAAACAAAAGCCAAATTACTAGTTCTTGTTTCTTCGTCGTCGGGTCATCTCATCTTCCTAATTTGGTTTAACCGAACAAACGGCTTCCACTAATAACCTCTTCAAGACGTTAGGACACGGATCTGTTGCAAAATAGTCATTTGAAGCAATCACTTCACAACTCTCCTGACCAATGCACGTCTGTTGAAAAAGCGAAGTTTTCAAAAATATAACGTGTTAGGAAATAAAATGATTTAGAAAGTTCTATACGAGTCACGACTATACACAATGATATTTTAGCATGTAAACTTGACCATTGAGATAAGTTACAACCCCAAGTCTTTTCGAAATAACTGTGTCACAAGCATATAAAGATCAATGTAAAAACCAAGTGCATGTACCTTCTCTATGAGTTCATGAGAGTTTGGCGCATGACAAGTGCCCTGTTGAAAGCTTCCACAACCTCCGAAAGGCGTCCCAAAGCTTGCAAACTTAATTGCAGATATGGACTGACCGACACCACAACTTAGGCGAACCTTTGTGTCGTGAAGCATGCTCGTTTCACCTGAGCTCTCGGGTTGCCAGTTATCAATGACTGGGTGGTGCTCAAAAGTAGAAGCACAAACATGTGCTTGTGTTCTTTTTGCTAAAGATATTTTCAATATATTCCCACCAACTTCCTCAAACAATACCAATAGGTTTTGTGTCGGCTTTAACCATGACCGCGGAACATGATACCTGATAACGGACAAATATTTTATTACAATATGTAGAAATACATAGGTGTGAACCACATAGTTGTTTTAGTATTTACTGAAACTACAAAATGGGGATTTGAGGGCTTTTTTACCATCGTTGAGTTGGCAAACCACAACCCGCTTGGCATTTTCCGGGTCTAAAAGCTCCAGGATACTTGCAACGACCACATGTTCCATTTGCGTGCACTGTCCAGTATCTTCCTATGCTTTGACCATTGACCCACACTTGACCCCTGCCCATACTCTTCATGTCCAAAGCCAATGGCTCATTACCTGCGGGTGCATCAAAATAAGCCTTGTACCATTTCAATGGCTGTTGACCATGTTTGACTAGTGAAACTTCACTCCACTCAGCCGATGAGATGCCATTTGGCGAGATTAAATTCTTCGCCTCCCCATTCAACCCTACCTGTTTTTAAAAGTTAGCGTACACCACAGGCGGATCTAGGATTCTCAAGAATTCGTGTGTCGGTTGATATTCAACCTTTAACTTACCTTGTAAGTCCATGTTGCCTTGGATAAGTCAACTGTCCCGTGGTCAAGTCCATCCAGCGAAACTGGTCCTAGAATGCCAGTATCCCGTGACTCAAAGTGTGTTCCGACATTCTTCGATAGGGACAATAAGTTGAATTAATATGCATGAACATGTGAAAAGAAAACACATTTTGACTATTTTGGTCAAACAAGGTAAGTTTCAGTTTGAAAATCAGTTACAGCTCTTTAGAAACATCCATGAATTATTTTGATAAAAAGGTGAATATTATAAATACATAAATTTAAAGCTTGTCGAGCTAAATTATTTATAACAGTTATACCAATATCGAGTCGAATGGTGTTATATAAGTTTGAACGATAAAACAACTTACCGGAAGTCCTGCAGCCATACTAAGCAATGAAATGCTATTTGTTCCACTTCGTAGATCGATTGGCACACTAAGTGTTATTCTAGTGTCCTCTCGCGAACCATAAGCAGACCCTAAAATTTTATAGAATTAACTTTTAATTTGAACCATAATACGAGTTGTGATAGCTATGATGACACGTTCAATCAAAATACGTACCTAAATGTCTTCCATTGACAAAGATATGAAGTCCATGGCCTCTAGAATGAAGTGTAAGTGTCGGTCTTCGTCCTCCATGCAGAAATGTCTCTAATGGACTAATGTTGATGCTGGTTTATGTAAAAACAAAATGAAATTAGATACTGAGATGTGATAATCAGTTTTGAAAACTAAAAAAAATTATAGTTATTAAAAACTAATTAACGTACCTAGTCGAGTACCATAAGTAATCACTTAAATCTCTAGTAACATTAATCTGTTCCAAAAGACCAACTGTTGTCAACATTGACCCGTCCGCTGACATAGAGATATCTTCATGGTAAGTCTGCCAGGAGTGTAAACTAGAACCGGTGGGAACCATTTGCATCCGTGAAGTTTGAGTTACAACCTTCAAATTA
Source organism: Tagetes erecta (assembly GCA_030867185.1). Taxonomy (NCBI): domain Eukaryota; kingdom Viridiplantae; phylum Streptophyta; class Magnoliopsida; order Asterales; family Asteraceae; genus Tagetes; species Tagetes erecta. The sequence continues at coordinate 10,738,986 of CM061489.1, forward strand.
CACAAACATATTCCAAATAAGTTATCATGTAACATATTTTCTCAATATTCCCATAAAATGTAACTACCTTTGCAGTATTAAAAACGACATTTTTGCAGTCGGGTAGTATACTGATAGACCATGGAGGTAGTTTATAATGTCTGTTGTTGAACACAACTCTTACAGCAGAAGCCAGTTCAAAATTGGACAAAAATGCTGCACACTTTCCTTGTCCTTCATATACATTTGCCTAAACGCGCACAAATTAGTCTAATTACATACATTTTTAACATATGTTGAAAATTTAGAAAACAGGTTCTAATTAAAAACTAACATTTTGTCTCATCCCTAAAGAAATATATTTTGCTTCTGAAGAAAAGAAAGCAGGTTCGCATAGCTTAATGGCCCTATGAAGCTCCGTCAAATGGCCATATTTTGGTTCTCTAATCAGGCCTGAAAATGGGTCAAAGTGGATATTAGATCGATCTTCCAGAAACTATGCAAATTTGGTATATAATTTAAGTAGATCGAATGCAGGTTATGGTTTATTTTTTACCATATTCATCGATAGGAGCATCATAATCATAGCTAGTTGTGATAAACGGTCCTCCACTCGTACGCCCAAAGTTAGTTCCACCATGGTACTGTCAGAATGACAATTTCAATACGCTGCAGTTAGATAATTTAGCTAAAAACCAAAAATAAGGCGCAAACTAGTCTGTTTGTAATGCATAGAACCTTTCAGATTGTATTGTTTGAAAAGTTGATTTGTTATTTGAATAATATCGTCTCATTTTAAAAGTCTATCACCCTAAAAACGTAGAGACAACCGTAAAATTTTTATAAAAAAAAAGTTATTTCTGGTCAACCCAACATCCCAACCAGCCTGTATTAAGGAAATAAACCGGTTATAAAGACTTTACTAACCATGTAATAGTTAAAGAATGAACCGCCTTTCTGTACAAAACGAGCCACTGCAAATGCTAGATCAGGAACAGGACGCTGCTCAATGGGTGCACCAAATTCAGTAAACCAGCCACTCCAAGCTTCGGTCCATATTGTTGGCTTGTAAGGCTTATTGGGAGTAAAAGTGTCGCAGTAGAATCCGTTACACGTGTTTATCTGTGGTGAAAACATATTTCGCAGTTCATTAAATGCAAAAGAAGTTAGACCCATTAACTTATGAACAGGTTTCATCTCTAATCGCGTAAAATAAAAAAATTACTAAAAATGATAATATGCAAACTATAAGTATGTTATTGATGATATAACTTTGTAATCATATTTGTCACACTGGTTACTTTAAAAAATACATTAGACAAAATATGTCTGAGTCAACCAATGCGACTGGTTTTAACTTATAGTTTTGTACCAAGCCAATAATGAGTAAACTAACCACGGGATCAGGTGCATCTTCTTCCTTGCACATTGACCATGGGACGGTTGTGTTCAGTCCAACTGCCATTTGTGCTGCCCAATTCATGTATGCTTTTCCAGCCGGTCCGAGTGACTTCCGTTGAGCACCATACTCATTCTCAATCTAATTTTAAAAGATGAAGTGTTATCCAGTCAAAATTATGTAGTTTTAAAAGATCATGAAGTCAAGCATGTCTTCCCTCAACATTATGTGGCTGTTTGTTTCACCTCTTAATGGTTCAGTTCAGTGCTTAATCATTCAGATTCCATTCAGAGCGTTTGTTTCTTAAAAAAAGAACATCTGAATGGTACAGTTAAGTGCTGAATGGTTAAGAGACATAGAGATGCTAAATGGAGCATATACCAATTTTACTCTCATCTGCGTTTTTACCTCAACATCCCTCATTGATAGAGCCTCTTAATGGTTCAGACCTCTTAACCATTCAGCACTTAAGGATGAGATTTTGCCAAACACCCCCTTGTTGTTTTTAGTGCTTTACATGATTTTCAGATGAATTTAGTGATGAAAATCTAAGTACTCAAAAACTAGTATGTTTTCTATAAAATGTAATTATTTTTTTAAGAAAAACATTATAATGACACCCTGATCAAAAGTTCTACTTCCGTCACTACAAATAATGATCACCTGTGAGAGGATGATCGGACCACCCTGTGACTCGAACAAGTTTTCAGCCTTCAGCATCTCAACTATTTTCTGCGTAAATCCTTGCATAGCTGCCTACAGTGTTAATACCATCAAATAAGCCACAAAGTCAGGGTCATAACTTTCATTTACTCATTCAACAGAAAAGTCAAATAAATTATAAAAAAATTTGAAAAAATAAAAACTACAAACCTTAAATGGTTCATTATCTGTTCTAAAGCTGATGCCAGGAACATACTTTAACCATACTGGAAAACCACTATACAAATTGACAAAAAGTCAGTTAACAATTGTAAAAAGTCAACAAAAGATTCAAACTTGAAAAGGTCAACATCAACGAACTGTATGAACTAAAGCAAGTACCCAAAGTTCCATTCAGCACAAACGTAAGGTCCAATTCGTAAATTCACATACAACCCATTTCTTGCCACTGTCTTTATAAATCTCACAAGATCATATCTTCCACTGAAATCATACTAAAATGACAAAAAGAAATAAAACAAGATGTTTCAACAAAATCTGACATGAAATGTTTACAAACAAGTTTAAAATATCAATGTTATATATCTCTAAGGGGTTGTTTGTTTCAGACTCTTAATGGTTCAGATGTCTGAATGGTTCAGCGCTTAATGGTTTAGACTGTTTGTTTCACGAGCAGATGTCTGAATGGTTAAGACATTTGCCTCTGAATGGTTAAGCACTATATAGAGTCTGAATGATTAAGAGCTATTATCTGAATTGGTCAGACATTTGCCTTTAAATATTTAAGAAATATAGTAGCTCATAATGGTTCAGACCTCTTACTGATTAAGCACTTAATGATTCAGATCTCTTATTGGTTCAGCACTTATCCATTCAGATGTTGCCAAACAGCCCCTAAAGCCTTTTTATATATTCTTCCTTCTAAAATTTTCTTCAATATTTAAAAATACTTTATATCTTTATTCTTCTAAATATAAATGTTCTACATCTCTAAAGCCTAATCAAACACCTTTTTTCAAAACACATTATACTTTTATAATTCATCTAAATATAGATAACTTTTTATTATGAGTATGACATTAATTTCTTAGTCCTTTTCAACTAGTTCAACCGATAATGAACCGATAACACGGCCGGTTCGATAACTGGTCCGGTTGTTAAAACATTTTTTTAATAGATACTTACAGTTCCAGGTGAAGGCTCATGAACATTCCAAAACACATAAGTATCAATAACATCTAAGCCACCATTTTTGGCTTTAAGTACAAGATCATCCCACATCTGCACCAAACAAAACACTAATTACTTGATCAAAAAATGTTATGAAAAAAAAAAAGAAACAAATTTACTTACTTCAGGGGTACTTCTGGGATAATGTATGGAGCCAGAAATGAAAATTCTTCTTTGACCATTGATGATTAAAGATCGGTGATCATAAGTAACAGTGCAATGAATGAGTTGCAGGTGTGTGAAAGTTAGGATGAAGAAGAAAGATTGAAGCTTGGTTGTTGCCATTGTTGTCGGTGCTGATGAAGCTTTTGACGGTGGTGTACAAGTGGAGGTGTTATGTAAGTGATTAATGTAGGTGAATATATATAAGGTGGTGTTGTTGTTGCTGAAATTATACACTTAGACAATCTGTTTTATTGATGATAGTGCAGGAGAAGGTGGCAGGCAAGCATCCAAAATGTAAATATATATTCAATACAATCGGTGTGGTGTGTTAGTGTACATGTACTCATCTTTTTTAACATGTATAAAAAGCTATAAACTAGTGATTAAAAGAAGGGTTATTAGATTTTAATAATTCGAATTTTTGTATATTGGCTGATATTAATTTTAATTTAAAAAATTTTCTGTGGCAATCTCAACTTGTAACGTATTTTCCTATAATGATTCGTCGTTAATGTTTTTTCGAATTTTTGATCGAGACTTTAGGACTTTTGATCGGGAGGACGATACGAGTCTATTCATGTACGTAAAACTTACCTTGAGCTGACGCTCTAAACGGCCTTCAATTGCTTCTTTAAACCTAACGGTGCTTAAACCAGATGTTAAAATTTTGGAGCATTGGCTCAACTTAAGTTTTACATCAATAGACTTGTATCGTCATCCGGATCAAAAGCAATAAAACATCGGTCAGAAATTCGAAAAAAATTAACGGCGTTAAGTTAATTTAACGGCGGATCATTGTAGGAAAAAAAGTTAAAAGTTGAGATTTATACCAAGAATTTTTCAAGTTGGAATTAATATTGGCCAATATACAAAAGTTCGGATTATTAAGTTCGACTTGTTTCTGTTAATAATTTGTCGCTATTGACCACATTTATCGCCGCTAAAGATATTAGCGGCGACTCAAATTTCCGATTAACCGGCGATGAATTATTCCAGCATGAGTGTTAGCAGCGACGATAGTAGCCGATGATGATAAATTCTATTTTTTATATTTTATTTTTTAGTTAACAGATTTGGTTCATGCGCGTAGATTTTGTTCGAGGAACTATCAACTATAATTTGATCATTTAATTACTTGTAGTTTGATCTTTTGATATCGTATATCTTGTATAATTTGAAATTATTTTTAGCTTTTATTTGAGGTCTCTATATATACGTACAGGAATATTAAAACTGAGAAAAGAAATTTCATCTACATGCAAGTTAACTCATGTTAAATACCACCTCAGTATATGAGTCGGTAAAATATTATATACTAGGTTTAAAACCCGTGTATACACACGAAATAAATCTAAAATATATAAATAAAAAGATAAAAATTGAAAATATCAAACATAATAAATAAAGCTTCAACAACCGGATTGATTGAACATGCTATCAAAATCGAACTGGTTATAAACCATATTGAATTTGAAATTAGAGTTTATTTATAAGAAACGAAACAATAAATAAAGCTTCAACAACTGGATTGATTGAAACCACAAACGTATTACAAGAAATATATAGCACAATTGATTAAAAATCATTGAATGGAGTTGCCGTAAATAGTGATGAAATTTTGGAGCTCAATTTGACCGGTCAAAAAATTTCCCTCTCAAATTTACCCCCCAAATACTCTGAAATATTATATAGATATATATATGGAAAGAATCAAAAGAACCATTTTGATTGGTTCTTTCACATGTGCATTGATGAAGTTACAAACGATTATAAGCGGTTGCATATATGTACTAACCTCCCATGTGCATTAAGAACCAATTAAAATGGTTCTCTTGATTCTTTTCATTTTTTTGGTTCTCAAATAAAGGAGTCATATATATATATATATATATAGGGATCCATTCAAATGAGAACACTTTTAACTTGAGAACAACTTAAGAACCGCTTTAACTGTTGTATTTTATAATATAAATTGATCAAAATGCTTATAATTAACCTAATTTTAACATCTATTTAAAAAATATATGATTTGTGAAGTCGTTTGTTAAAATGCATATATGCACCCACATTACTTGTACACAAACACACATTGTGGGTGCATATATGCATTCTAACAAACGACATCACGAATCATATTTTTTTTAAATAGATGTTAAAATTAGTTGAATTATAAGCATTTTGGTCAATTTATATTACAAAAAATTCAATAGTTTGACTCACTTTATGATTCGTTAAAGTTGTACTTTTTGTACTCAAGTTAAGAAGTGTTCTCATTTGAGAGTCCATCTATATATATATATATATATATAGAGGCACACTCAAATGAGAACACCTCTTAACTTGAGTACAAAAAGTACAACTTTAACGAATCATATATGGAGTCAAACTGTTGAATTTTTTGTAATATAAATTGACCAAAATGCTTATAATTCAACTAATTTTAACATCTATTTAAAAAAAATATGATTCGTCATGTCGTTTGTTAGAATGCATATATGCACCCACAATATGTGTTTGTGTACAAGTGATTTAGGTGCATATATGCATTTTAACAAACGACTTCACAAATCATATATTTTTTAAATAGATGTTAAAATTAAGTTAATTATAAGCATTTTGATCAATTAATATTATAATAAATACAACAGTTAAAGCGGTTCCTAAGTTGTTCTCAAGTTAAAAGTGTTCTCATTTGAATGGATCCCTATATAGATATATATATATATATATATATATATATATATAGGGGAGGGTTCATTTCAGAAGAGCAAATATTGCGAGAAGTGTAAGAAATAGCTAAATTCTTCATATTTTTCAACAAAAAACGTTTTTAACATTAAAAAAATGATAGAAATGCAATATTTATTCATTAACTTTGATATTCAAAAAATAAAATTGAATAAATTTCATTTATTTGTTAAACCTACACATGTGGAAGTCATGTGTAAGTTAGGTTACTTACACATGTGTAGGTAAATTTAAAACGCTAAAAATACATACGTAAAAAATATTTTAATGATTTTTTTTAGTTTATACATTACACATTTGTATGTAGGAAGTGAATTTATTTAAAAAAATTAAACAAATGAAAGTTTTTTTAGTGATTTAGGTTTCTTCTTTTTCTTCTCGCAATATATGTGTCTTCTCAAATGAACCTCCACCTATATATATATATATATATATATATATATATATATATATATATATATATATATATATATATATGTCGTGCATGTTAAGTCTATATTATCGTTGTTTCGAGACGAAGTGAAGGTTGACTCAATTTATAAGAGATACGTATGTTAAATATGTACGTAGTATAACGTACTATCATGTGACGTTATAAATATAACTTTGGAACACCAAGCACAAATTGTACGTGGTAACAAATTAATAGGTTCTTAATGTGCTATTTATTTATTAACATAATCACTATAAGGGATGGAGCTACGAAGAGTCCAGGAGCAGGGGTATCCCGGGCTACCCCTCAACTTTCGTTACGAAGTACAATTTTCACCGATGTAATTATCAGGATACCATTTTTTTTTAGGGTTTTAAGTATAGGGATACCCCTGAAAAAATTAATAAACAGTATTAAAATATATTGTTTTCTTAAAAAAAATATTTTAAGGTTAGTAAAACGTCAAGATACATCCACGTGAAATTTCGACAATAACTTTTTGGTTTATAGTTAACTAATTAAATTAATTATGGTCAAATCCAGATTTAAATAGAATTGCATGTATAATATTAATATTTAGAAGAGAAGATGGATTATTTGATTTATTTTACACACGATCCATTATTACTTATGACTTATGAGACAGGATTGCGTGCAAGTTAAATAACTAAAAGAAAAAAATTATATCTATATATAAAATAAAATAGGTTTAATTAATAATATTTTTTTCTTTGGTTTATATTTTTATTTCTTAAATATTTTAGTATATCCTGTCATATACGTATACACTTAAGAGCAGTGCAACTTGACGCTGATATTATATACGAAGATTGAGATTCAATTAGAAAGTCTAAATTTTCTAGATAGTTTAAGAATGAATTTAGACTACTAGATATAATATTAAATAAAGATCAATGTCTATAAACAATTTAAATGGTAGACCAATGTTATATTAGTCTTTGTCTCATTTTTAAATTTCACCATCTTTTTTAAGCGTCCATAACTTTTATATACAACAATATTTTTTAATAAATATTACACCAAAAAAACGAGCGTTTTTTATCTTCAAAACGCACATGGTGTTGATGTATAAAAAATGATTATTTTAAGTTTCAACTCATTGTGTTATATTCGTCAGGTCATAGTGTTATATTTTTCATCATTGTGTTATATTCGTTAGGTCATTGTGTTATATTTGTCAGGTCATTGTGTTATATACGCCATGTCATTTTGTTATATGCGTCAGGTCAAGTCATTTTGTTATATTCATTTGATCATTGTATTATATTCATCTGGTTATTGTGTTATATTCGTTAGGTTATTGTGTTATATTCATATCGTCATTGTGTTATATCCATGTTTCAACTCATTGTGTTATTTGTCAGGTCATTGGGTTATTCGTCAGGTCATTGTGTTATTTCAGATCATTATGTTATTTCATCAGATTATTGTGCTATAAAATAATGACTTGAACAAATAACACAATGACTTGACAAATAACATAATGATATGAAAAACGTGAAAAAAAGTTATTTTTTATACCGCGTTTTAAAATAAGAAAATGCTTGTTTTTATGGTGTAATTTTTTTAAAAAAATAATATTATATGTAAAAGTTATGGACGTTTAAAAAAATTGAGTGAAACTTGAAATATAAAGACATTACCAATTTTACCATCCCTTCTAATTTTAAGAAAGTGTCACATGTAATCATCTCATGCCTTCTAAGACTATTATAGAAAAATTAGATTTTCTTGTATAACTCCACTCTATATACGAATTTAGTATTTTGCGTTTATAGCTGGCCTGATAGTACTTTTTTTTATTTTTATTGGAAAAATGAAATATTTTAAAGATGTAATATGGAATGTTTTTTTTTTCAAGAGTACGTATTCTATAATTTTTTACTGAGTCATCTTCTTTGTTTTCAAGCACGATCTTTACCACTCAGTCACATTTTAAACTCACATAATCAACAAAAAGTTTGTAGTTTTATTTTCAGTTATTTTAACAAATTAATCATTATTACTTAATCTTATATTTCAATTTAAAGGACATCTATATATACACCTATTAAATTAGCCTTCTCACACATAAAAAATTTCAAATATAAAAAAATTACAATTTAATTTTCTTTGAATTATTTCATTTTGTGTTGCCAAAAGAATGACATATTACAACTATTACTTATTTTGTTTCATAAATTATAAATCAAACATCACACGTTCATTTATTCTTTTACAATTTCTTTTCTAAACATGTCACTTTATATAGTCTTGTATAACATTAACTTAAAATCAACTTAGTTTAACATATATATATAGCATATACTCCGTATAATTTTTAACTCGTGTAGTACACGAGTCACTAACATAGTAAAATAATACATTATCCGTATACTGAAAGATAAAAATTCTACATTTTGTGTTTGTTGTTTTCAATTTCCGTCAATCTAACGTTTTACTCTTTCATTCTTATCACTTTTCCCGTTTTATATAAACATATGTTTTTCATCTTTACCAAGGGACACACATTTGTTTTGGTTATTCACGACGCCTTCACCTACGATCGTCTCCTCTCGTCTCACCTTAAAACATAAACCTAATGTTGGCTCTGTTGTTATGTCCATTTCGGTCAGTGTAGGTGGACAGTTTCTGGCGGATAGCTTACGTGGATGGCGGCAATGATGCCCTAAGACTTAAACCCTACACCGACAATGGTTTTTGGTGGCGATTGTGTTTAAAAATAGCAACCCTTACCTCCATTGCATAGTGGTTATTGTCTTCGATCTCTATGTTAATAAATGTGATTTTGGGTTTTAGTCATCAGACTTTGATTACATTTTATATGGTTGATATTAAAGAATTCACAATAGACTGTAATCAAAATCTTGAACAAAATAACCATTGCATACTGGTTATTTATGTTTTTTTTCTTATGTCAACACAATTTGGTTGTACAATAAAAACTTAATTTCTAATGTGCTAATGACCAGAATCGGAATAAAAGCCACCGAATGACAATATTTTGTAAAAGAAAGGTACACCAATGCAAATGACCAAAAAAGTTTGTATATATAATTAACAAGACCTGTAATGACCAAATAACTTAATTAGACTAAACCACTCCGTGTCTTTCTCGTCATCACCTCTGATCATTACCTAGCTAGCTATTACGTCGTGTGAAGTTTCATGAATTCGTTCTACTTACTTAGGCTGGCTTAATGACACTCCCAGTCCTTTCCATTTATACGAAAGTTATATTTCCAATTAACTTCTATGGTATGTATACTTATAAATTTTTAGTAAGACAATCGTAGTCTATATATGTCTCATTTGCAATTAAATATATATTATACTTAGTACTGAATAATTATCATTATTATCCTTTTATTGAAAAATAAATAAGAACGAAAAACATGACATGTCATTACACGTAATTAATGTTATGTTATTATCAATAAAACAGTGCATTATTTCCATTCTTTGATATGAAAACATAAATAACAATTAAGGTGAATATAGGTTTTATATGATTTAGTAAAACCGGGAAGAGAAATGATCTAGAGTAAAAACCGGATCGTGTATTGGGATTGAATTTTTAACATCCCGGTTTACCCTCACCTTCTCCAACGTTTACCTACAATTACCAATGTTTTGAGAAAATCATTTGATTGAATTTTATAACTCAAGATATTTAATCATTAAAATTATTTTTTTTTCTTACGTTATTGTTTAGACGTACTCTCAATAACCGAATGAGTTTTTTTTTCCTTTTTGAGATGGAGATGTCACTCATTCGTGCTGAAATTAATAGTCCAAGTCTAATTTAATAGAAACAACATTACGAAGAAACCTATCATTATAGAAAAACCTCTTAAGTCAACTTTAACGCAACTTATCACTCCCATACTATTATAAGAAGACCAACTAAAAGTATAATTTAATGATAAAAATTAGCTACAAAGTTGTCTAAACATCATTTTAATGCATAAGGTATCCTAAATTATTGTCGTATATATGTTAAAAAGTTATCCTTATCGAGAAGATTCAAGTTTTTAGTTACATTTTTATATGGATATTGAAAATGTAAGGGAAAATAAACTGTTTTATTAGGTATGAATGGAATAAAGATGTGAGTGAGCGATCTTATGTGCCGTTAGCCTGCCATTGACATATTGTTTGGATACTTCCTTTACCGAATTTCAATCATAGGTCCCCTCGTCTGCATATCACTTGTCTAAGCCGAGTATTTGATTTCACAGACAACGAATGTTTCTGTCAAAGACAGAGGATCCGATCCTGTAGTAAACTACCTTAACAATTCAATGGATTATTTGAAATAGAATAGATTGGTCGGATTAGCGAGATCCATTTTCTTTTGAACCCGATCTGCTTGTAAAGTGTAAGTGAAGACACTACTAAAAAATATTATTTTTTAAGATAAACATATTTGTGATAATGTTATCATCAAATGATATTCACAAAATAAATTATGTCAATATAAAAATATGCATGTATTAATTTCAAGGAATCAAGGATATTCACAAATCACAACCAAGGCCCAAAAATATGGAGTAATTAGGAATGGGCCTCAAATTTTCGAATCGATCTTGACTCATTTATTGCCATCAGCATCAACACATTCACTCTTTAACCTAGGCCCATTATCTTATCATCTAAGATTCTAAGCCCATAGATAAAAACCCGAATGAATCATATATATTTTGATAAATCATAAATGTTTCGACTGCATTTCAATATAATATACTAGTTTAGTGCCCGCGTTACGCTCGGGAACACAACATTCAAGTGATGCTGTTAAGGATATTGATGAACGTTACAATCAGTTTTGAGACAAAAGCGTGGTAAAATGAAACACATGATATATTTTTAAAAATTAGACTTTTAGTATAGCAATATTATACTTAAATTTTCTACACATAAAGTGCTCAGTTTTATGTTGTAGTTTATTTTTTTTAAAATCGTATGAAAATGTTATGTATATTTATAAAACACTAAGGTCTTTAATTGTATGTTATTATTAACTTTATCCATAAGTTTCATTTTAAACCCTATCAAATATAAACCGACTCATGTACACCCCTTGTAGTAGAAGGTTAAAAATATAAATACTTTTAAATTTTTCAGAATTCTCTAAAATATTAGGGGGCCAAAAATGTAATTAGTTTTATTATAATATATTTTATATACATATTTTAAATAAAAAATCATTATTGTGAGAAAAATTCTCAAATAATACCACATAAATTAGAAGCTTTAAAAATATGTCACATAAACTTTTTTTTATTTATCTATATTATACAAGGATTTCAATAATATGGAAAAAAAACAAAATAAACAGTTAACCCATTACACACGTTCAGAAAATAATGGAACAATAATTAAAATATTTATATTTTATTTTATTAAGTAGTCATTTAATTAGTTAAAACGAGTCGGTTAACATCATTTAGCCAAAAACCATCCACATCATTATTGTTTATAAAATGATTAAAATCTTGTGAGTTAGATTTTCAAACCAAAACTATTGAGACATGTAATACGTTAATGATAATGATATTTGTGTAAATCTAAATATTTATCTTTTCTTCTTTAATATACTCTTTAATTTTCATATAAATACAGGGGAGAAATAACTTGTATCTTAAGTTCAAACTAGATTCTTGTGAGGGTCGCGTGATGTGGAGACCAGGTCTTGCGTTTGTGATTTTGTTACACGTGTTATGACGGTGACATAAAAATTTAACGAATGACATGCGTTGCGCCGACATCGTCATTTCGTTACAAGCGTAAAAAAGTTATATGTTTTGTACATTACGATGTAGAGTCCTAGAGGATGATGACATTATGATTTTGACATCTGGCATGCGTTGTGGTGGCACTGTTGCGTCGTTACACGCTTAAAAATAGTATTAATAATGTGAGACTAACGTTCACATGTTGAATGTGACACTAACGCTCACACGTTGTGGTACTCTCTCTGAAGGTAATCTACAAAAGAAATTAATTTACGGTATAGATTAAAAGATGAAAGTTAAAAGTGTATAAATCCAAAGCTTGGAGTAATAAACATAAATATTTGAAAATCAAGTTAGGGTTAAAATGCAATAAACCGAAAGTAGAAGAGTTAACCTAAGATTTAATTGCATATTTACCCCTATAAAACCCCCTAAATGCATATTTCCCCAACTAAAAAAATCAATTGCATATATACCCAATGTCAACTAAATGTCCTTATTAATTAAAAATGGGTATGTTTGCAAATTAAAGTTGTTTATAAGGGGAAATATGCAATTGATTTTTTTGACTGGATAAATATGCATTTAAAGTGTTTTGAAGGGGAAAATATGCATTTAGCCCTTAGAGTGGAGTTATACTACAAAGTCCAATTTTCCTAGAAAGTCTAAGAAGCCATGAGATGATGACATGTGGCACTCCCTTAAAATTAGAAGGAAGGGTAAAGATGATAAGATCTCTATATTTTAAGTTTCACCCCATTTTTTTAAACATCTATAACTTTTACATACGATATTATTTTTTAAAAAAAATTGCACCATAAAAACGAGCATTTTCTTATCTTTAAAACGCATATAATATTCATATATAAAAAACAAAAAAAAATTCACGTTTTTCAGCTCATTGTGTTATTTGTCAAGTCATTGTGTTATTTATTCATGTCATTGTGTTATAACACAATAACCTAATGAAATAACACAATGATCTGAAATAACACAATGACATGATTAAAATATAACACAATGACCTGATGAAATATAACACAACAACCTGACGAAAATATAACACGACCTGATGAAAATATAACACAAGGACCTGATGAAAATATAACACAACGACCTGATGAAAATATAACACAACGACCTGATGAAAATTTAACACAACGACCTGATGAAAATATAACACAACGACCTGATGAAAATATAACACAATTACCTGATGAAAATATAACACAATGACCTGATGAAAATATAACACAACGACTTGACGAAAATATAACACAACGATCTGATGAAAATATAACACAACGACCTGATGAAAATATAACACAACGACCTGATGAAAAATTAACACAACGACCTGATGAAAATATAACACAACGACCTGATGAAAATATAACACAACGACCTGATGAAAATATAACACAACGACCTGATGAAAATATAACACAACGACCTGATGAAAATTTAACACAACGACCTGATGAAAATATAACACAACGACCTGATGAAAATATAACACAATGACCTGACGAATATAACACAATGACCTGACGGATATAACACAATCTGAAAAATATAACACAATGTGTTGACTAATATAACACAATGAGTTGAAAAATATAACACAATGACCTAACGAATATAACACAATGAGCTGAAACTTCAAAAAAAAAAAATTTTGTTTTTTATATATCAATTATATGCGTTTTGAAGATAAAAAAACGCTCGTTTTTTTGGTGTAATTTTTATTAAAAAATATTGTCATATGCCAAAGTTATGGACGTTTAAAAAAGAAGGTGGAATTTGAAAATGAGACAAGACTAATATACCCTTGACCTACCATTTAAAGTTCTAACTATTTACCATTATGTCACCTTGTGTTTATGAGCCATTGATCTTCATTTAATATTAGATCTAATGGTCAAAATTCCTTCTTAGACTTTTTAGGAAATTTAGACTTTGTATTTGAACCTAATTCAACCTAAAATAAAAGACTGACATCATCACCCTTGTGTTTTAGTGGTATATAAATATAATCTAATCCTATTTAAAAAAATCTACTGGTTGTGTATATATTCAACCCAACTTAATTACTTTTCTATGGTATTTTTCTTCGTTAAAAGAAGAGTTTCAATGAAAACTAATTAAATTAAGATTTTGTTACATTAAATTAGCTTTTTAGTAGAAGTTAGTTTGAGATCAAAGAATTACTTATTAAGTTGAGAAACATTAAAAAAGAAATTAAATTGTTAAAGTGAAAAGTAAAATTAAACTTTAAATAAATAAATATTTAAATATTTGTAACTTTTATATAGGTTAATATCGTTCCAAAAAGGTTGCTTTACTAAATCAATAGTTTTTTTATATTTATTTGAGCATATATTCGTACACGAACCCACACTTCATCATACCAATCAAACATTAATGCTATATCCTCATGCAGTATAATGGTTTATGTCTTTCAAAGCATTTGAGTTTATATTGAGATATATAATATTCTTGTAGTAATAATAGTAAGGCTTATAAATGCATATATTATTTAAATATTTAGTTGTGGACAGGGAGAAACTGGGTGGCATTTTATTTTTTGATAAAGTAAAATATTAAATTTTAAAGACTAAAATTTAAAATAAAAACAAATATAAAAAATATACTTACGAAAAAAATAAAAATACAAACATTGAGTTTTTTTTTTCTTGACTTATATATGACCAATGATCATGTAATTAGAAACGTTTTTTCGTTTCCAATTTTTTCTTTGTAGAAGTGTTTGTGATTTTATAAAGATCTCATATAATAATAATAAGTGGTTTTTTTTTTTGAACGGCGACTTTCAATTTTTGCAACCATTTGGTCGCATCCCCCGCAATGAGGAACCCACCACCCCACTCCGGTCAATATGTTGTCTTAACCGGGCCCACTTGACATCGGAATTTGGCTAGGCGTTCAACCGGGAAAACCAATGGGGTTTTTCCTAGAAAATCTCACAGGCAGGGAAATTAGAACCCTAGACCACCACTGTAAAACCGGGTGTCCTCAACCAGCTAGGCGGAATCATTAGACAATAATAATAAGTGGTTTAGAAAAGAATTTGATGGCGGACCCAACCGGCCAATAGTTTCTTGTTGGAAATAATTATGGTCTAATTAATCATTACTTGTATGCATGCATGGTTGGGATTTATTGAACATGTTTGATGTGCTAATTTTCCTTAGTGCTTGTGGAAGTACATAAATACCGCATTTTTACTGGGAAACAAAATCTTCAAGAAGATGTAGTTGATGATGTGAATTGCGAAGAACTTATCTTATCTTTTGGTGAAATAGGGGGAAAGTGATCGTGCCTTGGTAACATTAACATCGGTGTAATTTAATTTTACAGCTAGGTGTAATACCCGTATAGACACACATGTTAAATAAAACTTGTGTGATAGATGAGTCATGTGTGACAAACATAAACATATTTACGTTTCAATCTAATTGTACATACATTTGTTGGTTGAATAATTGTATGTGGATGTTGAGTTTGATATCATTTTGACCAATTGACGTTGAATTGTTATTTGTGGTAATGGGTAACATGCTTTACTATTTAATCATTACTATCCAATAAAATAATACTATGTTGTTAGTAATTGCAGAATCTGAACCCTAAGTGATCACGTTTTTACCATTATTTTTACCATTATTTTTACAACCTTTAATTACAGAATTTGTGTTAGTGTTTTTCTAGTATTTTCGTAAATCAATCTTAAAGTTTACAAGCAAAGAAAAACTAGTTTTTTAGTGTTTTTAGTATGTTTTTGCACAGACCCCGACGACATACTATAAAAATGAAGTTGTTGTCGGGGAGTTGTGCGTAAAGTGCTAGTTTATTTTAGTGTGCTTGTTTTTGTTTTGCATAAAAAAACTAAAAAAATTACTTTTTCTACTTAGTTTTTCTTTTATATTTGTTTTGTTCAGTACTACTATTAGTTTGTTACTATGCATGATTGATGGAATTGAATTATGGAGTGGCTCGATTAGAAGCCATAAGAGATAGCGGTTGGAAGTGGAGAATTAATCTTCTACCTAAAAAACTATTTTCTAGAAGTGTTTTGTAGTCTCACATCAGTAGTTGCATCATACATTGTTACTTAGACGTGTAAATTCAACATGGACATCTAACATCAAAATATGATTAATGAGTAAAATACGGCTATAATAAAAGATTTGAGTTATTATTCTTGAAGAAGCCTTTGTTGAAAAGCGGAATTTTTTATAAAAAGATTATTTTCAAGAAATGGAGATTGGATCATACTTTTATACAGAATAAACCAAAGAATTTACAATATGAGTCTTACTTTCCTTTTTTATTAGTAAAATCTAGCCTACTGAAAACAAAACTTTGACTCTTAAGAGTTGAAACATTGCTATAAATAACCCGCTGAACCTTGATAAAAAATTTCACCGCATCCATGGCTAGAAAACCAAAAGTATCAAAAACCAATGGAATAAAAACATGCTGATTCTCTAAGCAAACTTTCTTGTGTTTAACAATCTTGAATAATTTTGCCTTTAACGCAACCTGTCCCGCAATAAATCCATTGTCCGTAAGTGCCAACAAGTGGATACTCCCGTAAGATTCAACAAACGTGTTTTCGACTGTCCATCTAAAAACCAAAATATTAGCTGATCTTAAAGTAGTAATCGTACGAGGAGAGGTGATCGATCGAGATGAATATTATTTGAGCAAATTAAGATGAGATGGATATGCATATATCTTGAATTTACCATGCAAAGAACAAATTAATATAATAAGATTTAAATAGTAAAAAGTGGGAAGAAATTAAAAGCAATTTAGTCAATGAAATATGGCCGTTCAAAAAAAAAAAAACTTTTGTTACTGATTCTCAGGGATACCATGCAGAAAGCAAATCTAATGAAGCATATAATCTTCAACCTTTTCCCATATTCCAAAGTTTCAGTTAACGTACTATACTTTCAATTCTTCAACCACATAAAAAACCATGTTTGCTGCATGCGGGTTATTTTGTTTTCCACAGGTTTTAGAAAAAAGGTCTTTTGTGCGTATAATAAAAGAAATATATATATGATCTAAGTGTGACCAACGAACAGGGCATTGCCCCAGCGGTACCTAATAGCGTTATAATGGATGACTAACTAGGGTTCGAGTCCTGACACAATAAACAACGTTGTTAGTCTCACCGCAGGAGGGGGTCTCCTGCAATCAGCCGTTTGCCTGAGAATCAGTAAATGGTTCTTTAGAGGTGATAAGGAAGTAGAATAGAGAGAGTTTGAGAGTCGGGTGTTAGATTCCAGAGTTGTAGTCGATAATGGTGTTTAGAGAATTGAGAGAATTCAGGGTGAATATATATGGTCTTCGCCTCACGTTGGCTGTGAAGAAGCCCTAGTTAGATATCCCAGGCCGCCAACTGTGGGAAGCTATAACTGGAAGCTGGAACACCCTCGGTTACCTTAATGCAAGAAGACTTTCCTTTTTTTGTGAAATGGGTTTACTTTACCCTTTCTCCCATGTTTGGAGATATCCACAAAGATATGCTTTGTGGTTAGAGTTTGACCTATTATCTGATGGCTTGTAAAAAGTGACTGTCAAGTATTGTAGTAGTACTGTAGCGAGAAGCCCTTCTGGAGCTTCCAAGCTTCTAGAGCTTCTTTAGCTCCTCAGTCACTTGGCTTCTCGGCCTTCTTAATTACCTTTGTAATTAATGTGTTAAGTGTAGGCTTATTGGGCCCTACGTCATCATCTCCAAACTCCAAAGTATGGTAAAGATTATTATAATAAACTCTAAATCATATACTTTTTTTTTCATAAGTGGACATCTTGATGCTTAAGTGGTTTACTTTATTACCTAACAATCAAAATGTTAAGAGTTTAAATCCTTCAGGGTAAACGCTGTGGTGTACTTATTTTAGAAAATCTAAAATTGTTGTTAGAAAAGTGATTTACTTTGCGGCGTCTAGTGTGACATATAGTCGCAAGCATGATTCCTTCCTAAACAATATTAGACTCTTTGAGGGTGAAATCTCAATTGATAGGAAGACCTAAAGTGCCTATTTTACCTTGAATAAAAGTGTTGTATCATGTATGGTCTTGTAAAAATGTACAGGACAACAGTCATTAACCTGAAGGGAAGAAAGGAATCAAATGATAGGAATAAAAGTGGGGTATCATCAAGAAAAGTTGTGTGTGTTCTTTGTCCATAAAGTGCCAGTTGCCATGGGCCACCTTCACTATGTTGCACTTTCAACTTTTATGTGTAAAAGAAGAGATTTTGAACTCAAAAGATAGATCCTAAAGCACATGCAAATGAAAGGAGAATCAATGAGTTTCTTTTTGTGCTGATTTTGTATGTGTTAGGCAATTAAGAGAAAGAAAGCTAATTTCATGGTGGCATCTAGGCACATGGTTCTTGCATGCCATAAGCCCCCCACATGACCATGTCTTTTAAACTCATAAGTTTGGCCATGCCAAACTATCCATCCATCTAGTCTTAGTTTATTGCTAAATTAGATTCAATCTTTAATCATCTTAATTAATTGAACTACTCATAATCATGTGATATTGTTTCTTTGCTTTGTAGCACAAGTTTGGGATTTGGAAGTTGAGATTTTATATGCCCAAAAAGAAAAACATTAATTAGGCAAAATTCACTCTCACAATTGCAATAAATTTGATCAAATTAAGAAACCCACCTAAAATGGATCTTATTTGCTCTTTTGTAATATACCTGGAGATCTCGTTAGGAGTAACCCCTCTATTTCATGCGTTAAGAGTAAAGTTTGCACATATGTGAACTCTCCCTAGACCTTACTTCATAAGTGAGATTTTTACTCGGTTTGTTTGTTATTCTCTCTCTTGTAATGAGTGATAGTTTAAGAGTCGGATTTCTTTTCTAGAATATTGCCATGAAAACTTTGGACGATGGATGTGGTAAACCTCATTGGAGTCACTTGACAAGAAACAAAACTGAGGACCCCAAGGACCCAACCACTCGTAGGTTTTAAACTTTGCGATGGAGAATTTTAAACGATGAGTCAAGTTGGCATATGTCAACACATCTTGGTCCTAGTTTTGAACTTATTCAATTCTTGGAATCATCGGAAAACGCCATAGAACATAACACAAGGTAAACGAATAATGAAAATCTAAGTAAAGATTAATGATAGAAGAAGAAAAGTTCTAATATGGGACCAAGAACAAATTGATGGCACAATTAGTGGTCTTCCAATATGGCATGATACCATATATTGACAACCCATAATGGTGGGACATGATATGAAATTTCATAGAACTTGCTATGTCTACAACAATCTAAAGATATAGCTAGGCCCAAGCTAGGATTTTCCAAATTGCAATCAAGGTGAATATTTCAAACAGAACTAGACTTTGCTAGTGTATGGGACCAAAATCTAGAATGTAAGGACCTATTTGTATAGGCTATGCATGGTGTCAATCTTCTATATAATATATCAAAATTATATTTGTTTACTTGACATTATTTAAGATCCATTTGTTTAGTTGACATTATTTGAGAGATTCTCTCAAAATTAATAATATTGTTGTATTTAAAAAATATATATCTATCTATAATAATTTATTATAATAATATTAATTTTTGATCCTCTAATATTTAGCACAATATTTAAAAAATTAATACTATTTACATTTTCAACCCTCTTCTACTAAGGGTGTGTTTGGGCCAGAATATATTTATTAAGGTATAAAAATAAAACTTATAGATAAAGTTATTAATAACATACAATTACATACATAATTATTTTTTAAATATACACAACTTTTTATACGACATTGTTTTAACAAAAAAACTACACCATAAAACCGAACGTCTAATTCTCTTTAATTTGATTATAATATTGTTATACCAAACAAGAAGATTTTAAATAAATTTTGTGTTTCAGTTTACCACAGTTTTATCTCAAAACTGATTGGAACCGTTCATGTCCATGAATATTTTTAAAATCATCACATAAGTGTTATGTCTCCGAACGTAACGCGGACACTAACCTAATACTCAATATATGATAGACATTGTAAACTATGAAAATCATTGAATACGATTAGTTTTGGTGGTGAATGTTTGATTCTTAAAGTCAATATGTCACAATGTTTAATTTAATATTGCAACCTAATAAAATGATGTCTACGAGTCTAAGGCTATGCAATCCAATTATCCACCGTAGAGAATCAAGTCCAATTTAGCTCACCACGTTCAAAATTTGAGTTTCTTAATATAATACATGGTATGACATGTCCAGAGTATGAAGAGGTATACCGCTGAATCTAAATTGTTATTGCCATTAAAAAAACTCCTATCAAAAATTTCTTAATATAATAAAATTTCAGTGATCTTTAAGTCAAGAGGTTGAAGCAATGCACCCAAGACTTAATTAAAAGGAAGAGGTATTCGAGTCAAGTTTAACTTGTGACAAAATAAGCATTGTAGGTTGGCCCACAGGATTTTCTTACCTATTTAAGTTTGATTTCCTCTTGAGGGTGATCTTTGATTTGTGATTGATATTCCATACTCGAGGAATAAAGATGATTGGCGGGTCATTGATCCGTAAGTAATCCAAGTTGCAATTAAAAAATTTGTGCATTTATATATGTTCATCAAGGATGAAAATTCTATGAGCACACATAAGACCGTGGGGTCGTACGATGCGACGACCGGGTATTGCGCTTGTGATATCGTAACACGCGTTAATAAATAAGTTTCATGTCTTTCCCATTATGGTGTAAAGTCGTAATGCGTCACATATTAAAAAACCAAAAAACATAGACAGTTAGAGGTCAAAATGATAACCAAGTCACAGTCATAAATATGTGAAAGTAGGGTAGGGGTCAAAGTTGTAAATTTACTAATTCATTAGGGGTTAAAATAATAATAAGTCAAGTTGGATGATCAAAATCATAAATATGTCAAAGTTGAGTTAATGAGATAAACTTGTAATTTTGACAAAGTGAAAGGACTAATAATTATAAAGATCCCGTCAGCTTATTAAAATTATATAATTTTTTCTATGTTTACTTTTTTATTTTAAATTTCAATAATCTTCTTTATAATTTGTATCAAGTCTAATTTCTATATAAACGTTTTTAATATTAATACAATTTATATTTTACATTTTTCTTTGTTGAAAATAATTAGTCTTTCTAGATAACTATTGACTATTTTATATTCAAATATAAAGAAGTTTCTAATCTGGTATGTATATATATATATATTTTGGAGACCCTCTCTATCTTCATCCTAATCCTAATGATACTTCAAATGCATCAACAATAAACATCAAATTAAAAGGAATTGAAAACTACTATGTTTGGGCAAATGCAATGGAATTGACACTTCAAGAAAAGAACAAAGTGGGATTCATATATGGAACTTTAACTAAAACTATTGATGATATTGTTCTGAGTAGATAACGGGACAAATGATATTTTGTGGTGTTGTCATGGATTTGTATGTGGGACAATTTTTTTCAAAAATTGCAGAGGATATTTGGGAAGAGTTGAAAGAAACTTATAGTAAAATTGACGGTTATGTGATTTACAACTTATACAAACAGTTTAATTCTACTACGCAGAATGAATCATCAATATATGATTACTATCTTAAGCTTAACTCTCTCTGGAGAAAATATGTCACCGTCGCTAAACTACCAAAGTGCACATGTAACTCCTCGTTACAAGTAACAAAGTTTAATAATGATCTACAACCCATGCAACTTCTAATGGGTCTTAATGGCTCTTACCAACCATTAAAAACAAATATACTCTCTAAAGAATCTCTCCTAGCAGTTAAAGTTGTCTTTTTTATAGACCTTGTCTATTCACACACCCTAAAATTCTATCCACACACCTGTTTTAAAACCAGGCGTCACGGATAGGCCTTGATGCGGCGCCTGAGTCACTTTTCTGTCAACGTCAACCGAGGAATGTCGTAAACGAGGTGGAATTCGGTCAAACCTGGACATATGCGCCGCATATATGACCTAGGCGCCGATGATGCTGTTGGCCGCATATATGACCTAGGCGCCACGCCGAGGGCCATGCGCGGCGCATAAAGGTGTTGAAGCGTGATTGACTACGTTCGAGGATGTGTCTGGGATAAGAAGTAACCCAGGCGCGACGCCAAGGTTTATGTGCGACGCCTAAGGGTGTGAGAAATAAAAACATGAGGTGTGTGAATAGGATATGGGGTGTGTGAATAGGATGACCCTTTTTATAATATACTAAGTTTAATACCCGTGTGTTACACACGGGTTAAATAATAATATTTATAAAAAATTCATTATCATTATTTTTTAAGATTTGTAATTTGTAAATATTTAATATTTAATGATATAGCTCCCCAAATTTTACCCCTAAAACCTTGATTTATTAGATAGATGCTAAAGAATCTCACCGAGAATCAAACATAACAAGTATAAATCTTAAAACTCAAGCAACTACTTTTAATTAAAATATTACAAATGTTAACAAAAGAAAGATACGTGTTGTGATATAAGGATGCGACTATCTAAAAACACTATTGAAGTTTTGAACAAGATCTTGCTCTTCCAACCAAGTCCAAGTGAAAACATAGAACACCTGCTAAATTCTTTGTAATCCTTTTTCACATGACGAATCATATTAGCTGCTGAATGAATGTTTTACAACAAGCAATTCGATCAAGTAAAGATAAGTGTGTCAGACCTGAATGTTAGTGGAGATACCATAACATTCAGCATGTAAATCCTAGTTTATACTTAAACGGAAAAAAATGGATTCTAATAACACATCCAGAAATCTAAATCATGAAGCCAATGTCTAAATTAAGTGAGTTTTTTTATCAAAATGGTGTTGGTGGAAATTTTATTTACCATATTCGTGTTTATAGTAAAGTATTTACTAAAATAGTGTTTTTTTAGTTTTTGTTTTCCCTCTTAATTTGTATTTACCAATTTGCATTTGAAAATGATTATTTAGAACAAGTTAGAAGAAAAGATTGATAAAAAAAATTAAAAAACATTTTATTAAACGTTTTCTATTAATTTATTTAAGTATGGCGCTCTTTTAGTTTAATTTTAAGTAATATTTTTTATAGGATTCTTTTAAAAATATTTTTATTTGCCCAGTTTCTTTTCATTTCTTTAAAAGTGAGTTTTTAAAAAATAAAAATAAACATGCTAGCTCAACTTGGTTTTTATTAGTTAACTCGGCTTGGTTTTTATCATGAGCTAGCCTAGTCTAAGCTTTACATTTCATCCTGTTAAGATGAACAAGCCGGCTTTGCTTGACTCGTTTACAACTCCGTTTTCAAACGGCACAAGCTTTTAAGTATTTTTTATGTTATAAGATGTGGATTATTTCTTTAAATAAAGATTTTTAAAGTATTATTGGTTTAAGCAAATGTAATAAGAAATAAGATACCATTACATGGTGTGAAAAAAAGAGCTAAATTCATTCTTAAAGACACCTAAATTTTTAAGTTAATCAGTTTCTTTTTAAATTTATTTTTTATAACAATTTATTTTTAAAGAGTTAAAAAGAAACTGAATAATTAAAAAAATTAGGAAAGGGGTAAATAAGTTGAAAGTAATCCTTAAACAATTTAAGCATTTAACACAACTTTTATAAAGACAACTTAATATTTACTTAAAAAGAAATAAAATGAAGGACGGTTTTTTTTCTTTTATAAACATACTCTTCAACTAATTTTAGATAACCATTTTAAAATGCAAAACTTTATCCAATAAGATTAAGAGAGAAATAATTTTTTTTAAATAAAACACTATTTTAGTAAATACTTTTCCATCAACACCAATATAATAAATAATTTTTCCACTAACACTATTTTGGTAAAAAACTCAAATTAAGTTATCTCTAATCTTAATCTTCTGGTTATTACAATCTGCTCATTATATTAAATGAAACAGTTGAGTCAGAAATTCAAGGATTAGTTGGACCAACACTAGAGGATA
Source organism: Tagetes erecta (assembly GCA_030867185.1). Lineage (NCBI taxonomy): Eukaryota > Viridiplantae > Streptophyta > Magnoliopsida > Asterales > Asteraceae > Tagetes > Tagetes erecta. The sequence goes on from CM061489.1 coordinate 10,763,370, forward strand.
ACGATGTAAGGGATTAGGGACCTATGTCAATAATAGAGGTGTGGTCATTGTTATGCAAATGAGAATGGACGGTTAATAGTCTTTGCTTAGACTTGGTTGTTAGTTTGTGATTGGCAACTCAGCTTGTTGATGGAAATATATATATATATATATATGCAACTTCCAATGTGGTGTAGTGGTAAGAGGCTTGGATTCTCCAAAAGAGACCCAAGTTCTAGTCTCACTACCACCACTTTGGAAGGGGCAAATGGGGGCAATGAAGGGAGACTTTTGTGGCCAACATAAGTTCGATCTCTGAGCCAAACGGGTTTTACCGCTAGCTTGTTGTCGTGCCTACGGGCGGACGGGCTAGTGGGTTTCCCCCGAATTGGAGTTGGTTTAATAGGTGGGCTTCGGCTACCCAGCGCTGTCTGTGTTCGCAGAGCGTTTAGGGTCGCCTTTCGCCATTGGGTTACCCCGGGTAGCCGGGCTTTATTCGTTTCGCTGTCCAAAAAATATATATATATATATATATATATATATATATATATATATATATATATAGGGGAGGGTTCAATGGGGAACCCCTTTTTTATGGGGAACTAGGGAACCATTCTGGACCATTGGATCATCCAAGGGTGGGGAACACCTACACCCTCATAATCCTATACATTGCACTTAAAAAAAATAAAAAAAAACGCGTCATCAAGGGGGATCGAACCCAAGTCCACGCCGTTAATCTAGACAAGGTTTACCACTAGACCACAACACTGTTTTGTTTGTTAAATCGATTTTTCAGTATTTAAACTTGCGTTTCGCAGTTTTTTTGTGTTTTGTTTAATAGTTAGTTTATATGTTATCTATTATTGTTTAATGTCAAGGACTAGTTTTTATATTATTTTTTTCTAGATTGATAAATAATGTAATTTTTATTTAACGTTTTTGTCATAACTTTTTTTTATTAATTTTGATTTAATTTTATTATTTTTGTTTTACCTATTATTGTTTAGCTTTAATGGTTATTTTTTGTTTAAATCTTACGATTTAGATTTTAACTAGTGGTGTAAATGAGTTAAGTCAAAATTGACTCGGTAAAAATTCGTTCGAGTCGAGCTTTAACGAGTTTTGAGTTTATATCTTTTATTTAGTTTTATAAATATATCTTCCTAAATATAATAAAAAAATATTTATAAAGTTATGATAAAAAAATTAAGTATGTATTTGTTATATATAAGATGTGTGATTATAAATATGTATAAATTAATTATAAAATTTACATATAGAATACTTAAATACTAAACGAGCCGAACTTGAGGTTGAGCAATTTCTAACGAGCCAAGCTCGAGCTCTGTTAGACTAAAACAAGCCGAACTCGAGCCTTAACGAGTTCGGGCTCGGCTTGTTACAAATTACAACCCAAATTTTAGCTTCTTTGGGGAGCGGCGGGTTCAGTGTCGGATTTGAACTCGTGACGCTAGGTACGCAACTCACAAACAAAATGTTCAAACCAATACACTATAATATTAACTTGTTATTATTTCCGATTCATTAATATTATTATCATTAGTTTCGTTGATTATTATTAATTGTTTTTTACTTACTTATGTTTTATTAATTTTAAGTTTTATCTCTTAGAGTTTAACTTTAAGGTATAGTTTTTAGGTTTAGTTTTACGATTAAGTTTTTTGGGTTAAGCTTTTGGGTTTAGGTTTCTCGAAATCACATGTTCAAAACATCAAATCACATGTGCTAAACTTCGAATCGGATGTGCTAAAGACTAGAATCACATGTTTTAAACTTGAAATTTATATAAATAAAAAAGATTAATGTCGATTGGTATATTTTAGCACATGTGATTTTAGATTTAGCATAGAGAAAGTCATTTTCACCTAGTTATAAAACGTTGACAACGAATGCCTAGTGGTAAGGACTAATTTGACACTGTTCAAAACCATTGTATTATCAATATATAGGATAATAGGATAATTTTACGTTTTACCTTTTTTAAAATTTAACTTTATGGTATTGTTTTTTAGTATAGTTTATGGCTAAGTTTTTTAGGTTAGGTTTTTGGGTTTGGGTAGGGTGTAAACGAGACGAGTCGAACCCGATCTCAGCTCGTTTCAACTTAATAAGGCTCGAGTTCGTCATAAACTTTTCAAGCTCAAGCTCGATCGGCTAGGGCTCGACCCGTTTGGTATTTTGTTATTTTATTTTTATTATTTTAATTTTACATAAATTTTTTATTATATATAACAGAATGCATATTATATATATATATATTATCATAATTTATATATATTTTAAAAATTAAAAAAAATTATATATTTATAAAATAAATAAATAACTATATAAAAGGATCGTGAGCTGGCTCGAGCTCGATATGTAAATTCATTTACCCATTAAAATTTTAAACCTTTACATTTTAAAAGCTAAGTATTTATATATTTTACGTTTTCTATATTTGAATGTGGTCTGAATAACGTGCTTTATGATATTAATTCAGCAAGTATATAGTTTATTATAACATTTTATTAATTAAAACCAATATACTTAGTTGTCATACGTAAACCCACATATTAAGTATGTTATCTTTAACTGACTTACACAACAACCAACTTACAGCCCTTAAATTATTTGATTCATTTTGATAAATGGGTTAAAAGAGTCATATCACATGTGCTAAGTTTCCACCCAAAGACAATTAATAAGTTTACTAACTTCAAATACATGTGCTAAAAATTAAAAATCACATGTGCTAAAAGTAGAATCACATGTGCTAAACCTCAAATCAAATGTGCTAAACCTCAAATCAAATGTGTTAAACCTCAAATCAAATGTGCTAAAGTTTCAACCAAAGAAAATTAATACGTTTATAAAACCTCAAATAAGTGTGCTAAACTTCAAATTACATATGCTAAACGACAAATCACTTGTGCTACAACTTAAACCACATGTGCTAAAACTAGAATCACATGTGATAAATCTCAAATCACATGTGATAAATCTCAAATCACATGTGATAAATCTCAAATCACATGTGCTAAACTAGAATCACATGTGCTAAAACTAGAATCTCATTTGCTAAACCTCAAATCACACGTGCTAAACTTTCAACCAAAGACAATTAACAAGTTTACAAAACTTCAAATAAATGTGCTAAAAATAAAAAATCACATGTGCTAAAACTTGAATCACATGTGCTAAACCTCAAATCACATGTGCTAAAACTATAATCGCGCGTGGTAACATCAAATACATGTGCTAATAACAAATAAATATTACATGTGCTAAACTAGAATCACATTTGCTAAAACTATAATCACATGTGCTAAACCTTAAATCACATGTGTTAAAACTAGAATCACATGTGCTAAACCACAAATCACATGTGCTAAAACTATAATCACATGTGCTAAATCTCAAATCAAATTTGCTAAAACTAGAATCGCATGTGCTAAAACTAAAATCACATGTGCTAAAACTAAAATCACATGTGCTAAAACTAGAATCACCTTTGCTAAATCTCATATCACATGTGCTGAAACTCAAATCACATGTGCTAAAACTAGAATCACATGTGCTAAACCTAAAATCACATGTGCTAAAACTAGATTCACATGTGCTAAACCTAGAAGCATATGTGCTAAAACTCAAATCACATGTGCTAAATGCCTAAAACTAGAATCACATGTGCTAAAACTAGAATCACATATGTTAAACCTCAAATCACATGTGCAAAACTAGAATCACATGTGCTAAACTTTCAACCAAAGACAATTAACAAGTTTACAAAACTTCAAATTAATGTGCTAAAAATTAAAATCACATGTGCTAAACCTCAAATCACATGTGCTAAAACTAGAATCGCATGTGCTAAACCTCAAATCACATGTGTTGAAACTCAAATCATATGTGCTAAATCTAGAATCACATGTGATAAACCTCAAATCACATGTGCTAAAACTAGAATTACACGTGCTAAACCTCAAATCACATGTGTGCTAAAAGCCTAGAACTAGATCACATGTACTAAAACTAGAATCACATATGTTAAACCTCAAGTCAAATGCGTTAAAACTAGAATCATATGTGATAAACCTAGAATCACATGTGCTAAACCTAAATCACATGTGCTAGAACTAGAATCACATGTGCTAAACCTCAAATCACATGTGCTAAAACTCAAATCACATTAGCTAAAACTAGAATCACATGTGCTAACCTCAAATCACATGTGCTAAAACTAGAATCACATGAGCTAAAACTAGAATCACATGTTCTAAACCTCATATCACATGTGCTAAACCTCATATCACATGTGCTAAAACTCAAATCACATGTGCTAAAAATAAAATCACATGTGCTAGAACTATAATCACATGTGCTAAGCCTAGAAGCACATGTGCTAAACCTTAAATCACATGTGCTAAACGCCTAAAACTAGAATCATATGGGCTAAAACTAGAATCACATATGTTAAACCTCAAATCACATGTGCTAAAACTTGAACCACATGTGTCAAAACAAGAATCACATGTGCTAAACCTCAAATCACATGTGTTAAATGCCTAGAAATAGAATCACATGTGCTAAAACTAGAATCACATATATTAAACCTCAAATCACATGTGCTAAACCTAGATTAATCACATGTGCTAAACCTCAAATCACATGTGCTAAAAGCCTAGAACTAGAATCACATGTGCTAAAACTAGAATCACATGTGATTTTCGCTTTAGTACATGTTATTTGAGATCTAGCACATGTGATTCTTGGTTTAGCACATGTGATTTGAGATTTGACACATGCGATTCTAGTTTTAGCACATGTATTTGAGGATTATCACATGTGATTCTAGATTTAGCACATGTGATTTAAGGTATAGCATGTGCGATTGAAGTTTAGCACATGTGATTTAACTTTTAGCACATGCGATTTATAATTTTAGCACATTTATTTGGGGTTTTGTAAAATTGTTAGTTGTCTTTGGTTGGAAGTTTATCACATGTGATGTTAGTTTTAGCACATGTGATTTAAGGTTTAGGCGTTTAGCACATGTGATTCTAGTTTTAGTTCATGTGATTCTATTTTAGCACATGTGATTCTAGTTTTAGCACATGCGATTTGTGGTTTATCACTTGTGATTTTATCAATGTGATTTGTGGTTTATTACATGTGATTTGTGGTTTATCACATGTGATTTGAGGTTTGCACATGTGATTCTAGTTTTAGCACATGTGATTTGTGGTTTATCACATGTGATTTGTGGTTTATCACATGTGATTTGAGGTTTACCACATGTGATTCTAGTTTTAGCACATGTGGTTATACTTTAGCACATGTGATTTGAGATTTAACACATATGATTTGAGATTTAACACATATGATTTGAGATTTAGCACATATGATTCTAGTTTTAGCACATGTATATAATGAAAACTAGAATCACAGTGTTAAACTAGAATCACATGTGCTAAAACTAGAATCACATGTGCCAAACCTCAAATCATATGTGATAAACCACAAATCACATGTGATAAACCACAATCACATGTGCTAAAACTAGAATCACATCTGCTAAACCTCAAATCACATGTGATAAACCACAAATCACATGTGATAAACCACAAATCACATGTGATAAACCACAAATCACATGTGATAAACCACAAATCACATGTGATAAACCACAAATCGCATGTGCTAAAACTAGAATCACATGTGCTAAAATAGAATCACATGTACTAAAACTAGAATCACATGTGCTAAACTTCGAATCACATGTGCTAAAAACTAGAACCTCATGTGCTAAGTTTTCTAGTATTTATATAAATTTCAAGTTAAAAACATGGGATTCTAATTTTTAGCACATGTGATTTGAAGTTTAGCACATGTGATTTGACAACATGTGACATTAGGTTTTAGCAAATGTGATTTCGGGAAACCTAAACCCAAAAAACTTAATCGTAAAACTAAACCTTAAAGTTAAACTCTAAATGATAAATCGTAAAATTAATAAAAAAAAGAAGCAAATAAAAAGCAATTAATAATAATTAGAGAATTTAATGGTAATAATATTAATAAATCGGTAATAATTAATAACAAGTTAATGCTATAGCGCAGTAGTTTGATCATTTTGTTTGTGAGTCGCGCACCCAACGTCACGAGTTCGAATCCCACACTCAGCCCGCCTCTCACCAAAGAAGCTAAAATTAGGGGTGTAATGAGTCGACCCCGAGCTCATTAAGGCTAAAGTTCGGCTTGTTTTAGTTTAACAGAGCTCGAGCTCGGCTCATTTCGAGCTTTAGTTCCAAAGCTCGAGCTCGGCTCATCAGAAAGTTTTAAAGCTCGAGCTCGGCTCATCAGAAAGTTTTAAAGCTCGAGTTCGGCTCGGCCTCAGCTCGTTTAGTATTTAATTATTTTATATTTAAAATTTTATGTTAAATTTATGTATATTTATAACATACATCATATATATAACAAATAAAAATTATTTAATCTTCTTTGTCATAATTTTATAAATAATTTTAATTATATTTAGAAATAAATATTTATAAACCTAAATTAAAATATTAAAAAAAACTCGTTAAGGCTCGACAAATTATAAATGCAAAGCTCGAGCTTGATAACAAAACGAACATTTTTTAGGCTCGGGTTCGAGCTCGTTAAAGCTTGGATCGAATGAGTTTTTTACCGAGTTGATCTCGAGTAGCTTCTGATCTGCTTGACTCAATTACACCCCTAGCTAAAATCTAAACCCAAAACTAACCTTTAAAACTAAATAATAATAAGTAAAACAAAAATAATAAAATTAAAATAAAATCAATAAAAAATAATTATTACAAAAACATTAAGTAAAAAATAATTTAAATACCAATCTATATATAATCTAATCTTAAAAAACTAACCTTTAAAATTAAACTAATAAGTAAGCCACAAAATAATAATAACACAAAATCCAAAAGAAAAGAAAAAAATGAGTAAACGAAGGCTAAGTACAAAAATCGCGACTTAATTAGCAAATAGCCCTCGTGGTACACTGGTATGGCGTGTGCATTTCAAACGCAAGGTCACGCGTTCGAATCCAACAGTGCGCTTTTTTTTTCTTTTTTAAACATGCAATGTATAGGATTATAGGGTGTAGGTGTTCCCCACCCAAGTTTAATCAAGATGATCCAAGGGCTCAAAAGTGTTCCCTAGTTCCCCGGTAAAAAAGGGGTTCCCCATTGAACTTTTCCCTATATATATATATATATATATATATAGGGGATGGTTCATTTGAGAAGAACAAATATTGCGAGAAGTGAAAGAAATAACTAATTTCTTTATTTTTTTCAACAAAAAACGTTTTTAACATACAAAAAAATGATAGAAATACAATATTTATTCATTAACTTTGACAAACAAAAAATAAAATTGAATGAATTTCGTTTATTTGTTAAACCTACACATGTGGAAGTCATGTGTAAGTTAGGTTACTTACACATGTGTAGGTAAACTTAAAACGCTAAAAATACATACGTAGAAAATATTTTAATGATTTTTTTTAGTTTATACATTACACATTTGTATGTAGGAAGTGAATTTATTTAAAAAAACTAAACCATTGATAAGTTTTTTAGTGATTTAGGTTTCTTCTTTTTCTTCTTGCAATATATGAGTCTTCTCAAATGAACCTCCTCCTATATATATATATATATATATATATATAGAGGAACACTCAAATGAGAACACCTCTTAACTTGAGTACAAAAAGTACAACTTTAACGAATCATATGGGGAGTTAAACTATTGAATTTTTTGTAATATAAATTGACCAAAATGCTTATAATTCAACTAATTTTAACATATAATTAAAAAAAATATGATTCGTGATGTCGTTTGTTAGAATGCATATATGCATCCAAAATGTGTGTTTGTGTACAAGTAATGTGGGTGCATATATGCATTTTAACAAGCGACTTCACAAATCATATATTTTTTAAATAGATGTTAAAATTAGGTTAATTATAAGCATTTTGGTCAATTTATATTAAAAAAAATACAACAGTTAAAGCGGTTCCTAAGTTGTTCTCAAGTTAAAAGTGTTCTCATTTGAATGGATCCCTATATAGATATATATATATATATATATATATATAGGGGAGGGATTTTCTACAAAGTGCCAAAACTCTAAAAAGGCTAAGAAGGAATTTGGAGCGTCGGATTATGGTGTTTACGGTCCAGATGAACGCGATGGCAGTTTTGTAAATATTATGATGTTTTGGTTACGCGCGAGATGGATTTGGGGGTATATTTGTCATTGTGCGTTTTTAACACCACAATTCTAACGCCATGGTGTTTCTTAGATCCGTGTCTTCTGAATCATGGTGTTTTTTACGCTTGAACTGATCACAGTAAAAACAGTTGACATGTTTGGTGTTTTATTTTCACACATCTTTTCATGGCGTTTCTAACTTTTCTCATGGTGTTTCTTAGCACTATCAAATGGGATTTATGTCTTCTGATCATAGCGTTTTTAACATTTGAACTGATCACAAAAAACACCATGACTCAGAATGTTAAAAACACAATGATTCAGAAGAACAGAACATTGATCGGAGGTTTGTAATTAGTAAACGAAAACGTCAAAAACAAACAAAAACATCATCGCTTTCAGTATTCGTCATAGATGAATGATTATGGATTCAAAATTAACAAACGTCAAAAAAACACCATAAGATGACGATAACGCAGTGTTAAAAACACCATGATTCAGAAGAACAGATCTCATTTAGAGTTAACGCATAAAATGACGATAACATCCCTCCGTGTTTTTTCCCCCTCATGGACACGTGTTTATTTGTGAATGCTTCCTACACTTCTTAGAGTTTTAATCCTTTTTAGAAAATCCCCAATCTATATATATATATATATATTGGGTTTGTAGGAGTCAAGTGGTGTAAAGACATTGAAACATATTATTTAATACAAAAGTGAAGTTACAATATAAGAAATCCCAAATAACATATTTTGGTTTCGATCTCAAGTTTATGTATATAAGTTTATTTGTAATTAAATAAAGTCTAAACCCGAATTATTTAAAAAAACGAAGGCAAATGTCGAAATGATTATACATGTTTCTATGAATGTAAGTAGAAATAAACAGGTTGTAATGTATGAGCACGTTAACAGTCTCAGAACTCAATAGAAAGTATGAACTTGAGGTTTTTTTTAGGATTTTCTTTGAATCAAGGTAAAAAATAAGAAGGATCGAAGAATGTATGATAATAAAATCAGGCTCAAGTTACTTTTGTTAAATAAACGTAAGTATGTAAGATCAAAGAACGAATAAACAACCAAACACACAAATGTTATACTTTCAATCTCTTTCGATTATCCTAATAGGTTTCCACAAGTTACATATGACGGCTCACTAACAATATTAAACCAAACAACCTATTTATACACGAAACCTAAAGCTCATTAGGTTTCTAACCAATTAGGTTTCGAACCAACTAGGTTTCACACGAAACTTTCATGCGAAACGTAGGTTTCGTATAACCCAACACCTATTACAATGATTCAAACGTAAGTACAAATAACCAAGACACGGACTTGAAGACTCTTCAAGGTGTTGTCTAGTCCGAAACTTAAATCCGTATCAATTTTGCAACTACGAACCTATGTGGTGATATTATTTTGTTAATCCCAACGATCAAACTGAAGCTAAAAGAGTTACGAAGCTTCAGTAAACATTTGAGAACGATCCAACAATTAAATTATCGAGAAGTTATGTTTTAGTGAAGGCATGTCAAGAGGTGTCACATGGAAGAGGTTTCAGGTCAAAATCCAAATTTTACCTGAGACATTATGCACAATGCGAAACCTAGGTGTCAGGTGAGACGGAGAAACACCTTTTGAGAGGTTTTTCACTTAATTTTTCAACAAAAATCTAATATCTTCGACCGTCAACTTCTGTAGGTCAAAAATATTCAACCTTTAACCCAAAATTCACAATCAAACAAAACATCAACAAATTAAACCTAAGAAGCTGAATGTAACTACAATTTTGAACCAAAATCAACCAAACCTTCAAATCAAAAAGTCACCAATGATTCAAGTAAACCCTAGAACAAGTGATGAATGATCAATATGCAAATTCAAAATCCAACCCAATAATACATGAATCAACCTGAAGAACCATGTCGTGATGAAAGCAATGACGTTTTTGTTTGTTTTGACGTTTTTGTTTTTAATTTTGATGTTCTACGAACATCCAATCTATGTATTTGATTCTGATTTTACAATCTGAATCATTTTACAATGATGATAGTGTATGGTGTTTGTTGGTAATCTAGTATATAATCATTGTGTATAGTGTGTTTTTGACGTATTAATCATTGTTATGACATTTTCATATCGACTTCGGTCTTACTTTATTGCAGGTAAGTTATGGCGCTTTTTATTAATTAATTTTTTCATATGCATGGTGTTATTTTATAGAGTCAGTCTTGTGCATGATGTTTTTATATGCATGGTGTTGAAAATGCACAATGACATATCTAACCCGGGTACAATCTTGAGCATCAGGAAAACACCATAATAATTACAAAAATTCCACCACGTCAATCTGCTCACATCTGGGCCGTAAACACCATAATCCTACACATGAGATTGTTTCTTAGCCTTTGTAGGGTTTTTGTCGATCATTTGTAGAAAATCTCTGCCATTGTATGAAAAATTAAAAGTATCAAAGTAAAAATAAGTACTTTTGATGAAAAAACGCGTAGGGGACGACGTCTATTCCAGCCCTCATAAAGATGCGCCATTGTATGAGGTAACAATGTAATCGACGAATCATGAAAGGTTGTTCAAATATAATAATATCCTTATTCACAATGTCACACAAACATACATATATGACATATTTCCCCTTCTAAAAAAACATTAAATGCATATACGTATAAATCATTTAATTTGAAAATATATCCATTTTTAATTGCAAATATACCCATTACTAATAATATTGGGGATATATGCCATTGATATTTTTAGTTGGGGAAAGATCAAATATGCGATTAGAGGATGTTTATAAGGGTAAATATGTAATTTTTCATATATATATATATATATATATATATATACACACACATTTTATTTATATATATGTATATACTAACTAAATTCATAATCTTGTAGTTATCATGTATTAACGAAGTCACAATGGTCCTATTATGTCACACTTATTATTCGCCTATGATGTTATTTTTTTGGGTAAATGGGATGAAAACAATTTTAGAAATCTCTTCAGAATTATGAGATGTTTCTATCCTGCCTCGGGTCTCAAAGTCAACTACAACAAGAGTAAGTAAATATTTTTGTAAGTTATTTGGCATAGGGATGGATGGAGGTTTCTCAAGCGGCTCAAAGATTAAGATGTCAAGCGGCAAGCATGTCTTTTAAATATTTAGGTCTTCCTATCAGAGCGAACATGAACCATATCAAGAACTGAAAGGACATTATTGATATCTTTGATTCCAAATTATCCTCATGGAAAGCCAAATCCATATCATTCGGGGGCGAATCACTCTTCTCAAGTCGGTATTGGGGAGTCTCCCCATATACTTGTGACACCCCGCCCGGCGGCGGAATACACCGGGCGCGTCAATAGAATTGGATATCAATAGTAACAAAGCACATGGTATTTAATTAGTAAGTCTAATAGGAATTATCTTAAGTTTAGGAAATACAGGTTTTTAAACGTAAATCGACAAATCCATAGCAACAGAAATTAAACAGTCTTTATTTTTATTTCTCTAGGTCCAAGGCTCCTATGTCTTGAACGTAACTGGAAATAAACCATAAATTAAGAACCACCTGAAATATGTGAAAATAAAGTTAGCTACACAAGCTAGTGAGTAAAACACAATTAATACATAATAATATGGAAAATCCGAGATCAACAAGATATGCTGCGCAAACTTATATAATTAGCAATTTCGTAATTATTACCCTACCAGGACACCTAGAATCACATAGCACACCAATCACTTTAGAACCCATAGTATCTCGTATAGCCATTTTAGCATGAGAACCACTCATGTGATAATTAAAGATAACTTTTAACCAACCGTTGTTTACCGTCTCGATATATAAGTTATCAATAATTATTTATCAATCTAGGGACATGGCATAGCATAGCATCATAGTATAGCAACAACCGTCATAGCATAGTAAACATAGAACATGGAGTTAGAAATGCCGGGTTTAAATCACCTATCGATGTTGTACAGGCAGGTGGGTTTGTCAAACCATTAGCGCTAACATTGTACCGGTGGGTTTACCAAGCAATAAAACTACTTTAACTAACACATAAGGTTGCATCAAGTCGCGAACTAGATTAACATATTTGTATGATCTCTTTTAGAATAGAAAACGTAATATAGAAAAAGACATATTTCAGCCCCAAAAATAGTACAAAAAGGGGAGTGAATTTACTCACCTTGAAACAGAAATGGTATAGAAATAAATCAACTGGAACCGAGGATTTCCCAAATATTAGTATCACCTAAATAATGAGAATCCTAACTTAGAAAAACATATAGTATAGAAACTAGAATAGAAATAATAGGTATTTACGGAGATTTGGGATTTTTGGTACGAACCGTAACCGAGCGTTTTTATACAAAACCGATTTATTAAACTTTTAAACTTTGTATTTTACAAGAAAACCATTTTAGAAAACATTAGTAATATATTGGTAATAATATTTAGAATCTTTATTTAAACTTATACATTTTAGTCTTTAATACATATTATTAATTAAATCATTTGATTAATAAAAGTTATATAATGTATAAATATATAAAAGTATAAAGATCTTAATTTAGAAATGGAACCGGAGTTAAGTCCGAAGTCAAATGTTTCGGATTTAGAAATCAAGGTTTTTAAACGGGTTTGAAAGTTCGAACGTTTCGTTTAAACATTTTATGAGAATATGTATTTATATGAAAATTAGAACCTTAATCATTTATAAAAACATGTTTTTGTATAAAACTTACAAACTTAAATCTTTGTTACATAAAATACACTTATATGTTTTTAACTTTTAAAACATATTATTAACAATTTTAGATTATTAGATTAATATAGGGGTGGTTTAAGTGGTTAATCAAATTAATTAAAAAGAAGGGGTGGGGAGAAGGTTCGAACCCGTGACCTAACCCACCACAAACAGGCGCACAAACCATTGAACCAGGCGCGCTTTTGTTGTTTGTTCTTGAACTTTAATACTTTTAACACTTCATCTGTACAATACCCAATTTCCCATATGAGCCCTAGATTACAAAACCATCAAATTCGTTCGAATTTGATAATCTCAGACAAATTAACCATGGGGCTTTTAATCCCCATGGATTTGCAGTTCTTTTGATATATAAAACTTACGATTTGGTGGAGTTTTGATAAGGATTTGAATGATGAACAGGTTGCGGCTATCTTGGATCAATTTGATGGATTCAGGACTGAAATGAGGTCAAATTAATGGGTTAGGGAGTTGTAGAATGTCGAGAGGATCAAAATGGAACCAAAACTTACCTGAAATGGTGCCGGAATGGTCGGAATCGAACTCGCCGGAGTAAAAGGGAGTGGAGGTTTGGCCGACGGGTCTGTGGGGTGCGATTGATGGGTTTGAGGTGTTATAAACTCGTTGCTTGAGCGTGGCATTAATTGCGAACAGGTATCAAGGAGAAAGGGACGCTGGAACAGGGTGGTCGGAGGTTGGCCGGAGACGGGAACATATTGGTCGGGTGAACAGGGTGGTCGGGTGAGGGCAGACGCGTCAGGGGGGGGGGGGGGGCTGGTTTGGGTTAATTTCACTTTAGGTCCCTGCTGTTTATGTTTGTTTCATTTTTTTGTTGTTAAGTTTTAATTCAAGTTTTAGAAATGGCAAATTTGGCCCATAAGTTAGTTTTTACATAAATTTAATAATTAAGTTAACCGAGTTGAGACGTAACGTTTTTATAGGAGACATTGTAGTTTTATTAGTTCATTTTTGACGTTAGGAGGTTATTACGAGACGTTCATAGTATTCATTTTATATTTTTTTAATAGTTTTCTTTTACGAAGCACTATATATATATTTTTGGATTTAGATAATATAAATAGTGATTATTTAGTATACTTTAAATATTTTTAGATATAAAACGACTGATTAAATACGATAAGAATAACGTAAAGATTCGATATATTTATTCATAATTAAAATGAACGTTACATTTTGAGGAAATAAATACGAATTACAATTAAAAGATAACCAACCTCGGGTTTGAATCGGGCATCCGGATTCGGGTTCGGGGCAGATGTCACAATACTTCTTTTTGTTATATAGAGCTCCAATACATGTTATTGAATCTCTTGAGCGAATTAGGAACAGATTCTTGTGATCTGGCTCTCATTTGGGGGTTAAGATGCATTGGCTTAACTGGAATGGGATTCTGGCTCCTAAGAATATGGGCGGCTTAGGTATCGGTTCTTTGAGGTCCATGAATTTGGCTTTCTTTGAAAATGGTGGTAGAGGGCAAAAACTGAAACCAAAAGCCTATGGTTCAAAACTATCTTTGCTATTAATCACAACCCTAGAATGTTCAATCTAACTCCAATCCGTGCTTCAATTACGGGTACATGAAAAAACATCATTTCTATACGGTCTAATTCCAATCCGTGCTTCAAGCTTTTTTTATTAATTTGTGTAGGAGAATTGGTGGTAGATTTGGCAGAGGTGACAAGATTAGTTTTTGAAGCGATTATTGGATTAATCAAGAAACATTAGGCGAAAAATTTCCAGCCATAGCCAAATTATCTCTATCCAAGCAATGCAAGATTCAGGAGTGCTACACGGTCGCTAATGGTGTGATAACCTGCAATATAAACCTGAAGCATTCTCTTCAGTCTGGGGAAGAATTATTCAATGGAACCTATGCAAGCAACTTCTTCATAACATCACGATAACAACCGACTCAGATTCTTAGGATTGGAAACACTTGACGGATCATATTTTCACCATAAAGTCGCTTATATGGCTTATCGAGCATAAATATGCCTCAAATGGATGATGGTTATCAAAATAACCCAAGGCTGCCAATTAAAGTGAACTTCCTACAGTGGAGGGTAGTGTTGAACGGGCTACCTACTAGATTATCGTTGGCTAATCATGGTATTCCGATAGGATCGGTTGCTTGTCCCTTATGCAATGGCTTTGTTGAAGACATCAACCATTTATTTGCCTTCTGTTACGTTGCTACAGAAGTCTGGGCTCATGTGGGTAGATGGATCAATATTTACATCATTCCCTCAAGCTACATAAACTGCTTGTTGAATTCTACCTTGCTGTCACACCCCCAAAATCCACTAACGGAGTTTTACCGTTAAGTGTGTGACAAACCAGGATCTCAGTCATTAGTTACACCAGACGACACTATATGAATTTAAAATATACGTGTCTCATTAAATGAGAAAATTTAATACAGAGTTAACGTTTAATAATTTGCGGAAGCGTAATCGAAATGTAACGTCAATAATATTAAATGGAAACTAAATGCGCAGTACACACGTCCAATACAAGATACAAAGTTTAAATAGACATTAAACTCAAAACATGGGTTGTAATGCATGAAAATGTTTAAATGAAAAGCCGTGACTCCATGCCATGTCCTAAGTGTGTGGTACCTTAGTGACCTGTAAAAGTGAAAGTCTAACAAGTGTCAACACGACGGTTGGTGAGTTCACATAGTAAGTATGAAATCAAGTAAGTTCAGTTGCAAGCAGAAATATAAATTAAGTATGTCATTGTAGGTAGCTAGTCTACAGCACATGTCCTTAGAGGCGTAATGTATCTGACCGAAGCTGACGTATGTACACATTAAGTGCAGTTTGCCTGTTCGTACATCCCAGCAGGATGCACTGTAAGTATGTTAGGTCATTCAACACCCGTTCGACAGGTCCTTCTGTCGTGCTAGCGCGACTAGCCCGGGTGGGGTTTGTCAAACCCAGTAGTACTACTCAAAATTTCCCCGCTATTTCACAAATACTAACGGTCAACTAGGTATCCATGAGGTCTTTCATGAACAAAATAAAAGTTGCTCTAATCCAGACATGCGACATACAGAATTTGTAAATCCGTAAAAGTATTTGTCCGAGTTCAGCCCATGAAAGGGTATCATAGTAAAAGTCCGAGTTCAACCCATAAAAGGGTATAACATTAAAAGTGCGGTTTAGTGAACTCACCTTCGGGTGCACAGCTACACGCATCAGCAAGGTAAAAGCAAACACAGCATTCCTACTACATGATAAGTCCATAAGTGTGTGTTTGTGCAGGTATGTAAAACCCTATGCATCCAAACAGTTCAATTGTTTACTTGCGATTTGAAAAGTTTGACTTTTGACCAACTTTGACCAAAGTTGACTTTTGTTGACCCAACAACCCGTGGGTGAGTTTTTAATTGTATTCATGTTTGTTTATGTTCATTTAGACAATGAGAGCAATCGAATTCTAGCACATAGTACATATGTTAAAGAATCAAACTTTGTTTTTAGTAAAGTTACTATTTCTAGGAAGTCACATCCGAGACTACATTTTAAGCGAATCCAACTCTACTATAGGTAACCATATAAACATCACATAACTCCCATATAGTGTCTATCATGCTCCTTATGAAAGTTCTCAACACTCGTTTCAATAATGCTACTAACTTTAACAAGATTAACTGATCACATTCAAAATATCAAGTTATCCACCTATGACTATGCATATTTGAAACATTCATATTACTTACTTATGAACCTAATAGCATGAAAGCATCATCACCAAGTCATCATATGTCTAATTGACAAGTTACACACAAAACACAAGTGAAACACATTGCAAGTCCATTATTCAGATTTTTCAGCTTTGTTGACCCTTTTTATTTTGTACAGAAACCAACATAAACTAACATGTATAAGTCCCAAATTTTAACTATAGATTAAATATTGTCTTAAGTTCATTTCGTATTTTATATACTTTAATTAAAACCTAAATCAACTATTTATTAAAAATACCTCTTTACATCAAGGTCAGAAAAGACACCTGATTGCACACTATAAAGTTTTATAAAATTTGAACGACCATACAGGGGAATAAAAATACAAATTTTACCAATATAGAAAGCTAAGACAATAAGCTTTAATTTGGTGTAAGAATCATCCAATAATAAGTTTTAATTATAAAGTTATGATCTTTTGAAGTTGACTCATTTTCTGTCCAGATTTTCAGATTTGACATCTGTTTTTGTAAAATCAAAAAGACTGACTTAATTTTCTCTAAAAATTAATTGGTTTAGTTTTCTGGAAACTAGACTCTTTAAACTACAATCTAGGCTCAAGAATGCCCCCTTTTGGTTCGGTTTTCAACAAGTTATAGTCCATGTAAGCTCAGGTTACGAATCTGTCCAACATTTATCATTACCGGTTTTGTCAAAAACATGATTAAAGCAATATGATTAGTATCCAAATTTCATTCTAATCATCATACAAGTTCATATCTAACTATATTTAATCATGATTATGTATAAAGTTCCATGTTCTCATGCCTTCATAATCACCCTAGTTTCACAAAAACACAACCATAGATTCTATTGATTACCAATTTATCAAAACATCAAATAACCTATAATCAATACCCAATTTCACATATAGATTATCAATTGAAGAACTTGGATGAACTAGGGTTTTGAAAGATGAAATTTTTGTAACATATATGATAGTTTTAAGATCAAAACTTACTTGTATAGCGTTTACTACTTCAATCAACACCCGAAATCACCAAATATTGAACCAATCAAGCAAAATTCGATTTGTATATGTGTGTGTAAGATGCGGCAGCAGCAAGAAAGGAAGAAGGCAGCAAAAAAAACATTTTTTTTTTGTTATTAGGTTTAGGGTTTTGCTTAATTTTGTTAATTATTGTTAAAAGTTGAATTGGGTTGGGCCTTGGGCCATCCATGGGTCTCATGGATGATCCACGGGCTTCGTTTTTGCTTCGGTTTGTAATCACAGTGACAACTTTACCAAACTTAAATTTTTGTTTCGTAAAACTTTACCGAAACTCGTAATCGGTTAAAACCGGTCAAATACGCGGTTACACGAAAATTCAACAATTAAGCACACATATCAATTAAGATATATTATTATTGTATTTGTATTTATTTAAGATCACCAACGCCCGGGTATTAACTCGTGTGGTCGTTTCGTGTGAATATGTATATAACGGTTTGCACATTTAATTCATCAAATTAAATGAAAAGTATAATTGCGTTAACGTGACTAACAGAGTTTAACTAACGAAGTTAACCTGAATTTGTCGGGTGTCACACTTGCCTTAGGCCATCGCAATGAACGAGCTACCCTTACTAGGAGTTGGTTAGATTGGTCTATGTAGTATTCGTTTAACTTCTCTCATAGAATGTAGTTGTCCTTCTTGTACCTAGCTTCCTGCTATTGTTTATTTTTTTAAAAAAATTTATCCCCGCCGTTAAAAACTTTATATGGAATCTCAAGTGGAAATAATCTATCTAATATTTCAAGGTTTTAGGGGGCAATTTTTGAGGAAAAAATATTTGATTTATAATAGATATTTTGGGAGGGAAATTATGTGGAGTTAATCACCATGTATAAGTTGATGGAACCATATACTTAAATATTAATATTTTATAAATACTTAAACATAATGGTTATAAATTTATTATAAATATTATTATTTAACCCGTGTGTACACACGGGCATTAAGCCTAATGAAATAATATTTCACTGTAATTGTATGATTCTAGTTCATCACGTAAAATTACAAATATATATAATATAGGGAAATGCTATTTACACCAGGAAAAAAAACAAAAAAAACCGTCTTATACGCCGCGTATAGGGCTATACGCCGCGTATATGGTACGATGGCAGGTATGTCAGTACGATGTACAGACCAATATGACGCGTATAGCCCCCATATATGGGGCATATTTACTTCAATACGCCACGTATAGCCCTATACAGGGCGTATTTACTTCAATACGCCGCGTATAGCCCTATATGGGGCGTATTGAGTACTTCAATATGCCGCGTATAGCCCTATATGGGGCGTATTGATTTTTTTTACATCGAAACGAATAAAGTCCGGCTACCTAGTGTAAATAGTCTAGGGCTTATTTTTTGGTTAAGTTAAATGGTTCCATCATGCAAATTTTCAAATATTTATTAAAAAGTATACTTTTAATTTATTCTTTTTAGTAAAAATCCTTATGTTTTGTTGTAACATATGCTTTTCGTTTGCTTTTGTAGTCTAGAGGTTCAACTAGGGATGGCACATGAGTGCATGACAACATCGTCAATCAGCTTTTTCTAAAAGTTGAATCATTTTTCCAAATCCTTAATCTATAGTTATACTTTTTAATAAATGTTTGAAAAAAATTTAATAAATTGACCCCACCGGGTAGTCGGGCTTTATTCGTTTCGATGTTAAAAAAAATCAATACACCCCATATAGGGCTATACGCGGCATATTGAAGTACTCAATACGCCCCATATAGGGCTATATGCGGCGTATTGGTCTGTACATCGTACTAACATACCTGTCATCGTACCATATACGCGGCGTATAGCCCTATACACGGCGTATAAGACGGTTTTTTGTCAAAAATATGCGGTGAAAATAGCCTGGGCGATAATATATCCTTCATTTTGTGATGGAGATTTTTACGTGATTTGGAAGCAATAGTTGATGTGTGAATAGAAGTTGGTTTGAACAAGTTTTTCTTGAATTATTATTTTAATATATTTGAGAAATATATTCAAAGACTTTGACCAATTAATGGTCATGAGCAGACAATTCCGACTGATGTAGATTGGGGAATATGTGGTTGATTACAACATACGATTCACTGGCAGATGCATCAGTACTATCACATTTTTTATTTGTTACAAACTATATATATAATTTTCAATTTTACCTATAATTATTTAACATAAAATCCATTTTATGACTAAAAGACAAAATATTTTAATAAAATTATTGTCTATTTGTCCTTTTATAAGTTAAAAAAAATATATAATAATTCACTTTTTCTTAAACCTTGTGTTGTGGATCCCATGACATTTAAATTGGGACAGAGAAAGTAAAAAATTGTTCTTACTTTTCTAATTCAGTTTATTTATTATTAGTTCGTATGAACATTATGGTAAATCATTTACGGTTAAAAATTCTTCTATATATAACCCATGGTGTTAATCCGATTTAATTTGATGAGAATTAAGGCCTTATGAGTTAAGGGGTGTTAAGACTTAAAACCCTTGTATGTTAACGTGTTAACGAGGCCACAAAATGTCTACACATACATAATGTTTTTATATTATTTTTTAATTAAATTGAACGAGGTTAAAATATTTTATTTGGATGAGGTGAAGTGAAATATGAAAAAGTGGACGATATGACGTGAAATAGGGGATTATAATTTATAGTACACACATTGGCCTAAACTCCAATTATTGTAAAGAGCATTTTAACGGATGTTTGTTGTTATTGTTCAATGAAACAAATTCCAGACTTTTCGTCTTATATAACCCTATTTCGTTATTAGGTCAACAACGTACTAACCTAACCCTTATGGTATCACAATCCAAAGGTTGAAAAAATGGTTACATTCTATGTATGACATGATGTGAGTTTTCTAGTGTTCAAACAAATCTTGAATTGACAAAAATAAATCTAACAACTTAAGGTAATGTGTTTCCATTCATTCTCTTTGGTCATGGTATGAGACTATGAGTCGCCAACAAACCTGCATGATATGATAAGTTTTTACATAAATTTTTTTTTTGTTATATATTAAAGCTAATTCACAAATACAAAAATGAACACTCTTACACTTTAAATTTCCCCTTTAAATTTATTTAATTGCATATTTACCCAATTAAAAAAATCAATTGCATTTTTTTTCTAAATCCACCTTAATGGCATATTTTTACCTAACTCAAAAAATCAATTGCATATCTCACTTTCAAACCTTTTTAATTACAAATTTACCCATTTTAATTTATTTTATTAAAAATAGTTTATATAATGACTAATTTAACTTTACATAAAAACTTAAAAATATTGTGTATTCAGTCATTTAACTAGTTTAATGATTTGTATTTATTCGTTTTCTTGCTTTATTCTTACTAAGATATTTTTTTGTGTTTCGCTACTTAGTTTTTATTTTCTTTTTTACTAATATATTTTTTTTGTGTTCTTACTAAAATATTTTTAACATTTTTTGTCATTATTTTCTATATATCTGCCACGAGTTACTCGAGTTATAACAATTACAAAGAATACAGACAATCATTAAAATTAAAACTTTGGTATTTATGGTTTAATTTTGATGATTGTCACTCATATTCTTTATAGTTTTTATTATTCGAAAAACTCGTGAAAGTCGAAAAAACAACAAAAAAACAAAAAAAAATTATTTTAGTATAAACGCAAGAACAGAAGAAAAAAACTAATCTACATAAACATATTTTAATAATTATCTTAACATTTAAGATATGACACATAGAAAAAATATTATGTGGCAAGCTCTCATTTCATTAAAACTAATGAACTCATGGATCTTATTCAGGTCAAATATTACACACATATGTCTCCTATTATTTAAATTTATCTTTTTATATATCTATCTATTTAGTTTATAACTAATCATTTAAGTGCTAATAATATTTAACTTCTTATGTATCTATATACTAACAAATTAAATTTATCTTCAATTTAAATTTTAAAATATTCTATCATCCATATTAACCGGTGGATTAATAGTAACTATAAGTCTCGTGGTATTCAAATTTCATAATATATCTATTTTACATGTGTTTTTTTATAATAAAAATATAATTTGAAGTGTTTGTAGAAAAAACTAATTAGCTAATATAAAAATAAAGACTTTAAATGGGTAAACTTGGAAATTAATGTTTTAGTAAAAGTAACGGTGAAATAATTATTATATAAATTATTTTTAATCAAATAATTTAAAATGGGTAAATTTAAAATTAAGAAGACTAGTTATATGCACGTCACTCTCGCGTTGAGAGAGCTTTTTTACGGTCTTACAAACAAATATATATAAAACAATCAACGACTCCATTGTAAAAAAACAATAACAAAAACTTAAAGGAAACAAACCAAAGCAATGTTTATAACGGGCTCAGAACCATCAACCGCGCCGTGAAAGAACCGTGGTTGCAATGAGGTTGTGTGGGGTATAAACCGACTATCCACAAAAATGTCACGCCAAAAGAGTATCACATTTCAACTTAGTTGACCTCATCACTGCCCAATTTCATAACATCCAACAATCTTAAAGACCAAATCCATCTTCAAATTTGATAAATCAAAAAATGAATCTCAAAGCTTCAAATTGTCACCTAAAACCAACATGAAATTAAAACCCTATAAAACAAGCCGAAATACAAAACCTATCAAACTAAACACAAACCATTTAACCAAATGGATTCTTACTAGCAAAGAAAAACACGTGGAAATACCCAAGTTACACAACAAACACTAACCAATAGATAAATGCAAACCCAAAGCAAGAACCAATAGCAAGCAAATCTGCAAAACTAAAAAACTACTCACATAACACTATTCAAACACTTTCTATTTCAATATAGTAAAATAAAATATGTAATTGAATATTTTATTCGATAAATATGCAAATTCCATGTGTTTATCGATATGTAATTGAAAATTTTGGTTAGTTAAATATGGAATTAAGATGTGTTTAAAGATAAAATATGTAGAATTTTTAAGTTAGATAAATATAAATGTGTTTAAAGGGGAAATAGACAATTAAAATTTAAGTTTAGTAAATATGTAAATGACTTTTTTCTTTTTTCTAGATAGTTAGAATCTGAAATTTGAAAGCTGGAATACAAAGGTATTATAAATTTCCAGGAATAAAAGAAGGAAACCATAGAAAAATCTTTAAATTCAAAACCACATGTGACTACTTGCCAATTAATTTGATAAGATGTTTCATTCAAATATTATGGACCATTAGTTCCAAATAGATCAAAATTTAAACCTTTAATTTAGACTGAATCTCTAGGCATATTCATACGTCTTCAATGTGTATAAGTTTTGTTATGTGCAATATATAATAGTGTTTGTGATTTTCTATCTTAATTATGAGACTATATACATTTTCTACCTTTAATTTTGATGTCTTTAATTGGATCATTACACATTTAATATCTCCATCTCAGATTAGTTTTTAGTTCAATTATAATGAATAAAGAAAATTTATATATTAGAGTACTCACTTTCCTCTGGCGTTATCATAAATATATCAAGTATTTGTTTGTTAAAAAAATTGTCTAGTTTTGTTTTTGTGTAAGAACGGTCTTTAAAATTAATGAAGAAAATTTACATATTTAGAGTTTTTATTATTTGAACCTTCTCATACCGAATCACCGACCCGAATATATAACCCAAACATAGCGTTAGGAGAAATTTTTATGGTTTCCGTGAGTCTTTAACTACCGCCCCCTTATATAAATTTTCTGGCTTCGCTACTGTCTGTAATGATGTCACAAACGCGTTGCGTTGTGCGAACATCACATGTTAATGTGATAAACATTATTTACCACAACAACATACGAGACATAATACTATTTATGTAACGATGTTACAAACATGATGCGTTGTGTCATGCGAGCAACACATGCTAATGTGACCATCGTAATATGTGTTACTAATGAAGTCACAAGATGTCATAATACTAGTTGATTATAAATCTGCAGAAAAACTTACAAGATGACAAAAATGTTTTATAAAACAAACCTCATGTTTTATGCCAAAAAAGGGGGTCCTGAGTGTCTAAAACTTTTACTATATGAATCATACAATTAATAATATTCATGCCCACCTTTAATTATTGTATAAAACAATGATGAAACACGAGGGACCAAACTCATAATCATTGTCTCTTTTGATTTCTTTCTTCCCCCAACCATCAAAACTTTAACTGCCGAATTAAATAAGATTGAGTTGTCACGTGATTAATTTTACTAACACTTTCTTTGAGTAATGGTAACGGGTTGGGTCTAATAGCAAAGCCATTGAAATTAGTGCTAGTGTTTCTCTTAAGACATTATGTGGCATGATAGTTTATTGTTGTTTTTGTTTAGTGTTCTAGCTGTTGTTGTTTGTGTTGGGTGTTTTTGATCCTAACGTATTGTTAGTGGCTTGTCATGAGTAAAATTGTCGTTAAAAAGCTCCTTCTGTGGCACATTGATGTAATTTACTTGTAATGCAGACTTAATTAGTAGTGGGATTAGCGTCTGTGTATACCCTAAAAAACACTACGTAAATACGTCTTTTTTTACGTAAGAATAACAAGACAATTAAAAGAAACTTTATGCACCAAGATTCCGAGTCAAATGTTCCTATTTTTCCTCTACATCGGTTTTAAGCAAAGAAAAAATAGAGATTTAACGTCCACCATAATGTTAAACTCATCTTTAATCTTCGTATTTTGTTTCTTACCTTCAAAATGCACGAATGAATTAAAGTTTTAAACTTAGATGAGCGAGGCCATGTGCATAACATTTAAATCTCCACTGGCCCTTTTGGTTGTGCGGCATATGACTTGTTACCACCGATTAAAGGTACTTAAGACTTAAGGGATTAATGTTTGAAGTTTAAATAGGGACACTTGATGATTATTGGCATTGACCAAAACGACAGAATAATGAACGAATCTTTTGGTCGCTATATATTACAAATTCAATTCTATTGGTTGGTGATAACCTTTTACGATTCTCTTTTACTGAATCTGTCACTTCCTTTGTATCCTCAAAAGTATAATATATTCCTAGCCTCTCTATAAAGCAAGAACAAATTTTGATCTAAACTAATTTTTTTTTATAGAGAAACGAATAAAGCCCCGGCTACCTGAGGTAATCCAATGACGAAAACCGACCTAAACGCTCCGCGAACACAGACAACGCTGGGTAGCCGAAGCCCGGCCACCTTTTAAAACCGACTCTAATTTGGGGGAAACCCACTAGCCCGTTCGCCCGTAGGCACGACAACAAGCTATCGGTAAAACCCGTTTGATTCAGAGATCAAATTTGTTTTGCCACAAGTTTCCCTTCATTGCCTTCATTAGCTCCTTTCAAAGTGATCTAAATTATTTAAGATCAAATTCTGTTGGATATATTCGATGTAATTACAAAAGTCAAGAGAACGATAATGAAGTTTAAAAAGTGTTGAAAATAATAAGTCATTCATGCATTTTTAGCTTAAACTAGGTCATTAAAGAGATTTTTCTTCTCAAAACGAATTTGGGTATAGTAGTAAAATTGTTATTTGGTATGTACCAAAGATTACAAGTTAAACTCTAACGAGCCACATTTATCAGGTATACCAGTTAATTAATGATTTAGTTAATGTTTGTGAGACAAACAGGTTTTACCCACGAGCGAGGGTTCGATCATCGATAACGGTTGCTATGCCGACCTCTGTGGGGTTTTCCCTGTCAACGCCATATCAAATTAGATGCATCACGTGGGCCTGGTTAAGACAACGTATGAGATTGCCTAACTTGGTTTAAAGACCTTCATATGATAGGAGGTTGCATGCTATGAAAACCGCCAATAAAAAAAAGTGTGGTTATAAATATTATGTGTAAGACGTGTGATATTGAAATATATTTATTAAATTGAATGAATTTCTTTCAAAGTTGTCTTTTCTTACTCGTAAAGCTTTTTTTATAGTGATATGAATAAAGCTTGACTACTCGAGGTAATTCAATGGCGAAATGCCATCTTATACATTCTGTGAACACAGACAATATTGGGAGCTCAAGTCCACCTATTTTAGGGAAAACTCGACTCCCAATTGAGGGAAACCCACCCGTCCGTAGGCACGACAACAAGTTGGCGGTAAAACCTGTTTGACTCGAAGATCAAACTTGTGTTGCCACAAGTCTCTTTTCATTGCCTTTCAAAGTGGTGCTAGTGAGAATTAAAGTTGGGTCTCTTTTAAAGAATACAAGTCTCTTACCATTACAGTATCATACTGAAAGTTTCCTCTTACTCTATTGGATGAAATAATTTTTATTTAAAACAACTTTTTTTCTACTAAAAGTAAAAACGTAATTATTATAAAAAAGTCATTTTGAATGCGGGTGTAAAAATGTTTTATAATTTGTTGCTAAAAAAGAAAGTTATATTGGTTTTTACTGATTTTAATTATTACTTTTTGACTTCTAACAGTCTCAACTATTAAATTGGCCGTCAACGGTCCCAACTTGTATCACTTTGACAACCAACGGTCTGTTGTTAATTTTTTTTAATGCCGTTAGGTTTTTTTGAATTTAAGACTGTTTTAGACATTTTGATCGGAATGATAATACGAGTCGATTGTGTAAAGGTTTGCTCGAAACGACTCTCTAACGATAATTTTTTTACATCCGATTGAAGCACCGTTAGGTTTAAACACATGATTGAAGCACCGTTTCGTTGTTCGGAGCACCATTTCTAGGCTTAAAACATTCGAAGCATTGTTTCGAGATAACTCTTACATCAATCGACTCGTATTATCCTTCCGATCAAAAACTCTACAGCATCGGTCTTGAATTCGAAAAACACGTAACGTCATTAAAAATTTTAATGACAGCATGCCGTTTGCCAAAATAATAAAAATTGTAACCGTTATCAGCCAATTTGATAGTTACGACCAGTAGAAACCAAAAGGTAATATATTTAAGACTTAAAACTAATATAGCAAACTAAAATATATAGCTTTCTTATAATATTTTCGATGACTAGCTAGTAAAGTAAGACCGTGTGTAATGGAGTGTTTTTGCCCATCCAAAGCGCTCGAAAGCACCCCCAACCATTATATAGGGGCGCTTTGGATCATTTTTTTGTCCCAGGCGTTGAGTACAAAACGCCCCCCATAATTCCTAAAATCAAGATCTATCCATGTTTTCATTGGTAAATCCCTCTATAATTAATGATCATACAATGATTGGAATGTGCTTTATGAGGCTTTTTCCACTACATACTTTTAAGTAAAAAACCTCTTAATGAGTTGGATTACACATGACATACAAAACCCCTTAAAGAGCTTTATCCACTACATACATATGGTCTAGATACCTATTATTTGATTGGTCTTAGTATTAATGGTAAATTGCTCATGAACCAAATAAAAAACCAAAATAGAGATTCTTTTTAGGCTCCTTTGTTAAAGATAACATTGATCTTATCTTATTGGTTAAGAAAGTGTTAGTATGATCACGTGAGTTTTTCAGAAGCACATACTCAAGGTCAATCTAAAGCGAAAACAAATATTTTACAAACCCTATATAAGCACTTGCTTTTAGAAATATCAATGATAGGTTATTTTTGTATACAAGTTATCGATATTGTAGGCGCTTGAACCGGAAAAAAAATATTGCATGATGGCGAAAAGGGTGAGTACGTTGAGGTTCAACAGGGTGTGTTGAAATTGCGTAATTTAAATTTATGAGTTGCATCAGCTTTTTTTTTTGAGGATTTTCGGGTGACTAGGATCAATAATAAGTGTACGTAAGGGATGGTGGAATTTTCGGAAATAATAGATGAAGCCACTATGTCAAAATTGGTGATTTTCAGGTGACTGGAATTTACTAAAATTGCTGACGTGACATCCACGTGGTAGCTGATATGTTTTTTTAAACGGAGTTAGTTAAGGTTAATGGAATGCTCAATAGTTGTCACTTAAGTGAAAGTTGAGATTAATAATGACCAATACTAAAGCTGAGATTAATAATGACTAATAAATTAAACTTAGAATTAATAAAATCTGATTTCTCTTATTTGATTAGGTACGTTATGTACTTTTTTTATTATTGGTATTCAAATAGGAAGAATAAATGTAAGCCTAATTGGATAGAGTGATTATATAACTCATATTATATATAGATTTGGTATTTAGCCGTGGTGTTGATAATTAAGGAACATAAACATTAAAAAAAGACCATGATAACGCAAAACGTGAAATGAAAAGAAATATTATAGTTATTTTAGTCTCCTTTTCTTGTTAAAAAAAATAATTTATTTTCGCATGTCATTTTTTAAACATGACATATTATTATCATCTCACTTTATATATATTAATTAGAACACTCTATTATTAAACCCATCAATAAATTAAAATATTTAATTATTAATTAAATCAATTTTACACAAATATTTAATAAAATTCTTTTCTTTTAATAAAATTCTTTTCTGTACAACTGAAACTGATTAGTTTAACGAAGAATTTGTACAATCGCATCATAATAGTATATTTAAATTTTGTTACATTTATTAAACTTAAAATTTAATTCGAATACGAAAAGCTATATATTTATAGGAGTGAAGTTATACTACAAAGTCCAATTTTCCTAGAAAGTCTAAGAAGCCATGAGATGATGACATGTGGCATTCCCTTAAAATTAGAAGGAAGGGTAAAAATGGTAATGTCTATATATTTTAAATTTCACCCCATTTTTTTAAACGTCCATAACTTTTACATACGATATTATTTTTTAAAAAAAATTGCACCATAAAAACGAGCATTTTCTTATCTTAAAAACGCGTATAATATTCATATATAAAAAAACAAAAAAAAAATCACGTTTTTCAGCTCATTGTGTTATTTGTCAAGTCATTGTGTTATTTATTCATGTCATTGTGTTATAACACAATAACCTAATGAAATAACACAATGATCTAAAATAACACAATGACCTGATGAAAATATAGCACAATTACCTGATGAAAATATAACACAATGACCTGATGAAATATAACACAACGACCTGACGAAAATATAACACAACGACCTGATGAAAATATAACACAACGACCTGATGAAAATATAACACAACGACCTGATGAAAATATAACACAACGACCTGATGAAAATTTAACACAACGACCTGATGAAAATATAACACAACGACCTGATGAAAATATAACACAACGACCTGATGAAAATATAACACAACGACCTGACGAAAATATAACACAACGACCTGACGAAGATATAACACAACGACCTGATGAAAATATAACACAACCAACTGATGAAAATTTAACACAACGACCTGATGAAAATATAACACAACGACCTGATGAAAATATAACACAACGACCTGATGAAAATATAACACAACGACCTGATGAAAATTTAACACAACGACCTGATGAAAATTTAACACAACGACCTGATGAAAATATAATACAATGACCTGACGAATATAACACAATCTGAAAAATATAACACAATGTCTTGACTAATATAACACAATGAGCTGAAAAATATAACACAATGAGCTGAAACTTCAAAAAAAAATTTCGTTTTTTATATATATCAATATTATATGCGTTTTGAAGATAAAAAAACGCTCGTTTTTTTGGTGTAATTTTTATTAAAAAATATTGTCGTATGTAAAAGTTATGGACGTTTAAAAAAGAGGGTGGAATTTGAAAATGAGACAAGACTAATATACCATTGGTCTACAATTTAAAGTTCTAACTATTTACCATTATGACACCTTGTGTTTATGAGTCATTGATCTTCATTTAATATTAGATCTAATGTTCCAAATTCCTTCTTAGACTTTTTAGGAAATTTAGACTTTGTATTTGAACCTAATTCATATTTATAGACCTTAATTTTTTTGGAAAAATAAAGTTTTAGTTTTTATTTCTAAATATTTTACTACAGTTGAATGGAACCAAATTTTAATTTTATCTCTAATACCTTGAATTTTATGTTTGCAAAATTAACACCAATTTATTTCGTCAGAAAAGTATCCGATTTTTAAGATTTATTAATTTAATTTATTTTTTTAAGTCATGTATTACATTGGTATATTGGTGTATCTAAGCTAGTTACTAATAAAAATTTCTTGTTTCTGTTTTAGTTCTCGTGGTAATCCGCTTGAAAAGTAATAAAAAGACAAATTTGAAGATTGTATCGTTACCTAAAATCTACAATTGAAATAATATAAATTATATATATCCACTCACTATATATAGATAATAATGTTTTATTCTTACCTTTTAATTTTGGGTAAACCATTAAAAATCAAATGGAAGACAAGGTAAGTTTTTTTAATGTAAACAGACAAACATAATATAACTTTGTGTATATTATATTACTTTTTTTTATTAATTTTTTTTTTCCATTGACAACTTAGAAACATATTTTTTAATAAAAAAGATTTCATTACTTTATAATATTTTTAATCACCTATAAATTATAACATTTATTGTGATTAGTTTTAGTATCTGATGGCATATCGTTTGTAAAATAAATAAAGACAAAAATAAAGATTGCATTGTTACAAAAAAATCTGAAATCGAATATAATAATTATTAAAATTTCCCTCACAAATAAATAATAGTTTTTCTTTCCTATCTTATGGTTAAAGGTTCGAAGTGAAATAAAAGACAAAAAATGAGATAGTTTTGTTACGTAAAAAAGAAAAATCATTTTATAGTACTTTTTAACTATATGACAAAACTCGATTCTTAATTAAGCTACATGTTGTTGGGCTGATGTTGATGGAAAAATGCAAATAAATGTTGTCACGTAGCTAGTAACTAAGATGTGTTATAAAGATAATAATAATAGTTATTAAAAGGAGTATTGTGGAAAGATAAAAGTAATTAGAAAAACATTTGTGTTGTGATTAGTAATATTATACAAGTCACACACATGCATCTTCTTCTTCTTGATCACGTTGTGAAAGGCCCAACGCCCAACCACCATATGGCCCCCGGCCTCCATCATCGATCACCTGTACGTGTTATGATGTTTCTAGTCACGTCTCCTGACATCGCAACACTATGGTGCCCTCGTCTCTACCACAAAGTGTAGTGTTTAACAAGACATGTATTACATATATAATGTAAAAAAAGGTCATAGGATGACAGGTATGATTTTAATGCATTTTTTCTCAAACTATAAAAAGGAAAAATCAAATAACAAAATATATTCATCATGTATGATCGTTGTCATGATTTTCAAATCTTAATTACTCGCATAAAATATATCCTCTAGGGACAAAAGTCCACATATATATATTTATAGACACGAATATATATTGCGTGCAATCAATAATTTAAACCTTTTAAAGCAAAGGTATGAACATGCATGTAAGTAATAGTAATTTGGTTCCTAGTCATATTAACATACGTATACGTAAACTTTGTATTATAAATAATAATATATATGTTGTTTTTTCTTTAACCAGTAACATATATATAACAATAAGTTGAATTTAAACATACGACCCACAAGTTGTTGTATATTTAAACTAAAATTTCATGACTAAGTTAATTAGGACTTTAGTTATTTTTAAATATTTAGTAATGACACTTATCGATCTATATTCTATATTAGTTTTTCTTTGAAGATATTCTAAATGTAACGACTGAAACTTACCCATTTATATTATTTTAAATAGTTTCTTTCTTAAACAGTAAAGCGATAGGCCGGGTAAAGTATTTGTTAAATGTTATATTGTTAAGATAGTTGATTAATTCGTTGAACAATGCGAAAGATGAAGGCTTGATTGAGAATGATATATTATATATTTTTTAATTAGATTTTAATAATTTAAATTCATTGATCGGAAATAATCTATACTATTGATTTATCTACCGACCATCCTACGTACACACCAATGATAGTTTTATTGAGTGACAAGTTCATTTTATCATATTTAAGGCAACCTAAATTTTACCCATAGGTACTCATTTGAATTTCATTTGAGTGGTGGTAAGACCGGCACGTAAGATCTCCTAAAAGGATGGGACCTTGTGGGTTTACCAACGAACGTCCAGTCACTCACTAATGTTAGCGTGAGTCTGATTAAGACAACATAGTTTAGCCGATGAGTGGCACGAGACTCTCCATAGCGAGGGTGCAATACCTCGATTAAGACATTCGTCGTTCAGGAAAAAAAAATATATTCAAACCACCTTTTTAACAACAACTAGGCCTCTGACCAAGATAGAAACACTTTTTTCAACAACAACCGAGCCTCTGACCCTAATCCTGTACTCCGATTGCTCAAAATAGGGCTTCTTACCGGAGTAGGCATTCAAACTAAATCAACCTAAGTCAAAACCCAACCCAAAGAAGAAATCACTTACCTCATACATACTATAAAATACCCTCATGAATTAAGATTCAAACTCCACGAGTAAGTATACAAAACACAATATATAAAAATCATTTTAGCTTTTATATATATAGGATGAGGATAATTACATAACCATTTTTTATTTACAAAATTACAGAACCACTGATTTATATATTGTACTTTTGATTAGGGGTGAGCACTTCACGGTTCGAACCGAAAATAACCGAGGAATCGAACCATATAAACCGAAACCGAACCACTACTTTCTAATTGGTCCGGTTCTCGGTTCATGAAATTATGAGTAAATGGTTCTCGGATCGGAACCGAATTTTCATCTAAAGAACCGAATGAACCGATTTAAATAATAAAATAAAACCCTAGAATGTTAGTTTGTTTATTCACGTGAATATATTGGTTGGACTAATCATCTTATTCGTCAATAATCATCATCAACTCACTAAACAAAAGAGACACAACATGAGATTGATTAATAACCAATTCACAATGACGGATCACAATAAACCATCACAAGTTTTGAATTTAGGTTTTTAATATTTTTATTAAATTTTAAACGCATCAGGTTGGATTAATGAATTTGAGTTGGAACTTGGAAAGTTTATTTGTTGTTGTTTTAATTTGAAACTACCAAAAACTCGTCATATTCTTTTTTTAGGTTCGGCCCCTAATTATTACTGAACCGAACCGTTGGAACCGTGAAATAACCGAACCGAACTGTTCACTTTCAGTTCGGTTCTCAGTTCATAAACCTACCTAAATGGTTCTTGGTTCGGTCAGGTTCAGTTCGGTTCGAACCGTTTGCTCAGTCGTACTTTTGATTGATCGTATGCCCGCTATCTTGGAAATAGAGCGTCAACACAATCAGTCAACACATAAGGGATAAAACTAATAAAAGCGTATGGAAATCTATCTAATAAATTAGAGTTTTTAGGGGGTAAATTTTAGGGGGAAAACATAATTTATTTTATAAAAGGAATGTTGAGAGGGAAAATTGAGCAAGAGAGTTAATAAAGACAAAATTTTGTGATTAATAATAATTTATAAAATTATTTATAAATTTTTAAAAATAATAGTTATAATATTTTAAAAATATTTTTATTCAACCCGTGTGTAGTACACGGGTGTTAAACCTAGTTTTTTTAGTAAATCAAATGTGTTTGATGGATAAAACTAATAAAGTTGAATCATTATCAACTTATTAGGTTTTAAAATTGGTAAATTAGGAACCGATTTGACCAACGCATGCATGAGGCATGCATGCAAATCAAAATTTAAGAAGAATTTTAACGGTGTCCAATTGGTAAGTTTCAATCCTTTTTACTCTCAAAGAATCATAAATTCAAGAATGATGTTACTATTGGTTCTTTAATTTAGACCAATGTCTTGTATTGTTTTCTAAATTCTTTTTCACCATATTATTCTCATAGAGTTGACGAATTACGATAGAGACTATTCGTTTTGCATGCTTGTATTTTAAGATATCATAAAAGTTCGAGTTGTAAAAACCTTTGAGCTTTAGATCGATACTAGAAAACTTGGACCAGACTCGTTAGTTATAGTTTTCTTAGTCCTTTAGTTATAAGAAATCTTAACTCATCTGTATTATATCACGTCATGTATATAATATGTGTTGCCTTTGAGCTAATATATATATATAGATAAACCCAATATGCAAGTATGCAACATGTGCACTTATGTCATATCGACCAAACCGCGTAGGCTACATTCTCGAGTTCTTATTTGCTTCTCTTGTGTGTATTATTCTATTGTGCCAATATTAACAAAAGTAAATTAATTATACGTTTCTAAATGATCATTTTACATTTCAGCACTAACTCTAGTCTATAAATCAAATGTAAATTATACTACAACATAAATTTTATTTGTCTACATATATACACCATATATATTGTTGAGTCAAAACTAACAAGATTTTATTCTACTTGTTTTAGTAGCAAACGTAACACGATACATAAAATTAATTATAAAAAACACTCATAATTTGTCACGTGCTTCACACAAATTCCCACGTGACTCTTCCACCCTCTATGCACCAAACACTTGCTTCCATTTTCATGCCCTATAAATACCCAACTTTCATTTCATATCATATAAACTTCAAAAAATCATCACACAAACATATTTTCAAACCACCACAAAACCACCGTTAACCACCACCATGGCACCAAAGCTTCTAATGCTCACCGCCATATGCCGGCTAATCGTAACCGTCGGATTAACACTAAACCCTAACGACCTCCTAATCACAACCCAAATCCCCTTATCTTTCAACCACACAGACATCCAATCAGCCTCCTCCGATTTCGGAGGACTGACGAATCACCCTCTGGCGGCGGCGGTTCTCCACCCATCTTCCGCCGCAGATGTGGTAAAGGTAGTGAAACTAGCCTACGAGTCCCCTCACGGATTCGCAGTATCCGCCAGGGGACACGGGCATTCCATCAACGGCCAATCTGCGGCGGAGAATGGTGTGGTGGTCCAAATGACCACCAGATCATCACCGTCACCGCCGCAGGCGGTGGTTGTGTTTGAGGAGATGATGTATGTTGATGTTTGGGGTGGAGAGTTGTGGATTGATGTGCTTAAGTGTACGTTAAAGTATGGACTTGCACCAAAATCATGGACTGATTACTTGTACCTTTCAGTTGGAGGTACAATCTCTAATGCAGGGATTAGTGGACAAGCTTTTAACTATGGGCCTCAGATTAGTAATGTTCATGAAGTTGATGTTGTCACGGGTACATTTTTAGTTTTAATTATTGTTCAACTCTTAGTTAATTTCATGCATGTTTTTGAAAATTGATTGTATGAATGATTTGTGCTGGTGCAGGAAAAGGGGAGCTGGTCACTTGCTCAGAGGATCAAAACTCGGAGTTGTTTCATGCGGTTATGGGAGGTTTAGGACAGTTTGGAATTATCACAAGAGCTAGAATTGCATTAGAACCTTCCCCTCAAAGGGTATTTATGTCTTTTCACTTCCAAATTTTTATTAAAAAAGATTTTATAAACTTTATATTTTTTAAATGACTTATATTTAGTAAAACGTCATCAAGGTTCTCGTCGGGTGATCATAGAATTTTTTTAGTGAAATTTTACTGTCAGGACGGTACTGATCAGTTTGAGTTTTTGATAGGTATATATGTACGTATAGGTATTAATAGAAAAATTGACGGGTCGAATGGTCAATTTTAGTATTTTATAATTCAAAGATTTGAGGTGAGATCTTTTATAAAACAAAAACAAAAACTTATGTGTATATGTCGACTCTAGAGACAATAATTTTCGTGAAAAACAAGCGGTGATTTAGTGGTCCATAGCAATTGAGTTTTTTCAACCAATCGAAACAATTGACACTGTTATTGACGTGTCACATATTATTTTTATTTCATCATAACAAACACAATGTCACTTTCACAAGCTTTTATGCTATGCTCATACCCAATATAGCCAATACTTACTATTGGATGTTAATAATTCTAAGTTATTACATATTTATCACTCAAAACAATTATTTTTACAAATAATTTGATTGGTTTCATTTTTTAAGTTTCCTTTTTGTTGTCCATATCATTATCTAATAATATCAACAAAAGTGAAACTTAATAATATATCACTATATGCTAGATTATTAACATGAATTATTATCGATCAATATGTTATGATATCAGGTGAGATGGATCCGAGTACTATATTCAAACTTCACGAGTTTTACGCATGATCAAGAGTACCTCGTCTCGCTCCATGGTCAACCAAGCTCCCAAAAGTTTGACTATGTGGAGGGTTTTGTTATTGTTGATGGAGGTTTAATCAATAACTGGAGATCATCTTTTTTCTCCCCAAGCAACCCTGTAAAAATATCCTCCATTTCTTCTGGTGGAAGTATCTTGTATTGCCTTGAAATCACCAAGAATTACTATCATCACTCCGACCCCGAATCCGTTAATCAGGTACTCGATCACTTGTGCTCCAAACGCGTATAAATGCATAGGAAAATTGTGTGTGACGTATAACCCGGCTTAATTACTAGGATAGTTTTCGTAACAAACTTTAACTTATCGGGATAGCGTTGCTAAAAGCGTTTCCTTGCATTCGTGATAAATTTTCCGAAACGCTCTAATTTTCTATTAGTGTTAGTGCTAGATATGGTAATTTTTCTAAATGTGTTGTATATTTGTTGTCATGGTATAACAGTTTTACACATATAGCCATACACAAATCTTTTGATCACATGTCTACTTTTTACTAACCTAAACATATATACATGTATGACAAGGAAACAAACGAATAAGTTTCATGTGCGTTGTTCAAATATAACACAATACGAAAATGATTATTTTTTTTAAAAAAAAGAACAAACTTAATTAGCACAAGGAAACACAGGATCGAGATCTTATGTGATTTGATACGGTGATTGACGACAAACATAAGTAATATTTTAATGGAGAATTGTTTGTACAAATAGATGTCATCCACTCACAAAATAATTAGCAGCTAATAATGCATGTTGTAGTTAAAAGCAAGTTACACAAGTAATAAAAAAAGTATTTTTATAGCTTTATTTATTTTCCCTTTTTTTTTCTTTTAGGTGTTTAAATGGTGTCATGTTTAAAAAATTAATATAGCGTTTGATTATTGTATTCAGGAAGTGGAAGCCTTGTTAGAGAAATTAAACTTCATACCAGCATCGGTTTTCACGACTGACATCCCATACATTGATTTCTTGGACCGGGTTCATAAGGCCGAGTTGAAACTCCGGTCCAAGGGGTTATGGGATGTACCACACCCATGGCTTAACTTGTTTGTACCCAAATCAAGAATTGCTGACTTTGACAAAGGAGTCTTCAAGGGTATTTTGGGGAATAAAACTAGTGGGCCCATTCTCATCTACCCTATGAACAAAAACAAGTAAGAATATATTA
Organism: Tagetes erecta; assembly: GCA_030867185.1. Taxonomy (NCBI): domain Eukaryota; kingdom Viridiplantae; phylum Streptophyta; class Magnoliopsida; order Asterales; family Asteraceae; genus Tagetes; species Tagetes erecta. Next base: position 10,800,553 of record CM061489.1, read on the forward strand.
TGCATCCATGTTAGCATATGATGTTATACAGTATAAATGTGTTTCATGCACATCACATGACATATGGGTATCATGACTTTGTACTTTGACCATGAATCTTTAACATGTTTGGATGAGATCTTGAATGTGGGACCATTTGATAACTTGTATTTGATGTCTTATTACTTATACATACGTGTTAATCTTTGTTATTATTTGTAGGTGGGATGAAGAAACTTCAGTGGTGACACCCAATGAAGACGTGTTTTACTTGGTCGCGTTGCTTAGGTCCGCATTGCAAAATGGTGAAGAAGCATTGACGTTAGAGCGATTGAGTGACGAGAACCGTCAGATTTTAAACTTTTGTGAAGAACAAAAGATCGGTATCAAACAATACTTGCCACATTACACTACCCAACAAGAGTGGATGGATCACTATGGAGAAAAGTGGCCACAAATTTACAAGAGGAAATTGGAGTTTGACCCTCGTCATATACTAGCCACGGGTCAAAGGATATTCGAGCCAAGTTTCAGTTCAGGGATCATGAGATCATGGTGATGATGATGTCAATAATGATCGACCCGCGTGGACTATAATGAAGATATTCTTTTGTATAAGTCACAAGATAAACTAGCCTTAATTTCTAGACGTATTCTTGTACATAACAACAAACATTATCATAGATCAAAGTTAACAAAGTTTCATGGTTCATTGATAAATAGTGTTTTTAGTCATATGTTTTTCTGAGTTAGTGAAATTCTTTACACTGAGATGCTTATTGTTCTTGATTGTTTTCAGTCCATTATGTTTTAAGGGAGAGTGTGTTTTTCCTAAATGAAAACTTAAGATTTGAGATCAAAAGCCCAATTCATAAGCCTTCTATTTACTCTAGCCCAAAGATTTGTCACCCCAAGACATGGCCTTATTGATATTGTGACATCAAATCCTCTCAATGGCTCAACATATTAAAACGTTTTTTAGTTGTTTTTTTTATCCTCTTCGCTATAATTACATTAAAAATAACTATTTTTTATATTTTTCTCCACGGTGAACACGACTAACATAGTAATATCAAAGTAAAAGATATTTACTTCAAAAAATAAATACAATCTTCATCATTATCTTTATTTTCTTTTATCTTGGGCATGAAATCTTGTTGGTTCCATCTTGTATGTGCAATAAATGTGATATTTAAAGACCGGCCAATTGAATGCTCGCACGTAACAAACTAGTGTTTTGAAATGAGTTCGTCTGTTTAAGTTGTTTCAAAGTCTCAACAGTATCTCACCAACAATAGTTTCCAAGAAGTTAATATATGTTGACGCGTGGGGCGGACAGTTCTGTATACATGTGCTCAATTCTACGTTAAGTGGACCTGCAACAAATTAAAATCTTCGACCTTTATGTTAGTGGTCCAAAGTTGTAATGTAGCTAGGAAGAATTAAGTGAACAAGTTTTCTACCATATATATATATGTAGCCACTAGATCAGTAATGTTTATGAGGTCCATCACATCAAGGGTAGATGTAGTAGATCATGGTCAATTTCATGCTTGGCTTTGAAAATGATGTGCATATATTATTGATCACTTGCATGTAATGTTATTTGAAAATAAGATGATCTTTCTATCAAAGGTTTAAACTACGTAAGTTTGTATTGTGAATTTGCAATTTTGCATGACATATTATTCTTGGAAGGGTATATACGTCTTTTTCTTTCAAAATTAATTATTTTTTTATAAATTTAAACTAAGGTTATTTTATATAAATTTATAGGGTAAAATTATAATAAAAAGACTCTAAGGAAGTGTAAAATAACACCATGACGATCTAGAAAGACATAATAATAAGTATAAATAAGATGCTGACATCATGACGAGCAATAAAGATACAATGACAAGTATATGTCCTCACTCTTCTTACCCGAAACCAACACTAAAATTATGTATTTTCTTTCGGTTATGAAGATATTTTCCAACCACAACTAAAACGAAAGTTTTGGATTACGGTTCATTGGTAACATATTATCAATCGATTTTTCGACAACAACCAAAAAACGTATTTTTGTTCTTTTTCGATTTCGTGAAATCCGTTATATATTGTTATTACATATATACTTTTGGTTAGTGAATCAGTGAATGTTGCAACTTCCAATTTGATGTAGTGGTAAGAGACTTGGATTCTCCAAAAGAGACCAAAGTTCTATTCTCACTAGCACCACTTTGAAAGGGGCAAATGAGGGCAATGAAGGGAGACTTATGGCAACACAAGTTCGATCTCTAAGCCAAATGGGTTTTACCGCTAGCTTGTTGTCATGCCTACGGGCGGACGGGTTAGTGGGTTTTCCCCCGAATTGGAGTCAGGCTTTAATAGGTGGGCTTCGGCTACCAGCGTTGTCTGTGTTCGCAGAGTGTTTGGAGACGTCTTTTGCCATTGGGTTACCTCGGGCAGTCGGGCTTTATTTGTTTCGCTGTCCAAAAAAAAAGAATCAGTGAATGTTTGTCGGCAAAATTCAGTTTTCGATTAGTAGTGTAACATGTTCTAAAAATGAAAACATGTGTAAATAGCTATCAAGACATGATCATTAGAATTGCATGCAATTATGAAAATTAGAATTGTTTTAGCAACTTGTCTATCATAACTTTTTATTTTTTTTATACTATAATTGGATATATTATTTCAAACGTACTATACAAGTTTTGGAAAGCTTGAATCAATATAAAAAAAAATAAAGACAAAAGCTTTTATGGATTTGTCGTCTTCAAAACAATTTTCAAGAAAAACAAATTAAGCAATGATCTAATTAGTGGTCCATGACAATATGGAGGCTTTTTTTTCAACCAAGCACAACTGTTTGAATGATACGTTAATTATTATTAGAGGAAATTAATTATACATTTATGTTAAATAAATGAATGTATTCATAATTAATGTGATTATATATGTACTCGTCATCGATCTAAAGGTTCCATATGTATATATATATTTCTTATATGAATTCAAGTTCCGTATGGATGAGAAGTTGACATGGTGACATGTTCATACAAGGATGAGTTTGTGTAACGTGTTCGCTAAATGAATTAGTGTCATTTGTCGAAAAGTAGTTCGCATGTCACCGGCCATGTTCACTAATAGTTTGCTACTTTGCATCGGTTTCTAATATTATCATATCAGGTTAGTTACTTGTGTATTAATCAAAGTTCATTTGGTAGAGTGGTTGGGGTGATACTTGAAATCCTTAGAGAGACCCATGTTCAATATCTTAATTACATTGTACTTATTTGTTCTGCGGCATGACAATGAAGTCAAACTTGGGGTAGCGTGGGTTCGAGCCTGAGCAAAAGAAAACATGCACAAGTTAAAGGTTCTTAATTGCCATGGTTTGCTTCCTAGAACGGTTGGTTGATGTTTTTGACACCGACCAACTTGGCATGAAAGGAGGGTTGAAGGTGGGCCTCCATAGCGATTGCAGCTTTAAGGAGTCATCTAGGCCACTTATAAGTGTTCATTACGGGAGCAGGCCGAAGCTTTGAACTTGGTCACTACACTACATCTCTACATATCTAATTTCAATTTGCATGATGCTAGTTGAATTAAAAAAAACACGACATTGTCTAATATGTGTCCTGAGGACATGCATAAAAATACATTTTATGCACGTTGGAAACTGAAAAAATAAACAAGATTCTTCATTAAAAATGCATTTCTCAATCTGTGAGAAGAATTTTGTTACTTTCTTTAGGGCGTATGTTAAAGAACCCTTTTTTCATTAACATAGAACTTTTGCTTGATCATTTATATCAAGAGATGTATAGGTTAATTCAAGAAAATTTGAGTCTTCCTCTTAGAAATATGAGGTTATGCGAGGCTGAAAACACAATTTTTCTAAGTCGTGTGGGTTATGAGTTCATGCTACTAAGCTCTCTCATCAAGCCCTGGATATCATAACAGAAACCAGTTTATAGCATCTTCAACTTTCACGTCTTGATTATCATTCCCCTACGATTAAGTTCAATTGATTTGATATTTGATTATGTTTATGTCTGAATAGACATAATTAGGTTTATAGTTTTGACCCATGTTTAAAGATACAATAAAAAATAAATTTGTTTTTTCATGAAACATGAAATCAAGACCATTAAAATCAATATATTTTGACGATCATCAAATACTGAAGCCGTTAGTAGCAATCAATCTTTCGAGTAGAATAACGCTATGACTGGTGAGCTTGTTTTAACGTATAAGAATGACGTTTGAGATTCAGTTGAATTGTTCAATGGTATAAACCAAATTAGATCCAAACGTAAACATTTAGACAACATCATGAGCGGATTAGCTATCAATTCGGTCATAATAAATATTACAGAATAGTTAAGAATGCACTAAAAGGGAAACCGATACGTTGAGACATTGATAAATACGACATCATTGACTGGTTTCCAGTAAAGATGCTTGTCATGATCAATTGGGAATCAACTAGGAAAGAGGAGGTCGACAACCACGTTTTAGGTTAGTGATCAATCGATTAATCCTCTTGTTAACTCCATACTTATAATATCAAGCATATATGAAGAAATCATAATACGACTTATAACCAGAAACTCATCAGTTAACTGGTCCATATTAATTACGCTTTACTTAGGGTAATTCCTAAGACCAAATAATATAATAGAAATGTTAAATTAGTTAAATGACACATAGGCCACACATATAATTGGGATGTATTCCAACATAATACGAATAGCTAAACGTTAAATTACGAGGTACTGGATTTTGATAATCCGAATTTCGGTTTATTGATCGATATTAATCTCAACTTAAGAAATTCCTCGTGCTAGTCTCAACTTATAACTATTTTTCCTATAGTGGCCAACCTTTAAAATTTCAAACTGATGTTTAGCGCTTTGATCGGGAGGAGGATACAAGTCAATTGATGTAAAGCTTACTTTGAACCGGTGCTCCAAACGACATAAGGGTGGTCTATTGTACTATGAATCAGCTCATCATAACAGATATATACATTTAAATCAATGTGAAAGTAAATTTGAAAAATACAAAGCTAGTATGTTGAGTCAGTTTGTGAGTGTGGAAAGGTATTGTGTTGTTGCCAAAGCCCTGCACAACCATAATTTATTTAAGTGATGAAATATATAATGAATGAAAAAGATTTGGATGAGAAACACCAACCTGCAAGCTATATCAATACATTCTCTGTCTAAGATACCAACCGGCTGACGCTCCGAAACAACTGGCAGTTGGTCCGTAGCATGCGTCTTCATAATCAGCTCAGCAGAGTACAAATTCATCATGGGTGTTACACTTTCACATATACAACATACCTCAGACACCTGAAAACAACATTTCATTTCATTTCATTTCATTCACACCACCAGGTCAAAAAAAGGATCAAATAAAAACCAATCATTTATTGAAAACTAACTACTCCCCTAAACCATTCGGAATTTTTTTCCCATTTTCATTGCTTTTTTACATTTTAAAGCGCAATATGTCGTCCAATGGTGCTTAGGATTAGCTTAGACAAGGTTCGTTTTATGCCCATATTTGGCTTTGCAATAACCCTGTGAGTACACGTTTAAAATCTTATTTTCGGATGCCTTTTTGCATCACACCTCCGACATCATCGTCTTCAGTGACCGTAAACCAAGGCACCCACAATTTTTGCCGGCCAACTGACATATAGACAAGATCCTTAGCAGGATAACTATGCGTCTAACTATAATATATTCTACAAGTTACTTTCCGTATTAGTTTTGATCTCTAAGATGCAAAAATAGCATCGGTCACTGGTCCGTCATATCATAATCAATTTGCATTAAACATAAGCAGATATAAGTAAATACAACGGTGCAAAAAACCACCCACCGACACGTATGTATTCGGAGAGAGAGAGAGATACCTGAGGTATTTTGTTTGTTTCCTTTGATAACTTGCAATACTCTTGTATGTCTCCAAGGGTCAATAAACCTATCAAGAGGTTGTCACCATCAACTACGATAGCGCAAGATTGCTTCTCCGCTAACATTAAAGCCACTACTTCTATTAGCATGGTGCTCTTTAAGACAGTCACATACTTGGTTTTCATGGCTTGTGAGACGAGAAGCGTCTTTGAGATGCATTTATCAAAGTTATGAGGCGTGAGTGAGAGTTCGTCAAGATCATTGGAAGTATGCACGCTTGCGTCACTGGAAGTTGTTTCAGATTGTTTCTCTTTGGGTCTCTTAACGGACCAAGATGTGATCCACGAAGACAACCCTACCGCACCTAGAAGTGGTAACACTATGCGGTAGTCCTGTGTAAGCTCAAATAAAAGCAACACTGCGGTAAGAGGCACCTGACACACCCCAGCAAGCGTAGCAGCCATGCCAACCTACAAAAGAAACTCATCCAAAGTTGATTATACGTCCAGAGAAAAATATCAATATTTAACAAGAAAAACCTCTACCAGATACATAAAATATACATTACCAGACCGTATGCTTGAGGTGATGCAACATCCATAATGCCTGAGAGATGAAAGATCGGATTGAGTTGAGAAATGAGAGATGACAATAGTTTTCCATACGCCATTCCTGTAGCTGCCCCAATAAATAGGGACGGAGCATAGTAGCCTCCTACTAATCCAGATGCACGAGAAAAGGATGTTGCTACTACTTTGACTGCAACTAGCTGCAACAATAGATCTACTTCGAGGCCTTTCACAAACGGTCTAGTCTCTAAGAGGGTATCTACATTCTCAAAACCCCAGTAAAGAACTTCTGGATATATCAAGGCTATCAATCCAACAGTAAAACCACCCACTACAGGGAAAATTGCCTTTGGCAGGCCAACCGTCTTCTGAAATTTGTCGGTAGCCGCTACCATCCATGATGTGCACCAAGATAAGCTCAAGGAAACCAGCCCACAAAAGATACCCAATAAAAGATACAGCGGAAGTTCTGAAACAACAAAAACAAGTTCAGAAAATAAATTAACACTATAGAAGCAATTTATGCAACTTATACTATTTCACTTTGTGGTGGTGAGCTTGTTTTCAAAACTAGTCTATCACCTCGCGGATTTGCTAAAGCAACTCTTTAGGGGGATATCAGGCTTCGAACAAGTATATAACAGTTACCATAAGAAAAATTAGAAATGAAAGCATACCACTTGGTGAACGGAAATCATAGTCTGGAACTCTAAATGCAGGTTCAGATCCAAGACCAATTTCTGACACCACAGAGGCTATCACAGCACTAAGAATGACCGTTGATGTCGTATTTGTAAGTGATAAGGATGAATCAGCAGGTGATGGCCACAAAACTGACTCGACAGCAAAAAAGCAACCAGCAACAGCAGCATTAAAACCTGAAATACACAACAAAACCAGTACTGTGAGTAGTTAAAAATACGACAATTTTGTTTCTATTTAGATCGAAAATCACAGCAAATAACATAATTGGCTCATATATTTCTTCAGATAATGTAAGGTAGCCTAGACTGCTTTGCAAAAAACCAAAATTCAATCATGCTCTCCTATTCAAAATATTTAACAAAAACCGTTGAACAATTTCAAAAACTATAATGATGCAACATCAGAACATTATGATAAACTTGGTATATGCTCCGTTCAGTTCCATTCAGCATCTTAACAGAACCATTCAGAGGTTCTTTTTTTATGAAACAAACGCTCTGAAAGCTGAATCTAAATGATTAAGCACTGAACTGAACCATTAAGAGGTGAAACAAACAACCCCTAAGTGTCTAAGTGAAATTCATTGCATTTATTAATGATACAAAAAAAGCATATCTCAACCAGATGAAATTCCAGCAGCTGACCCAGCAGCTTTAAGAGAAAGTTTTCTTCGAGCGTTTCTATCAAACAAAGAAGCAACTCCCTTAGCCACTGATGTACCAATCTCTACACTTGGACCTTCAGGACCTAGAGAATTTCCAGTTCCAAGTGTTACAGCAGCAGCTACCGCCTTGAGTATTGGTTTCAGAACATCTTTTAAGCCATGTTCGGTTGAATTTTCTTCTTCCAAAGCATTTCGAAAAGTGTTCAACAAGCTAACAACCAATCCTCCACAAGTTGGTATCAATATTATACGCTTCCATGTATTCTCATGTGGCAACTCTCGCAACCATGACGCACCTCGAGATGGAATTCCATCCCAGCAAAGATCGCGAATTTCATGCACCTAATCACCAAAAGATAACGCTCATTAGCACCTCATTACATAGTTAAAACCCAAACACAACCAACACTAAATGTAAATAGAAAAGCCCTTCAAATACACGAAAAACCAATGCAACATTGGAAAAAAAATCGATGATTCAAAAAGAGCCAATGCTTAATCCTGTCCATCTCCTAAACCTCTAAATCGTCTATTTGTAACGCAAACCTCAAATAAGGTCAAGCGCCAGCCTCAACTGACACAAGGTCTATATTTACTACCGTCTATTAACACACAAAGATAAGATGATTAAAAAAAGTCATATGATAGATCCAGTATTGTAGTGACTATGTTTTACCTAAAAAACAAGTAATATGACATATCAATGTTCTTCACTTCATCATGTTCTCAGTGCATATTAGTACATTACTAGTTGTGTAGCTTTTATATAACTAGTTATATATATATATATCATCTTCTTGGGGCCAATTTACAATAAAGTGACATGTAAACGAGCAACAAGTTGCAAGGCCAATTTTTAAGCTATCGGGTCTAAAATTTACACTGCTAACGAAAAAAACAGGGGCATCTCTTATTGACATATAAGTTAATGTAAAGATTAAAGATGATTTAAAAGAAAAGGGGCATACAACATTGTTGAAGAGGACAACACAGAGACCAGTGAGCAGACCAACAAAACAAGCAGAGACTATGCCACTGTTTGCTCCTAAAAGATCACCTTCTTCATCACCCAAATCTTGATCATCCTTAGGCAGTGAAGTGTTTGCAGGTTTTTGAGCTCTAGCAGCCCAGGAAACAGAGAGCTTGCGATGATGGAAACGTAAACAATTGTGCTCGAAGGTACCGGTGACGCGAAAGAGTGATGATGGTGAACTGTCGGAGGGGCGAATTGCAAAATGACGACCGATTAAGGTCCCCATTGACGATGCTAAACGGGGGTGTAGCAGGGCCAGAGGATTTTGCCGGTAAACGACCGCCACATCTTTAATCCCAACGGGTGGTTAGCATTAGTGTATCACTCAATAACTTATTCTACTTTTATATAGTCACTAGTCAAAGTGTCCCTTCGAGATACGACGGGACACAACGTGATTACGTACGTTAAAAGTATGATAGTAAAACCTAGTTTTATCGAGGTGTGGGTTTAAAAGGGAAATGATTCAAACTTGTCTAATGACGCGTTGTGTGGTGTTTGTGACCTTTGTTAGACGTATTATTCAAGTGACCTTATTGTTATAAAAGGAAAGAGTGAAGTACACGTTGTGAAATACTCGTACTATTTTTGAAGAACAATTTACCATAATGAATAAAGAAAGTAAAAGAGAAAAGAAGGTAACTTTAAATAAAAAAACAGTAAAATAAAGTTGAAAACTCTTAAAAATAAACATTTTCATTGTGAGGTTCAAACATAGGCGTTTCGTGTCAACATCTCACGACTCAACCAACAAAATCAAGTGAAGTATTGAGATAACTTCTGGAAATATAATAAGGACAAATTAGAAGTTACCATGCGGCAAGAAGTAGAAGAGAAACAAATTGTCCACCGACATTCTATTTTGAAGACAAACAAATTGTCCATGAATATGAATACAAAACACAAACCTACACAACCTTAGCAAGTGATATGTATGGGGTTAACAAGTAGGGTGTAAACGAGCCAAGCTACTCGCGAGCTACTCGAGATCGAATCGATAAAAAGCTCGAACGAGCCGAGCTTTTTCAAGCTCGAACTCGAGTCCGAGCCTAAGAAAAAAACTCATTAAGCTATCGAGCCCGAGCTCGAGCTTTACACATCGAGCTCGAGCCGGCTCACGAGCCTTATCGAGCTTTTCATTTATATGTTTTTTTAATTATTTTATAAATATATATTATTATTAGTTAAAATATATATAAATTATGATTAAAAATATATAATATGTATTTTGTTATGTATAAAATACATACAATTAAAAGTTTATATAAAATTAAATATAAAAAATATAAAAATATATATATATATATATAATTAAATATAAATAATTAAAATTAAAATAATAAATCATCAGACGAGCTGAGCCCGAGCCGAGCTCGAGCTCGAGCTTTGAAATTAAAACTTGAATCGAGCCGAGCTCGAGCTCGAGCCTAGACGAGCTCGGCTCGGCTCGTTTACACCCCTAATTGTGAATTTAACAAGTATCGTGAACTAAAAACGTAGACACGGATCTACTTATTAATTCCATGTATGAAACATGTATATGCTTATTTATCTGTTAAGGTGAAGGTTCATGTAAGAAGGCTAAATAATACGAGAAGAAAAAGAAGTTACTAAGTTATTCATTTTTCAACAAAAAAACTTTTTTAGTATATAAAAAAATGAAAAAATACAATATATATTCATTATTTTTGAAATAAAAAAAATTGGTAAATATCGTTTATTTGTTAAACCAACACATGTTGAAGTTATATGTAGGTTAAGTTATTTACACATAACCTACACATATGTAAGCAAACTTATAACGCTAAAATACATACGAAAAAATATTTTAATTATTTTTTTTGTTTATACCTTATACAGTTGTGTGTAGAAAGTGAACTAAAAAAAATAAATCATTACCAAGTTTTTTTAATGATTTAAGTTTTTTCTTTTTCTTCTTGCAATATATGAATGTTCTCAAATAAACTTCATTCTATCTGAGCAGACTCATGGAGCTTGCAGTTTGAATTATCGTAAAAAGAATAAGAGTAGCCATCTTAGGAAATGACTTAACTTAAAAGACAGATGACGCCCCAGCTTGACTCGAGATCAAAACTCCTTACAGCTCGCACAAATCTGTTAATACCTGATATTGGCTGATAAGATATTTAAAATTAAAAATACAATATAATATTATATATCCGAAAAATATTAGGCTAATATTTTGACGACTCCTCATCCATCCGTCACTTTTGTTTCGCCTCATCCAAAAAAACCGTAAATTCTAATTACAAACAAAATTCTATCACTCACAACCTCACACCGTCAAACGTCGCTCAATTTAGTGTCACTAAACTCAATTCATCACACATCGCCTTATGCCCTCATCCTAAATTCTAATTTCAATGACTTTTGTTTCACTAAACATGTGTTTTCAAACATGTATCATCGTGTATACATATTGTAAACACGACCGTTTTCGTTTATGAAAAACATATACATGATAAGTTATCATGCCATGTATATATATACAAGTTTTACGTCTGTGTCTTAAAAGTACAAGTATAAATAATATCCGAACCCTATTATAACCGAAGTCGACAATAAACCTGATTGATTAGACTAGACAACTAGTCATTTGCAAACTCACACAACTCTACATGTCCGATGAACAATGTTGAAGATGACACTTTCCCGTTTCTCGCCGGCGACTTTATCTCCACCGTTTTCACTCACTAAAACCATCTCTAACCACCCTCTTCGTTTCCCACTCTTCTTTTGTTCTCACTCAAACCCTATCTCCATCAATCAACCTTCATCAAAACAGGCAACTTACTTCATTTCATTTCCCATTCATTTCCCATTCACTCTCCTCTAACATCTTACCAATTTCATCTTTTAGGTCAATTTCAAATCTGGCTTATACCTAATTGCAACTCCAATTGGTAACCTTGAAGATATTACCTTAAGGTACTTACTTCTTACTATTATCTATTTATGTTATTATGTTATTATGTTTTGCTTTTTGTTTTGTTTGTTGCGCGTTTGTCTTCTATTTCGATTCGATGTAAATGCAGAGCTCTGCGTGTTTTGAAGTCAGCTGATGTGATACTTGCAGAGGATACAAGACACTCTGCCAAACTGCTTCAACATTACAGTATCAATACTCCTCTTGTAAGATCTTCAAATACTTCATTATGTATGTAATGTTTTTTTCTTTCGTGTTATTTTATTTCATCCTTTACTTCTATAGCTTAGCTATCATAAGTTCAATGAGGCGCAACGAGAGCAGTCGGTGTTGAAGAGATTGATTGACGGTGAGATTGTTGCACTCATTAGTGATGCTGGGACACCAGGCATTAGTGATCCTGGATCTGAACTGGTGCGTATATGATTCGGCATGTCATTTGTTTACTTGCATCAGAATTTTTAATTTTATCCTTATAACGCGATATATTGATGTAGGCGAAGTTGTGTGTGGAGGCAAATGTTTCTGTTATACCTATTCCTGGACCTTGTGCATTTGTGGCTGCTCTTTCAGCCTCGGGTTTGTCTACAAATGAGTTTTCGTTTGGTAAGTTTGCTTCTAAAACAGCGGTGGATTTTTTGGCTTTTATGTTTCTGCAGCGGTTCAACTAACGTCAAATACTTTGTGTAGTTGGGTTTCTTCCCAAAAGTGCAAGTGGAAGAAGAGAGAGACTGATGGTGTCTGCGAACGAAGCAGCCACACAGATATTCTATGTTCCGCCGCATAAGCTTTCACAGTTTCTTGAAGAATCGTCGAACGTTTTTGGTGAAAATAGGTAGAATTTAGTTTTTGGGATCATTCCTTGTGTTTTAGCAATTAAAAAACTTTTTATTTGTTTATTATATACATTGCAGGAGATGTGTGATGGCGCGAGAGATAACCAAAATGCATGAAGAGGTTAGTTTATGCGACATCTTTTTCCTTAAACGATTGTGTTTGTTTGTTTTCTGTAAATCTCTACGCTGCTCGTTTTCAGAAAAAATAAAAACAATTCATGCCATAGTAGAATGACGCGTTTCAACCCAAACCAGTCAGACGCTTTACCCAACTTGCAAATCATGCCATCCCTTTATACTTTATATTGTAAAACAACTGTCAAAATGGGCTTATTAGAACATGTACGACTGATGTATGTATGTATATATATAATCAGTTTTGGCGGGGTACTATAGGGGAAGCCAAGTCAGCATTTTTAGATCGGCAACCAAAGGGAGAAATCACATTTTTAATTGAAGGGAGGCCGATATGTGAAGTTGAGACGCCATCAGAGGCTCAACTGGAGAATGAACTAGGAGCGTTAATCTCCAATGGGCATAGCCTTTCTACAGTAACGCCATTTCGTTTATATCTACTTAAGAAAATTAACTTCTTCTTGAATCATTGTTAAATTGTGAGACTTGTGTTTTCAGGCGGTCAAACTGGTGGCTGCAGGATCATCAATGAAGAGAAAAACAATTTACGCTCTCGCGCTAAGAAAATTTGGAAAACAACATGATGATATAACTGATGTAGAATAATATCTTATTAGGTTTGGTTCTAGTCTTACATCTAGTGTCATTTAGTAGATGTGTTTTTTTTCATTAAGAATGAAAGATATTATCAATTTTTTTGTAGCATCTTTGTTTAACACTTGGGGTACAGTACAATTTAAAAATATTTCCAATTTGTCATTCTTTTAAATACCAACAACTGGTATAAACACACTTACAATTTTAAATTGTTTCAAACTCCAAATCTTTTTGACATAATTGTTTCTAAACAGCTACTTTGATAAAGTCAAAACTTTAGTCTTCATAAATTAATGTGAGTTCTTAATCTCAAACAATATTCAAATTTATGGTTAAAATAAAAATCTTGAAGTGTCAATATTTCTCAACCTAACTTATGTTCGTTAATCTTCATATAAAGTTACAGGTTTCAAAAATATATATGAGGTTCATTAACCTCAAGTGTTCAGATTATAGCCTACAAATTACTATTTTTAATTTTAGTTTGGATTGCCAGTTAAATATGTGCTAATTATTGTTGGTGTAAAAGGGGTGATGGCTTCGGTCTAGAGATGCTAAAAAAAATCCTGGTTTGGGGACCTGACTTGCCGCCTCGACCCGCACCTGAACGGGTTGAACCCGCTTTACTAGAACCCGGTTCCAAGTTTTGAAAAACCTGTCTGTTTAGGACCAGTTTGGGGGTGTAACAGTAGAACTAGTTTGAACCTGGGTTTTTTCTGAACCCATTTTGAACTCAACTTGGTCTAACGCGTCCCACAACAAGAAAAAACACAATTCTGCCTTTTTTTAACCGTTACAACCACTTTTTTGAACTTTTTTCTTTTTTTTCTTTTGGTCTTTTTTGCCCCCATATGCAACTATAAATAGCTAATTTTGGTTTTATCACAACACTCAAAACAACAAAAACACACTCGAAAACACAAAAAAACTCAACCACGCTCTCAATTCTCAAGTCGCTATGGCATCCGGATCATCATCCATTCCAACCAATGCATCCACTAGCCAAGCTACCGTTGTGAGGACTCTTCCAACAACAAGGGAGCGTGAACTTTGGTCAAAACTTTAGTTGAGTTACCTCCATTTTTTACTTGTGTCGCTGTTTGAACCCGTGTTTACATGTTACCAGGGTTAAAACTTTAGTTGATGAAATAACTTGGGTTTTGGATTTATTGAAACCAAAAAAACAAAAAAAAAATTCACAATTGTTTTCAAGAAACTTTGATGTTTACCTTTCAAATATAGTACAACAAAATCCATACGTACTCATTGGGTTCAGGTTTGATTGAAGTAGAAACCGATGCTTATTTTATATAAAAGTTTAAGAAATGAAAATACTAAAAGACAAAAGGGTAACACCCCAAATAGTGAGCTCCAGAAAAAGAACAATATTTTTTTTATCTACCATGACTCTTGGAGACTTTAAGTAAGTTGATATTTTTGGCTGGTAAAAAGAAAATGAATTTAACCTTAGTTTTCAACATTAGCCACCATAGCCTATGATTTACTAACTGTCAAAGCTTCGATGTAGCTTTGAAATCCCGTTTTTCATAATGTTGAATTTTTTAGTACTTATTTTCTAGAATTGTCTTTTTTAATGGAAGTACAGTTTTAATGTTTTGAATTAACGTATGCGGAATTTAAGTATTAATGGTATTGGATGATTTTATATATAAAAAACTAGTTTAGTGTTCGCAGTACGTTCGAGAACACAATACCCAAGTGATGATTTTAATTAAGGATATTCATGACGGTTTCAGTTAATTTTGAGATAAAGCCGTAGTAACCGAAAAACAAGATTTATTATTAAAAATTGTTTTTTTAGTATAGCAATATTATACTCAAATAGTCAAATTAAAGAGAGTTAATTGTTTAGTTTTATGGTGTAGTTTAATTTTAAAAATAACTTTTATATAAAAAAATTATGTATGTTTGTAAAACACTAAGATCATTAATTGTGTGTTATTATCAGTTTTATCCATAAGTTTCATTTTGATACCTTATGAAATATAAACCGACTCATGTATACTCCTATTAACAGAGCGTTAAAATGTAACTACTTTTAAACTTTTTAAAATTCTCCTAAATATAAAGGGGTCAAAATGTAATTAGCGTTATTATAATATATTTTATGTATATATTTTAAATAAAAAAATCATTATTGTGAGATAAGCTTTCAAATGATGCCACATAAATCAAAAGCTATGAAAGGATGGCACATAAGTTTTTTTCCTTTATTATGTTAGAGATTAGAGATTTGATATCACAAATTCACAACTTCAAACTCTTGTTCAGTTAATTTTTTTTCAGCCAAACAATTTTGGTCATTGCAATACGTGAACAGAGGTAGTCAGCTGCTGCATCAGAAAAACCGAGTTTTATTGAACAAAAACTAAGATGAACATAAGCATTTGATTTTACTTAAGCATTTATTGTATAATATATAATGTGAAATTGTTATATCATCGAATGCACTGATTAATTATGAGAACCTTCGTATGTGTGTACTCCCTATGTTCTTGAGATCGAGCCACTAATTGTTATGTTTAATATATTATCGACCGTAACTAGCTAGGTTACGACTTAATTGCTAGCGCGCGCAATACTGCACGCTTTTAATAATCATGATATATATTTTTAAACATAATGCATGTTTATGATACATGTAAGTCGCTCACTCCTTATACGTATAGTTGAAAACTTTTCCTCTTTCAAGAGTGTTAAACGCAACCAAGTTTCTGTTATTCGGTTTATTACATGTTTATGTTCGAGTTATAAACGAATTATATTACTCAACTCAAAACTTGATTATTCCCGTGTCATATTTAACCCATCTAGCGTCATGTCTTGTGCTCATCACTCTTTTTACTAATAAAATCAAATCCTTCTACAAGACAAAAAAAAGTACATTAATTTCCTTAAAACGAGGTATATTGGTTTTCATTGATCCAAACTATCACCTTTTGTCTTCTACCGGTCCCAACTATTGAATTGGCTGTCAACGGTCCCAACTTTTATCACTTTGTTAACCACTGGTCTGTCGTTAAATTTTTTTAACGCCGTTAAGTTTTTTTCAAATTTAAGACCGATGTTTTAGGCCTTTTGATCGGAAGGATAATACGAGTCGATTGATGTAAAAGTTTTCTCGAAAAGGCATTCTGAACGATAAATTTTTTACATCCGATTGAAGCACTGTTAGGTTTAAACACCCGATTGAAGCACTATTTCGTTGTTCGGAGTGCCATTTCAAGGTGAATTTTCCATCAATCGACTTGTATTATCCTTCGATCAAAAGGCCTAAAACATCGGTCTTAAATTTGAAAAAAAACTTAACGGCGTTAAAAAAAATTAACGACGGACCAGTGGTTACCAAAGTGATAAAGTTGTGACCGTTGATAGCCAATTCAATAGTTGAGACCGGTAGAAAACAAAATATTATAGTTAAGACTAATAAAAATCAATACATGCACCTTAAAACAAAAGGATATGAAATTAATGTGTTTGGTAGAATTGGTAATTAATTGTTATATATAAACAAATTGAAAATAAGAGTCACAAACTGCAAGCAACAACTACTTGCAACAATAAAAGAATGCTTTAATTGAAAATTGAATAAAAACAAGTAGTAGAAGAAGATTAGTTTAGGTCCACCAACTGGTGGTTAGAATTAGGGTTTCACAATCCCCATTTTGAAGCAATCATTTGTTAGCTACTGTTTGTTAATCAAATCACCCAATTTAAGCAACACCCAATTCATTTCAACCATTTCTCCCACAAATTCTTTTTCTCCAATCATTTCATATTTTAATCCCATTTTTTATTTTAACTTCGTCCCCACGTGGATATATCGAGATGGTAGGTTTGCGTCTTTCATAATTAATAATAATAATAATAATAATAATCAACAATTTTGTTTTATATTTAAATTATGAGCTGTGTGTTATATCAACCATATATATGAAATTAAACTTGTGATTAATTATATATAGATAATCTTGTTTTTGTTTGCCTGCTAATGCTAATTGCTATATATCCAATTATTGCTAACTTCATTCATTGTTTTCTGGAGATGGTCATTGTTCAATGATTAGATGGGTTGGTAAATTTGTTTTTTTATTAATATTTTAATATTATATATATATATAAACATATATATATGTATACATATTCTTGTTCATATCCATTTTTGTCTCCTATTTAGGAAAAAATCATTTCTGCTGCTTTGGTTGTGTCTTCATACTTGCTGCACATCACAGGTACCTCTTTTCACTCAGGTATCTAGCAGACCCTTCATTTCATATCATCAAAGTTTGCAACTTTTTATGTTGCTAAAATAATTATATTAAAATCTTGTTAAAAAAATATGTTCTTTGTTACAACTTATTTTCTTTAAAAGTGAAATCAAGGTTTGAGTTGAGTGTTTGTGTGTATAAGGATGATCAAACTTCAAAAACTTTTCTTTATTTGTTTTGTTTTGTTTTATTTAACTTTTTTCTATTAAAAGAAAGGATAGATGATCAAAAGCATTGAGTTGAGTAATTGTATGTAGGATAGATAGATGATCAAAAGTTTTATTTTGAATTTAATTTTAGTTGTTTTTTTTTATGATTTAGGTAGTGTCACCAGCCATTGAAGGGATCATCCACCAGCCATTCAAATCTTGAGTCAAACATCAAAGATGGCTACTTATTATCCTACTTCAACAAATCATCAAAGAGATCATCATCATGTGTTTCCAAGTTCATATCTTTCTAACCAACAACAACAAATTGATTCATTTCAAGAACCTCCAATTGATATTATGTACCAAAATGATAACACAACCGACCCGTCTTACTTGGATCTTTTGTCGGGTCAAACACAGTCAAACCCTCGTAATCTTTCGAGGGTTGACCAGAATCATCAAGAGTTGTCTCTAAGTCTTGGAATGCAGATAACTTCTTCAATGGATATGCAGCCTTTTCAATATAATTACTTGAATCCCCATCTTCAAGATTCAAGTGATCATGGCTCCCCATGCAATAAACTCGAAAACGTTGACTTTTTGTCGTTTGACCGTCCGATGAACAATGTTCAATGCTCAGTTTCGGGTGCATATCAAATCCCATCCGGGGTCGTGCCAAGAATTTACAATTCAAGGTATCTTAAACCGGCACAGGAGTTGCTCGAAGAAGTAGCTAACATTCATGAAGCTATGAGGCAGTTAAAGATGAATAAACGCAACAATCTACATAAATCGGATGAAAATTATACAAGAGTCGAGCTCCAATCCGCCCCTCTCGAGTCTACCACAAGTTCATCCGCTGATCAACTTTCGGCTTCCGAGAAAAACGAGCTGCAAAACAAGCTCACCAAACTGTTTTCCTTGTTAGATGAGGTACATATATACACTCCTTCCCTTAAGTTCATATAAAAAGACTTGATTATCATATATGCCCACTATGAAAGTTTTTATATTTCTACTCCAAGTACATTATGAGGAAAAAAAGATTTTTCCATTGTGACAAAAATATATTTTTTGAAATTGTCTTTGGTATTTTTATAATATAACAAATTTATTGTTACTTAAAAGAAAAATGCAATCTTGAATTTACAAGAAACATATGAAACATTGGTTGTTTGATCATCTGTTGTAGGTGGATAGAAGATACCGCGATTACTGCCAACAACTAAGAATCGTCGAGGGATCGTTAGATATGGTGACGGGTTGTGGGGTTGCGAGATCATACACAGCACTTGCTCATCAAACAATATCTCGACACTTTCGCTGCTTGCGTGATGCGATAAACAGTCAAATTCAAGCGACTCGACAAAATCTTGGTGAGCAAGATGATTCCTCGGACCGAGTTTTACCTCGTCTTCGTAATGTGGAAAAGCAACTTAGGCAACAAAGAACCTTAAATCCACTTGGCGTTGTTCGTCATTCTTGGAGACCACAAAGAGGCTTGCCTGAAGGCTCGGTTTCGATCCTTCGTGCTTGGCTTTTTGAGCATTTCCTTAACCCGTATGCATGCTTTGTTTAATGCCCTTTTTAAAGTTTATAAACATGTTCTATGAGAAAAATAAACCACTATTATATATTACCAACTAACATAACTATTGTTATCTTTAGTTACCCAAAAGATTCAGAGAAGATCATGCTAGCAAGACAAACAGGTCTAACTAGAAGCCAGGTATATGTTAATAGTCGTGTTACATATTTTCTTTTCAATATGTTTGTTTAGCTTGTTATAAATCAAGTTTTGTCTTCTATGCGTGTGTTAGATTGCAAACTGGTTTATAAATGCTCGTGTGCGTCTTTGGAAACCAATGGTTGAAGACATGTACAAAGAAGAGTTTGGTGATGAGGATACCGCGAATTGTAAATCTTCACCAGAACAAGCTCGTAAAGGAAC
The DNA here is from genome assembly GCA_030867185.1 of Tagetes erecta. NCBI lineage: Eukaryota > Viridiplantae > Streptophyta > Magnoliopsida > Asterales > Asteraceae > Tagetes > Tagetes erecta. Next base: position 10,820,328 of record CM061489.1, read on the forward strand.
AATAGTTCGGTCTTCTTCGGAGGAGGATAAGTCGAAAGAGTTGCATAAAAACTCGAATCTTGATTTTGGGAATGATATGGAAGTGAATGGATATATGGGACAAAGGCATGTCGATCTAGCAGACCAATACCGGTTTGATGATCCCCAATTGTTACCTGATTTTGTCGTGTAATAAAAACCAGGTCGTTGATGTACATGAACACGAATACAAATACGAACATGAAGAAACATATAAAGAATTTGTGAATTTGGGTGGTCTTTTGGTTGAAAATTATAGGTTTTTGTATTGTTTGGAATTAGCTTATATGTAAAGATATACCTTACAAGTTTTATTATATGTAATAAAGCAACAATTTGTTATATTCTTTTGTTTATTTATTGGGCATGAATGAATGTTTTCTTGTAAACAAAGAATACAAGAGTGATTTGTTGTTTGAATCTGAGTGATTGTGATTGGTTTGTTATATATATGTATGACAACATACGAGACAAAAAATTGAGATATGAACGACACTTAAAAGAGACATATTGATGTTTTGATGATATAGATTTTTAAATATCATAATTCATATGAATTATATTGATTTCATGTAAACATTATATTACTTTTGTTATCGGTTTGAATTTTTTTAAATTTTTTTATAGCGACAGTTTGTACAACGAAAATATTATTGTGCTAAGATGAAGTGTAATGACTGAGATCGAAGCCTCAGCATACCATCTAATGGGTCCTTAAGAGCGACGCTTTTAAGGCTCTCTCATACCCTATCCCTTCCTTTCACACATGGCGCTTTTAAATTTGATATTTCATACATCGCGTTTTTTAAATCGGCAATTTTACTAAAAGTTTTTGAACTGAGCATTTTTTAAATGGACAATATCACACATGGCGTTTTTAAACTAAGGAAAATTACATATGGTGTTTTTAGAAATGGATATATTTACACATGACGTTTTTAAACTGGATAATTTGATACATTGTGTTTTTGAATTGGGTGTTTTTTTAAATGGGTATTATTTACACATGACGTTTTAAACTTGACAATTTACACATGGCGTTTTCAGATCTAGTCAACTTTACACAAAAGCTACGTAATTGTACAAACAATGTTTTTGAACTTGGCAATTTTACACATAAAGTTTTTGAACCGGAAAATTTTACTAATTGCATATTACACCCGTGGGCAATTACACATGGTATTTTTCATCTTATTGGCAATTTTGAACATTGCATTTAGTTTGATAATTAGGTTTTATACGCACACACAAATTTCAATATAACTTAGTTGTCATAGTGTTTACACATGAACACTAATTTTTTGCATGGTGTAAAAACACCATACAAACCATGTAAAACTACTCCGTTCTATATATGTGTAAAATGGCTTAGTTCAAAAATATCACGACCGCAATTTGTAAAAATATCCGATTTATTTAGTTTATACATACTTGATCTTTCTAAAAACAAAATAGCAATTTTATACTTAGGAATATGAAAAAAGCAATTGATTTCTCCTCAAATTTTTTTATAAAATAGTTAACATAAAAAAGTTATGAACGTTTAAAAACGTATATCTTACGTGTTCATGAATCTTTTATTGGAATGACGCTTTTCCATTTTTTTCATTTTCTTTCACTCAACATGTGACGTGTTCTTAAGGCTTCCTATACATTTTTTTCATTTTCTTTCGTTATTCCAGATATGATAGTCCCTCCTCAATCTCTTCTTCGTGTGTATTTTGTTCTGGTTTGATTTCGTCTTCTAAGGACGTTCGGTTTTGTTTACGATCCACTGCGTCCAAATGATCTTTAAGATAAATGCACATCTCTACCGCCTCCGAATAAAGCCGGGTCCTCCATAAAAATATTACCCTGCCACAAGTAGAAAAGGAAGATTCTGAAGCTACCGTAGAAGTTTCGGAGGTTAGTAAATCACGTTGCATGGCGGAAAGAACCATATATTCTGCTTCCATTCATTTCCGCCAAGCCAATATATCAAAAGTTTCATACGCAGTTGAAGTTTTAAGAACACCAAGAAACTCAACAATATTCTCTATATTGTTCCAATTAGGGCTGGCATATCGTGTATACCTATACATGTTAAGACACGAACCTCTTAAAACACGAAACAAGTTACCTGTACACGACACTATAACTTATCGTGTACATGCTTCTCATACATGTACTTGTACCTGTTTATAACAGGTATACACGATAAGACAAAATGATGGTATAATTTTTTCCATAATAGTCTTTTGTTAGCTGGGTTAGTAACCGAGTTTGAGGATGTGTGTTAGAACTTCCACAACACATCCTCAAACTTGGTTACTAACCCGACCGACGAAAGACTATTATGGAAAACTTTTATAATGTCCTTTTGCCTTAAGGCACTCTTGAAGATGGTACACGTCGAGTTCCAACTGTTAGGTGTATCCCAATTCGCACCTAAATATATCGAATTCGTATCATTACAAAATTGTTTATGATCTTGAAAAAATTGGTGTTTTAAAATGGAATCAACATTAATTTAAACTTATATATAAATGTAACACAATATTCCCCCTTTAGCATGTCTTTCACTACTATATTAATAAAAATGTGCAACACATCGACTATGAAAAAAATCATCCTAGCACATCAATTTATATTTTACTTTTAGTTTATCAACAACAACATTATTATTTAAAGCGTTATCAAAAGCCATTGAAAATATTTTGTTTTGTAACCCTAAAGTATGTGTTACGTTATCTAAAATTTCATACATATTATCTCTGGAATGCGGAACCGGAAAAAGTTCAAATGCAATGGTACGTTTCACCACTTGCCACGAATCGGGGTCTACCCAATGAGCGGTTACACAAAGATAAGACTCAATGCAACCATGTGGAACCGACCGATGCTTTCAAAATTTAAAAATACAACTAAATCTTTTTTAGTGTTTTTCCATAATTTTAAACATTGACTTCTAAGGATAGCACGACTCACATGTGTGAAACGAGGTTGAAGGGGTCTTGAATCAAAGTAGTCAATTATGGGTTGTTGATGTGGTTGAATAACAAAACATTTTGAATCATTAGCTTCGTCATACGATTTTAAACCATATCAACACTATAAGGGAATATTTCACCACCCGCCCCCATTTCGGATTGCTCGGACTCGGGGACCTGTTTTAACACCGAGAAAAACTTCTTGTTGATATGCTTGGCCAAAGTCGTATTTGAAGCCGCTCCCAACAAAACCCCACAATATTTACAACGAGCCATGTGAGTCTTGTCACTCATCTCCACCAAATCCCAATGTTTTCAAATTCTTTGGCTTCGGTTATGCGTAAGAACTTGCACAACGGTTGCAGCTTGGTATGAACCTTCACTGACGGATGAGTGTGATACTATATTAAGAGAGATGAAAATGAAAAAAAAAATGAAAAAGAGAGTACTTTTTTTGCATTTTTTGCTTTTAATTTTGTGTTTTCAAGTGAGATAATCAACCAAAACATCAAACCTATATTTATACTAAATTTTGGGGTGTGTTATGATGATAAAAAAATAATAAAAAGGCCAAATATGAGTACCCTCCAACGCCTAGAATGCCATTTTTAACAACTATATTTGCAGCCAAATAAAAACAACCAAAACATCAAACATATATTTATACTAAGTTTTCGGGTGAGTTACGATGATAAAAACAAAAAAATAAAAAATTACCCTCAGACAGCTAGAATGCCAGTTTTAATGGCTATATTTGTAGCCCAATAAAATAAAATAAAAACGGTAATACCCGAGTACTACCTGGTCGGGTCTTGATCGGTTCATAACCGATTCTGATTAGTAACCGGGTTGAAACCGACGGATACGAAACCCAACCCACCAGGTACAAGTGGTATTGGGAAGTATCCGAAAAGGATACAGGTATAACCCGACGGGTTATTTTATGCAAATATAGTAAAATATGTCATTGATTTTTTTTCTTATCACCTGACAGTCTGACACCTGGCCAGCTATGTTATTTTAGGATGGGCCCATTTCTCATCTACAATCAATAACATCCATTCATATCCTTTCAACTTTCTCAGATTTTATGTGAACAAGGACATACAACTACAGGCCCATATTCAATTAGCAACCGTGCGTAAAGGTGCACAAAATAATAGGAACTCAAACCGATCTAATAATCGCAAACTTATTTTTAGAATAATCGGTTATACAATAATTGAATCGAATCATAGGTTCTGAATAAGTTATAATTTTTTTTTTCAAATTCTCGGTTCTAAAAGAGTCAGAACCGGTTCTTACAAATAACGGTTCCTAGAAAAAGCGATTCCTGAAAAAATTGGTTTCTTAAAAAAACGGTATGTTTTAATGTTTTTACTTATTTAATGTTGTAAGAACTATCTATCTTGTAATATTTAATGTTTATAATGTTACGATTTATTTAGTCTAAAATAAAATAAAAATGTTATGAGCATAGATGCCATAATGGCATACTGCATATATATGTATAAACATAGTGATAGTGTAATACAAATTAAAGAATTATACAGTTTGATATTATGTTGTAGCATTGTGCAAACAAATAAACAATCTCAATTTAATGAGTCAATGAGAGTTGGACTTTGTGTAAATGAAAGCCTAGTGGTGTTTTTTTTGTACTTTATATGAACGTTAATGTGTGCTAACAAACAATTAATTAACTAATTATTTAAACACCATAAGCTTTAAAATTATAAACTTAGACTCCTAAAACTAACCTAATCACACAACCGATAGTGAACCGATCGTATGCAATATAGCTTAAGTAAGTCCGAGTATCAAACCCACAGACTATATATATTACACTAATTAACTAATTAAAGACTCAACTTAAGATACGACTATTTAAATGAATATTGTGTTGAAAGAGGGGTTTACTAATAAACTAATTAAAATAAATAAAACTAAATAGAAGACGGATTGAGAATTCAGATGACGAAATATACACTATCTATGTCAGAATCCTCGTTGCCTAAATTATCACTCAAATGGTAATGATAGTTGGGGAACTGGGATATTAGTTTGTTTGCTTAATAGAACCACAAAATACGACCCTCGACTCTTCTTAAAGAGACACCTATGATTTGCTAATAAGTTATTATAAAAACCAATTTTAATGATTAAGACTTCCTTAAAGTGGTCTAACCTGATTATGACAAAGTATCTTTAAACGAATTCCTACCGCACAGCACGGAAATCAAAGACGGTTCAAATCATTCATTTGACTCGATGGGGATGACAATCAAACCCGAATCCGATAGGGAAACCCCAAACCCTAGACATTTGAGACGGTACATGGACGAGTAAACGAGTATGGGATTAAAAAAGAAAATTTCTGTGGGTATGGGCAGGGTATGGGATTACCTCATATACCCGTTTATCCAAATTAGTTATACCCGTTTACCCGTTAAGTTACCCAAAAATACTTTAATATTTTTTATTTATATATTATGTTTTCTTAATTGTTTTTTATATTATACTAGTTAAATATATTGTTAAGTAAAATATATATTATGTATCGCACTTTATAATTCTAACTTCTTTATGAACTATGGTATTATTAAATATGATGCAATGGTAATTTGAAGTATCATTTGATTTTGATATTAGGTTTTTTTACATATTTCCCCTTCCTAACTCCATCAATTACATATTTACCCAAGTTTAAAGTTTAATTACATATATCCCCTTTGACATAATAAATTACTCATTTACCCCTTATTTTACACAAGTCATAAGAAAATATAAAAATATATTTATGAAGATCATTAAGGGTAAAATAGTAAATCAAAAGGCTATTTTAAAGAAATTGGGTAAATATGTAATATATATGGTTTAGGAAGGGGAAATATGTAATTGAATTTAAGGAGTGGATAAATACGTAATAAATGATCTTAAGAAGGGGATATATGTAAATGCCCCTTGATATTATGATGTAATTTATATACCCGACGGGTAAGTTTTATGTTATTAATGGGTATACTCGATTATCCGTGGGTATGCCCCATACCCGAAGGTTAAATACCTGAAATATACCTGACGGTTATGGGGGCGGGTATGGGACACCTATTTCTAAACGGTTACGGGTATAAGATTATCTATACTCGTCTCATACCCACCCTGTTTCCATCCTTATGACTCGATAAACAAGTTTGATAGATAACACTTAGACGGACTTCTTACGAAGAACTACATCTAGTAAACCAACCAAACAAGACTTATCAATAACCTATCACCTCACGGATATCTAGATTAGCTGCACATTTTTATTAGTTTAACTAGTATTAATGTTCCTATGGTTTTATTGCAAATCAACCATAAATTCAAGAACACACGGTAATCAACCTTACGAGATCCTATTCTATGAAAGACATTCAGCAAGGATAACATGAAACAACAATAATAACCAAACCAAGTCCAACATACAATACGCATCAAATAACTGAAATTGAACTTTTACTTAATTCATAAAATTCATAATTAACATCAAAACCAAACAAGATCAAACATTGTTCAACGATTCATCAATAAGCCTAGGCAATTTATAAAGTTTAGCCCAACATAATAGAAATAAAAATAAACCAAGATTAAAAATCATAAAACATGATAGAAGGAAGAAAGAAACAAATGATTTGAAGAACCCGGAAACGCAAATTGACGAGCCTTGATCCTGTGTTTCTCTCTTGCCTCTGTGGCTTTACATTTGCTTCTGGAACACCTTTTTCGGCTTTATTTTTGTCCCTGGCCATCTTTGGATGTAGGGTTTAAGTTATGAGAAGTTTTTATAGTGAAAACCCTTGAAAACGCTCAATACATTCTGTCGAAACGGCCTCATCGCGTCATGCGACGAGGCGAAGGCTTCTGGTCGTGTACCTCCACGAACTACACCAACCCAACCAGCCCATGGGGCACGTCGCGTCACACAGCCAGCCCCTCATAGCTGGTCGCGTAGTGTGGTGAGGTCCTCGGGTTGGTTTCGTGCTTCGGTTTCGCGTTCGGTTTTGTTTCGTGTATCGTTTTAGCTCGTTTAACTTTGTTTCTTGATTTTTTCACTATTATTTAGCTCCAAGACCTAGAAAACACCACATATATTAAAAGTAAATAAAACCTAAGTAAAAACTAACGAAAACTACTAAAGCGTATACAAACTATTGAACTATACACTGGATAATAGTAGAATTACAATATATCAAAAGCCCAATAAAATTGCAAAGTTGTAGCAGCACAACCAATGAAAAAAATTGGTTTTTAAGAACTGGAACCGGTTCTACAAGAATCGGAACCACTTACATAGGTTCTAGTTTTTTCACAAAAACCGGTTCTTACCATAAACGGTTTTTATACTGCGAACAAGAACTGGAACCAGTTCTTCAAAAACTATTTCCAAGTGTGAAATTATGATACATGATATATAATATTATGTGACCAACTATTATAATGCGAAACCAAACTGAATACACGAAATCCTAGCAAATACTATATTTAATATTTATATAATTACTAGTATAAGTTAATAATTAGTGATTATTTATTAAACAGGACGTAAAATGATCTAGGATTTCATGTTGCATATTTTATTCATAGCAGCGCACCTACGGACAAAGAAACTAACTTCGGACTTTTGAATTCTCAGAACCTTCTGTGAATGAAAGAACTTGAGAGGGTCACACAGGCATCTCTCTTCGAGCGGCAAAAATGTGAGTTCTTTGCCCGTCTTTAAATTTTTTTTCACTTTTACAACGCCTTCGGGCAACTCTTTCTGGTATCTTAATACTTTCTCGTCGCGTATTTATTTTACTTAGCATGTACACTTTAACCAAATCATATCCTTTCTTTTATTCGAGGTGTAAATATACTATGTATAACGGGGAAATTTGAGTAGTACTACGGGTTTGACAGAGCTGGAGCCAAGTGGTGTAAATTGTCCTTAAACTAATAGTCATTCTAGATATGATGGTAACATTGCACAAGTAAAACGTTCGGCAATAGTCTTGAACATGCGAGTAATAAGTAACTGGTCTTACAAATCACACGAACATTAAGTAGTTTACTTTTTATTAAGTACATTGATTCTTTTACTAATATTAAACTTATCAAACTTACCAACTATTATGTTGACACTATAAGTATGTTTTTCTTATGTAATTAAGGAATTGTGCATTACATGCATGCATGGAGACTAGAGTCATCCTTAAGGATTGTCTTAAATGCAATTTAATTCTTTGGTACTGAACAATTGTTTTTGGTTATTTACGTGTGTTTGCGTACTGGATTTAATTATGATTCCGCTAAATTGTTATTTACATTTTAACCCTTGAAGTTTGGTTTTATGTCAAATGAAATGTTTTGTTAAAATGTTGAGTCAGTGTTAATTGTAAATAATGACTTGAGATCCTGAAAGTCACATGCCTAACGGATACCCTGTTTGTGGAAACTTCAGGTTGTGACATGTGTTTAGATGGACATGGAGGGAGCACACTTGCGTGGACCTTATAGAGGTATTCCCCTTGGTTGGGCTCAGGGACAATGAATTTATTGCGAGACTGACGATGTTAAAGGCAGAATCATGCAAGATTGCTAAACACAAGAAAACATGCATAGATAATCAACATGTTTTTCTTCTATTAGTCTTTATACTTTTGGTTTTTTAGTCATGGAGGCAGTGAACTTCTTGATTAGCATTCAACGGGTCATTAATAGTAATGTTTCGACCCTAAGGATCAAGACTTTGTTTTTAGTCGGCTAGATTTTGCCATTCAAAATTGGGTTACGTCGTAACTTGTTGTCCGTTTACCTGTTATCCTATTGTAAATACTATATAGATTTAGCAAAAAAAATATATATTATAAATACGGTAATAATTATAGAGGTTGAATCAGTAACAGGATCCAAAACAATTTCTAAAAAACAAAATGTATGCGTATTGTAATTAATCCTTTGCTTTGGTATTCATGTACATCGGCTTGTCATATTATCAATTCGTTCTGGATTTATAAAAACCATTTTGACAGACTGTCGTCGGGGTCTGTGCAAAAACCTACTAAAACACTAAAAAGACTAGTACAATGGAAGTAGGTATCGTATCCACTGAGGAGTCTGTGGTTAACGCTAGTTGTTATTTGTTTGTAAACTTTAAGATTGATTTGATAAAAATAACTAAAAACACCAACAAAAATAGTTACTTAAAGATTGTAAAAACGACGGTAAGAAAACGTGATCACTTCGGGATTCAGATTCTGTAATTACTAATAACTTAGCTCTTGTTTTATTGGATACTATTGATTGAATGATAAGCCTGTCATACATTATCAATTACTTATGCAGAATCCAACATCAATTTATCAAAAAGATATTAAACCAAACATGCATAAATAATTATTCAACCAACAAAAGTACAATTGGATTTAAACGTAAATATGTCTCTGTCTGTCACACAGGACTCATCTGTCACACGAGTTATATATACGTAAGTAAAAACCATCTGTCACACGGCTACAAATCCAAACTCAATAAAACAATAAACTAAATCAAAAGTTCTTACAGACTCATTCACCCGAAGTGCCCACGAAAGATTTTAGCCAAGCATCGTAGATGCTCTTCGCGTCAATCGATTTGTATCAAAAAACCTCAAAAAGCTGCTGCCTCCTCTTTCACTCTTAACCGCCGTCCAAAAAAAAACCCCCTTCGTGTACGTAGTCCTCTTCCGAATTATATCTCCCCTTAAAATAACTTTTACGTGCCTGTAAATTCATTATGCAGCCAGTAGCCCACTAGCCGGTTCCTTGGCCCATTTAACGTTGTGGTTGAATTTGTAATTCTCGAAGACCTTGGTTATTAAATTCAACAAACACATGGATAAATAATACTTGTAGGCCATCTATACACCTTCCACGTTTGCTGCAATTTAAACCAAAAAAAACCATTTAAATAACCATTCCTTATGATTTCATCTATAAACTTCTTATCTAATTCAAGTTTGATTTTATGTATGACTTCATATTCATTAGTTGACAATTTACATATAACGTGTTCTTTGATTAAGTAAAAGTTGTGGTCATTGCTCGATCTCAAGTTTAGTTAAATAATACCAACTTATCTCGCACACTCTTATTTAATCAAAGTTCGTAATTTTAGCACATAAGTTCTTAAAGATTAAAACTCTAAATATGAACCAACTATGATTGATTTAAGGCTTAAAAACATATATATAAACATATTTAGTGTCAGTAAATCACCCGCTGATCACATCCCCACACTTACCTTTTGCTTGCCCTCAAGCAAAGTCTCCTGCCATCATCCACCTCTATAATCAAATACACTTTACTCAATAACACTAACTCTTGGTTAAGGTCCAAAGTCATACCCAACTTAAACAAGTCAAACATAATATAACAATGACATTGCAATTAACTAAATCCAAGCATCTAACTAGGCATAATAAGCTGACCAATCTCAGTCATGAATGCAAGTGTAGTTCTCACAATTCTCCTAAGTTGCACACACGAATCAAAAGGACTTTAACGGGTTTTGGTTTAGGGGTAAGGTGCGGATAATGGATAAAATGGCTAAAAATTTGATGAAACTCGAATCGTTTAGGCCCCTCTTTGAGAGTCTATCAATGCCATAACTGATAAAACAATTCTATGCGCGTTTGGCAACATTGGCCTTTTTATTATATTTTTTTCATGCGCTTCTAATCCTTCTACTTTGGGACACACTAACATCGGTCCTCTTTTCATTTATAATCATTAGGCGCATTGGCCTGGGCTCACTATTATCGTCCCCTTCCCGACTATTCGAGCAATGCGACCGTTCCATCCCACGTCGAACATGGTAGCGAATGTCCACACCGACCTTACCGAAGAACGGGGATCCTAAACCTATCCGATTCGAATTCATCGAAAATAAATAAGAAAGATAAAAGGCTAATTTTTTTTTCTTTTTTCTTTTTCTTTTTTTTCACTTTTTTTTTCAATGGGTCAAACGGATGATAGTATCTAAGGGATATGCCACAAACGGGTAGGATCTAAAAAGAAAAAGGCTAAAAAATAATCCTAAGGTTTATTCCTAATGCCTTTATCATTTTCGTGCAACAACTAAGCTTCATGATTGAAACATATCATATTTAACAACTAAACATTCAATAACACACAAACAAGCATGAAACGTCGACCTTCAGCTTACTACCCCTGGTTAGACCAGTTTACTTCATTTTCTAAAAAAATAACCGTTCAAGTACGACCATGACTACGGACCTAGACCAAAAAGTTAGTAGGTAAAAAGTTGGTGATTTACTTTGAATACTTCAACTTCGAGCACATTTGACCCGCTATATTTGGGCAATTAAAATTTTAAAAACTTACTCCATTTTTTATGTGTCTAGGATGTGACTTATTAACTTACAACATTTATCCCCCGCATCCCCACACTTGAGATACATTGCCCTCAATGTATGGATTTTTAGACACAAAAGCTAAAAGTAAAATATACTATTGATTGAATGATAAGCCTGTCATACATTATCAATTACTTATGCAGAATCCAACATTAATTTATCAAAAAGATATTAAACCAAACGTGCATAAATAATTATTCAACCATTTCCAAGGGCACTTCGGCTTGTCATATTATCAATTCGTTCTGGATTTATAAAAACCATTTCCAAGTGCATGTGTGCGTAGTTTCTATCTTTCTATCGGTGTATTTTGTTTTCTTCTAATAGTTTAATCAATTATTAGAAGCCTATTCTTTTATGTTATAATTTAATGAAAATTTGTCGGCTCAAACAATGAATTTGGGTCGGGAATCTTTATATAATATAGCAAAACCAAAAAAACTTATGTGGCACCATTTTAAAGCTTTTGGCTTATGTGGCATCATTTGAGAGTTTATCTCATAATAATGATTTTTTTATTTAAAATATGTATATAAAATATATTATAATAAAACTAATTACATTTTTAGTCCCCTAATATTTTGGAAAATTCTGAAAAATTTAAAAGTATTTATACTTTTAACCCTCTACTACAAGGGGTGTATTTGAGTCGGTTTATATTTGATAGGGTTTGAAAATGAAACTTATGGATAAAATTAATAATAATATACAATTAAAGACCTCAGTGTTTTATAAATATACATAACTTTTTTATATGGATTTAAAAAAAAATAAACTACACCATAAAACTGAGCATTTTATTCTCTTTAATTTGAGTATAATATTGTTATACTAAAAATTTAATTTTTAAAAATATATTTCGTGTATCGGTTTACCACGGTTTTGTTTCAAAACTTATTGGAACGTTTATGAATATCCTTAAAAGCATCACTTGAATGTTATGTTCCCGAGCGTAGCGCGGGCACTAAACTAGTCAAATATAAAAGCGCAATTTAGTTTTTGTAAGTAGACACGTATTAAAATTAGCATGTTTAAAAAAATAATTTTCTTGATCAACTTGTTTCGGATATCTCCTAAAATCATTTTCAATTACTTGTTTTATGACACAATCATGAGGTTTGTAGGACCATATTCTTTAGAATGTAATTTGGACTGTTTAGATTCTAATTAAAGATGTGCGTTGAACCGTTTATACATCTCTCTTCCCGTTGACGAATGATCTATTTAGTATAGCCGTCCAAAATTCTATAAGGTGTGCGTAGTTTTCCGTAAGGTTTGCCCATCTGGATGCTCTTGGTAATCATGCGGTCACTTTGAAAAAGTTTTCAGGCTTTAAATACAAACATGATTTGGTAGGAGATGTGTTATTCAATGTCCTTAAATGTGTAAGACTTTCGGCTAAAAAAGAGGCACATGTGAACTTTTTGAAAGATCCACTAGAATGTAGGTCTACTTTACGGCCAATCGATATTCTTGTGTTTTGATAAACAGAGAAAACACACATGTGTAGACCTTACAAGGGTATCTCTTTTGGTTGGGCTTAGGAACATTGAGTTTGTTGCGGGACATGCTACATTAAAAGCATAATCATACAATGTTGCTAAACACGAGAAAACTTTTCTGGAGATTCAACCAATGGCGAGGCTTCATTAAGATTAGGGAGGGTCACGACACTCCTACTTTTTTCCGTCCAAAGTGTTGGTTTAATTGTTGGTCGCTAGTTGACTTTTATATAGATATTAGGTTTAGCCCTCCGAAACAAAGCGTTATAAACTTTGGGCCCCCTTGGCAAAAAATTATGGCTTCGCCACTGGATTCAACATGTTTTTTTTCCATTGGCTTTTGAAATATATGTTTAGTTTCCTAGACCTAGAGGTTGCGAACTTTTTAAACAAAGTTCAATAGATCATTCGTAACAATGTTTCGTTCCTAAGAGCCAAGGCTTTCTTTCTACTAGGCTCGGTTTCCTTATTCTAAAGCAGGTTGCGACGTAGCTTGTTACTATTTTATCTGCCACTTTGTTATAAAAACTGTTCATAATTACTTCAAATAACATAATTACTTCCAAAATTATTCTACACATAGGGTTATAAATAACATAATTACTTCAGAAAGTTGTTCTACGCAGGGTTATAAGAACTAACATTTTAAAAATCTATCTAATAAATCAAACTTTTAGGGGGTAATTTTTGGAGGGATTTTTTTTCTATAATAGGATGTTTGGGAGGTAAAATTTAGCTAAATTTTTCACCATGCAAGTTGATGGAGCCAACTCCTTAAATGTTATATATTTACACATTGTTAAATATAATGGTTATAATTTCTTTATAAATATTACTATTTAACCCGTGTGTAACACACGGGTATTAGGGTGGTGGGTGTGGACACGGGTAAGGGTGCGGGTAGGGGTCTACCCGCGCGGTAACACCGCCGCCACCCATGCGGGTAGGGTGCGGGTATGAGGACCACGGGTACCCATACCCGTTGCAAGTTTGCTGCAAGTTTGCCTTGTTTTTTGTGCCACATCTCACAAATTTTAAATATTTTTGTTTTTTTATAAATGAGGTGTGAGGTGGAGTGTTGTGATTGGTGGGTTGTGAGGGTAGTGTAAGGGTACTTGACACCCACCAAATTTATGAAGTGAGGGTAGTATAAAGGTAGTTGTGAGGTGTATATTTGTGATTGGTAGATTGTGAGGGTAGTGGGGGGTATGCCATAACCCACTCCCACCACCCTTAAACCTAGTATATCATAATGTAGATGGTAATAACAATAGATCTTAAATAGTATTGGATCTAGGGCCGTTGTGTAGATTTCGAAACTTTCTGCAACAAGTAAAATAAAGACCTTTAATTAACACATAAACTATGTATATAGTTTCTAATAAAAGAGTGTTTTATATGTTATACATATTTAATGGAGTCATTATAGGCATCTAATTCCCGCTAAAACACATATAATATCATATTTACATCTACATTTATTTCTTTACTAGGTTTAATACCCGTGTGTTACACACGGGTTAAATAATAATATTTATAAAGAAATTATAACCATTATATTTAACAATTTGTAAATATATAACATTTAAAGAGTTGGCTCCATCAACTTGCATGGTGAAAAATTTAGCTAAATTTTACCTCCAAAACTTCCTATTATAGAAAAAAAAATCCCTCCAAAAATTGCCCCCTAAAAGTTTGATTTATTAGATAGATTCATGTTTATTCTTTAAAAGATCTATCAAATATGGTTTTCATTTCATTCTTTTAATTAATTGGCCGATGATTAATGGATTTCCAAATTCCTTCCACACTAATTGATTAAGAGATTTTCAAATCTCCCTTATAATTCACCGATATACATGCTTATTACACTTATCATATTTGCTTCAATAAACAAGTTTCAATTATAAATATGAAGTGTTTATAAGAGTATTTAAAGATTTTTATTAACTTATCTTTTATTTTTCAATATCACTACATTAGGCATGTTTTATTAGTTATTATTGTTTAATATTGAAATAAATTATTTAATATAATTATCGTAATTATACTTAAGTTTCATCGTATTTTACGAGTTGAGTTATACATAAATAAAAATAAAGTAAGTTTTCATGCATGATAACTATTTGTATCACTTTTACAGAGTAGAAAGCATATATGGAGGTAATTAAATAGCTAATATTAAATAAAAATTTTATATAAACTTTGAAATATTTATTATTCATGTAACAAGTAACATTCAATATTTATAATTACTTTAAGAAGCATTTATTTCATGAAGTAACATTTTTCAAATATAAGTTTTGTATAAACTTTGAAATATATATTTAGTATTCATGATTTCATTCGTGTAACACATGTTCAAACAATAATTATTATAGAAATAACATTTTTTTTATTTTTGATGATTATACTTGTGTAACACACGACATATATACAAACCAGTGACGGAGCCCATGCGGTCAGATTTTTTAATTCGTGGATTCCACAACCTAGATATCTAGTTATCACTAGTTTTTGGGCTGGTCAAATGTCATGTCGGGTCGGAACGCAAAATAAAAGGCATTTTCATGCATTAAACAAAACATACGATATATAAGAATAAAAAGTCAACAAAGAATAACAAAAAACTTATTTCGGGTTGATGCGGATTGGATACGGAGATGAGTAGTAATTGGGGTTTGGATTATGACCAATGTATTAATGGGTTAAAAAAATGTAATGTACTAAACCCAGCTATGTCCTTTTTATTAATAGTTCAACTCAAATTTAACCAAGCAAACTATTTTTATTTAATATTTTATAAAACTTTGTGATTATAACTTTAAAAACTTTCAAACTTAAAAAAAACTAAATGAACAATGGTTTCATTAGATAACAATTATGAGGTCGGTTCGATTTTTCGGTATATAATTATCCTACGCGCCAAAAAATGACTGAAGTCAGCCATCCCCGATCGATTCTATAAGGCTCCGCCCCTGATCTAAACTATTGTGGGTGTATAGAGAGAGAGGCTCGTTAACATACATATGTAATATTCCATGCAAAGAGTACGAAGAAGGATATAATGGGTACGTAATTATGTAGCGGGTAATTTAAGTATGCAGAACACATCAGATACTTATTTTTTAAGGTGTGCTCAATAAAATGCAAAAAGCTTACTTTTTGAGGGTGTTTTAATAAAAAACGCATAAAAAACGTATTTTTTTTGTTTTTAAGAAATCAAATCCAAAGAACTATATTTTGATGCAATTGTTTGTTTTTTGAAGGTGTTTGTGTACCTGTGTATGCAATTACGTACCAATGTGTATATGGTTATGTAATTATTCACCACACGTCCATACTGCATACTTCTCTTCACTATTGCGAATCTCTATCATGAGATAGAAGGGAGCTAGGTAATTACGTACCACATTATATATCAAGGTATTTACGAACATGGGCGTACCCATTTATTAGAGCGGGGGTGTGCCCGCTCCCTCCACGAAATTTTTTTTAATAGTTTTTATATGCACGACAGGCAGCGTCAAAGGCGGAATCAAGCAAGATCCCCAAACACGAGAAAACCTGTCTGGATAATTAACATGTTTTTATTCCATTAGCATTTGATACATTTGGCTTCCTAGCCACTGAGGCAGTGAACTTTTTGACCAGGGTTCAACGAGTCATTCATAGCAATGTTTCGACACCAAAGGGCCAAGGTTTTGTCTTCAGTAGGCTAGGTTTGCTATTCAAAAGGGGGTGGCGGCACAACTTGTTGCCTATTTACCTGCCACTTTGTTGTAAATTCTTTGATGTTTAATTTAAATCTGATTCTATCCAAAAAAAATTTATATGTTAAATTCTCAATCGATCCCCGTAAAATTTAACTCTTGACTCCGTCCAGTCTTGAAAACTCAGTTTAATGCCCAGTCCATAGCCCATATGAGACATATAATATTTAACCATGGATTGGGTTAAATTATGGTTACAAGATAGTAATATATATTTATTTATAGGGGAAATGTCATAGAAACATAATCAAGTTTTAACTTTGTTCTAGTTAGGTCAGTCAAGCATATTTTGCTTGAATTAGATGACTAAGCCTCCAAATCGAGCAATTGTTAGATTTTGTTTGTGTCAAGAAAGGAATTAAGGATACATATAGGGGTTGTAATATTTAATATATGTAATTATATTAAAAAATTTAAAAATATGCTAATTATAATAAAAAAAATAAACCTACAATTCACATTGACGCTTCACATTAGCATAAAAAAATGTAAAAAATAATTCCTAACTGAAACGTAAAGAAAAACATGTGAAAACAACATGTTAAAACCTCTAATTTGAATAAAATATGAAGGTGAGTTACCTAATTGGAACAATTTTTAAACTTGAGTGACTTAATTAGAAAAAAATTGAAACTTGGTTATGTTTACACTTGTCATGTATAGTAAAACATTGAGTTATTATAAGCTCAAATGTTTTACCATTGCACAAAATTAACCATCAACATTGTTGATGATTCGGATGGTTTTGAGTAGAAGAAAGAAAGGTATTATAATCTCAAGTGTTTAACATATGAACCATAAAACACTTATAAAATCATTTTCAAAAAATATAAGCCGTGATAAGTTGCTCGGTTTTGCGTTAAAATGTATATTCGCAATTGTTTAAGCGTTGTACACACATATAATCAACAAGAATGATATATAAAGAGTATTTCAACTATAATCAGGTTTTGACATTACGAATAATGAAAAAAGAGTACGACTACATTTGAAATGAAAATATATGAAAAATACATGACGTTACATTTTTAATCATGTTTTTTCTTATGTAAATTGTAATAATATTTGAAGTATTTTGGTTATTTTATGTATGAAATTTAGTTTTTTTTGTTATTTTTTAATTTGACCTAACATGGTTCGACCCGAATTTTTTTTTTATATATCGATGCTCAAACCATTCTTACCAAATTTCCAACCCCATGAAAAAAATTTCTGAGTACGTCACTGTTTAAGAACCAAGTTTGTATGTGTTTACATGCTTTTGAGGTTGTTTTTGTAATGTTTATGTATAAGTTATGTAATTACGTACCAAAGTATACAGGTACATGCATAATTGGTGTGTCCAAACATAACTTCAAAAGAACCAACGTTTTTTTATGCAATTACATGGAGTGTTTTGTAATGTTTGTGGAAATCACGTAGCACAATTACGTACCAAGTGTTACTAACTTTTTGATGGTGTATTACTAACTTTTTTACGTACCAAGTATTACCAAGGTGTGTCCTAGCGACGTTATTGTTACGAACGTAACGTGTTTTACGTTGTCACGTCAAAATGTGTGGGCGTCACATGTTAGTGTTACCACTTAAAGCCTGTAACGAAGCTACAAATGTGAAGCTATCGCTCCAACACAAAGTAAATTTCAAAGTTAAAAACATGTCAACTAGGACTCGGTCGCCGAATAGCGTGGATTGAGTAAAGCAAATGTGTCGTCAACATGCATTACACGTGTCGAAGACGAAAACGCTCATAACGTGTGTAACATAAACGAAAAAATACTCTGCCGCCGCAACACACGACACATGTCGATAACATGTCGACTAAGACTCAGTCGCCGCATCATGTTGCCAGTTCTTGAACCTTATTTTACGAAAAGAGAGTGTCAGTGGTGATACTCTCTTTTAATCTCTCCACTTAGGTTATTTACATATTTGACCCTTTAAATTAAGGGTTATTGAATTTTAATAATCCGAACTTTAATGTATTGGCCGATATTAATCCCAACTTTAAAAATTTTCTATGACAGTCCCAACTTGTAATTTATTTTCCTCCACCGAGCCTTTTATAATGGATGCTCAAAAAACGTATCAGACCATTTTTGTGTCTCATTAAAACCTCAACCGATCATTTTTGTGTCATAATTATAAAAGGCTCGGTGAAGGAAAATAAATTACAAGTTGGGATTGTCATAGGCAATTTTTTAAGTTGGGATTAAAAGTTCAGATTATTAAAATCCAATAACCCTTAAATTAACTTTAACATATTTATAGCTTTAACCTAATTATCATTTTGACTCATAACTTTGAATATATACACTTTTAGACTCCATCTTTTAGTGCATTATGACTTTACACCATAACGTTCGAGACATAAATGGGTGTGACAAAGTTACTAACGCTTGACCCGACTGACGCATCATGTATCCTGAGTCACATATCACGTTGTTCTTTTCGAGGTAGCTACTTGTTAGCTTTCATTATCTAATATAACTATTTACCGTCTAAAAAAATACATTCAATTTATTTTATTAATTCTTAATATATTTAAAATAAAACACATGAATTACAATGAGTAGAAGTACAAGCCTTAAATAATATCTAGCTCTAGTACTTCACATCCCAATCATAACCCACATTACAACACAAAAAGCCTAACAACACAAACCCATAAACGTACAACCCAACAAAGCCTAATCCACACCAAATAGTACAACCCATCAAAGCATAACCCTATAATCAATCATGCTCTAATCACTAGTACCCAAACATGTCACCAACACAAGCCATGATAGGTTGTTGATTAACATACATCATGTTCCACGGATCCTCCACAAACTCAAACAACCCATTTGTTATACCACTCACGCATTGAGTACTTGTACCATTAACGCATTGAGTACTTGTACCATTCATCGCATTCAATATTCCGTTGAGTGAATCAAGTCTCCGGCGAAGCTCTGTTTCCTGAGCTCTCAAAACAGAGTTTTCTGCTTCGATTTCAACAAATCGTTGATTCGTAACGTTGATCGTTGTTCGAATCTTATCATTATCGTTCTTGATCCGACTAATTTCAGCCATCAGATCATCAACATGCTTCTGTTTCCTCATTCGGGATCTACGTGCCGATTCTCGGTTCGATTCCATCCTTTTCCTCTTCCGTTCATCGATCAAATCGTCCACCGGATTCAAATCTGTCAAAAAATCATCACCAAAGTCATAAATCATAAACAGATTGATCAATTTGTATGTATTTTAAGTTTTTAACTACTAATTGCAAATCTTGAAAAACAGAGCATTTTTCCGGCGATTTTTTTATGTACCTCTGTTTCTGATTTCGTTAGATCCTGATGAATTTCCGCTTGAATTTGCCATGGGTTAATGGGATTTGTGATTTTAAGTGTTAATAATGAATAAAGAAGATGAAATTGGTGATTAAAATGAAGGATTGAGAACAAATTGGGAGTTAATTTCTGAGAAAACGTAGAACCAGTAGAGGAAGACGACGGAGAACGATTGGACGAGATGGGTCCGGCGAATTAGAGAAGAATTTATCATAAACCCAGAACAGAGGATTTCACAAAGAACAGGAGACATTAATCTTTAACATCCATACATCAATTTCAGAGGCGAAATGACGTTTAATATACTAACTTGACAGAGAGACGGTATAACTACTAACTGTTAACCTGTCGTTAAAAACGAAAGAAAGAAGAAATATTTAGGGGAAATTGAAGGAGGGTAGGAAGAGGTTTTGAAGAGGTGGAAGATGGTTGATTATATAGAGGAAAAGAAGGGTGAAATGGTTGAATGAAAACAAGAGATTGGGAAGATGACAAAAGCAAGTTGATGATTATAATATGAAATTAGGTTGGTACATTGATTTCTTCATCACATTTATGTTTTCTTGGAATTTTGATTGCAAAAGTTAAATTTAATACCTCTATGTTATTTTGAAAAGGTGTTACTTTAACTAGTATGAAAGAACACATTCCTTCATCATTTAAGTTGTATATGATTGTACATATAATTAATTAATAAATAAATGTCACTATAGTAGTTGTATCACTACTTTGACCTAAAAGAAAAGCACAAATATATTTTTATTATTGTATGTTCAAGATTATATTGTTCTTAAAAGATAAAAGATTTTATCATAAAAATTAGTGACGTAAAAATCTGTCTTTTTCGAGTTATTTTTCTACAACTCGGCCCTTAATACTTGAAATCGGTTAATTTAGCCAAGTCAGTTTTTTTGATATTTTTATCAGTTTTAGCTATTTTTACTGTTTTTCATGCATTATTGTTGGATTTCCGTTTGTTTTTCATCCTTTTACATTATAGTATTAAGGGTATTCGAAAGTGCTAAAGGGGTGGGTGAGGGGTGATCTCAAGGCCAGTTGTAACACCGCTCATCCCCTCATAGGAGTCGCAATTTGGAGTCAATTCCTAGTCATGTTCACCGTTAGTTACAGAAGTGCAACGAAAACCAACACTATAAATACACTCGTTTAAACAATAAAAAACACACCCATGTACTCAAAATGTTTACTTTTTGTAAGTTTTGCTAGTTATTTTTTGTAGGTATATCATACCTACGAAACCTGTCAACCCAAGACACTTATTCCTAACGATTGAATGAAACCCCTCAAACTAGGGCACTTCATCCATGTGGGGGCATGTCAAGCCGAGGCACGTCAAGATAACCACCCAACGAAACTCGTTCAAACACCAACTCTGACAATCCCAACACCAAACCATGTTTTTTTAATTCACCATCAAAGAAGCCGAGTTTCGCTATTCACGCCAAATGAAACCACGCACAATTCAAATGGGTGACTAGGTTGTGAATTTTATCTCACAAATTGGTCATGATGACTACAATCTCTAATAAATGATTATTGAGAACCTTCATTCTCACAATCTCGTCTACGTAATGTCAAGATAATGTGTAATCACAAAGTCCTTCAAGTGGCATTATGTGACATGTAATGTCATGTCATTAGTGATTGGGTAATTAATTTTTTTTCTTCATTATCTAATATTAATAAAACACAAAAAAACAAGATTTAATTAAACTAAAAACAATTAATTTTTTATTAAACTAATGCACATATCTTTCTTTACTTCTTTATACTTATCTTTTATGGAAAGCGTGTTATATTTCCGTTAGATTGTTAGGTTATCAGTTGGTCTGTTTAAAATTTCAATATCCTTTAGCGTTACTTGATCTTCAAGAAGTTGAAGTTTTTTTATAATCTTTTTGCATTTGACAATTTTTTAACATCGTTCATGTTCAAGTCAAAATTCCGACCATTGGAAGATTCACTCTCGACTCTCAAGATCTAATGAGAACGATGTTTTAGACCTTTTTGGTGCCCGGGTAGTCTTCATATTCATATCACGCACCCTACTCTATCTAGGGCTTTGACGAAGGAACTCCCAACATCAAATGCATGTGAACTCACAGAATTGAATTGTTTTCACCTTGCTTTTATACTCGTCCCCTCTCTAGAAAATGAATATGTGGTAACGGTAGTCTAATGGCTTACTCATTAACTGGGAAAATTCCTCTCAAACACGACTTCAAAAAACAGCTTTGTCTTGATAATTGGCTATAATTAAAAAAACAATTAAAAAACATAATTCTGGTAAATATTTTTAAAAAAATTAAGTGTTAAAAGGAATAGTTACCAACGATCGGGCCCTCAGATACATCTAGCCAATAACGAGCCAAAATGTACTCCTCGTCTAACATCCATGGTTGTACTATTTTTTAGCCCTCGTCTCGAATATACCTTTTTTATGGGAACACCTACAAGGTTGATATGCGGATTGTCTTTCGGGTGGTGCTTCCAGAACAAAGCGTTTTTTTTAAACCAAATGTTTTTTTTGAAGACCAAGCAGGTTTGGGATTTGAGACGTGCCAGTTATGTAGCTAATCAATGGGTCACATTGGAGTACAAAATCCGATTGTGGTTGGTTTTTGTGTTATAGCGCTGTTGGTTGTCAACGGCTCTTTGTGACGGACAATAACTAGGGTTATACTAAAAGATATTATGATACCAAAGTGAATACCTTTTCCATTAAACCCTAACCCCTTAAATAGGGAGAATGTTACAAGATATAAATTAGGAATAGATAGACATGCATAATAATCAAATCATAACTCAAATTATCTCTAAGACTCCCCCGTAGTTGCAGCGGCAGTGGAACGAACGCGCAAACTAGAACGAAACTCCTGAAACAACGTCCGTGGTAACCCCTTTGTAAATATATCCACATACTGAGCTGATGACGGGACATGCAAGACACGAACATGACCCAAATTGACCTTTTCTCTGACAAAATGAATGTCAATCTCAACATGTTTCGTACGCTGATGTTGAACTGGATTATGTGACAGGTATACAGCAGAAACATTATCACAATAAATAACTGTAGCCTTGTGAAGAGGTACATGTAATTCAAGCAACAAATTGCGTAACCAAGTAGTTTCTGCCACCGCATTTGCAACCCCCCGGTATTCCGCCTCAGCGCTCGACCGTGAAATCGTTGGTTGTCGTTTAGACGACCATGAAATCAAATTGTCTCCTAAAAACACACAGTAGCCTGACGTCGATCTCCTAGAGTCCGGGCACCCAGCCCAGTCCGCGTCTGAATACGCAGTGAGAGCATGAGAACGAGAGGGAACGATCCACATGCCAAAGTCAATAGTCCCACTCAAGTACCGTAAGATCCGTTTTAAAAACACAAAATGAGACTCACGCGGAGCATGCATAAACAAACATACCTGCTGTACTGCGTATGTAATATCAGGACGGGTAAAGGTAAGATATTGCAGAGCCCCTGCCAAAGTTCTGTATAATGTACCGTCGGGTAGAAGAGCCCCATCGGTTTCACTTAGTTTGGATGCGGTATCAACTGGAGTTGCGCATGGTTTGCAGTTTGTCATGTTGGCCCGATGTAAGATGTCACGAGTGTAAGAAGCCTGGGATAAAAACAAACCTTTGTCACTTCTAGTAGCTGTAATCCCTAGAAAATGATGAAGTAGCCCCAAATCTGTCATAGCAAATTCCCTCGAGAGGGTGTCAATAATAGATCGCAAAAGCGTCGTGTTAGAGGCCGTAAGCACTATATCATCGACATATAATAACAAGTAAGCCCGTTGCGAACCATGTGAATAAATAAACAAAGAGTTATCTGAGGAACTTCGTTTAAAACCGTGAGTTGTGACAAAGTTGTAGAAGCGCGTGTACCATGCCCTTGGAGCCTGTTTCAAACCATAAAGAGACTTTTTGAGACGACACACATGATGCGGGTGCTGGGGATCGACAAACCCGGGGGGTTGATGCATGAACACTGTTTCCTTTAAATCCCCATGTAAAAAGGCGTTCTTCACATCCAACTGATGGATTGGCCATGACTGTGAAACAGCAACGCTTAAAACTGTGCGTATCGTGGCCGGTTTGACAACCGGGCTAAAGGTATCGGCACAGTCAACACCCACTGTTTGAGACTTCCCATTGACTACCAAACGCGCTTTGTAGCGTTCCAAAGACCCATCAGATTTAAATTTATGTTTGAACAACCACATACATCTAATAATCGGGTGGTCGTTCGGTCTTGGAACTAATTCCCACGTATCATTAACCTGTAAAGCACTAAACTCATTGGACATGGCATCCGACCAATTAGGGTCTGACCGGGCTTTGGTGTAGGAGGTAGGAACGGGAGAGATATTGGTTGTGTGGAGGTTGAGACGGTGGACGGGTTTAGAGATTCCGGCACGAGACCGGGTGGTCATGGGGTGAGGAGAGGCGGTTGTTGTGTGAGGTTGTGGCTGTGTGGGGTTGGTTGGCAGTTGAGGTGGGTGTATGGGGTGCGATGGGGGTGGTGGTGTAGGTGGTGGTGTGGTGGTAGTGGGTGACGGAGGGGGGTTGGGTTTGTAGTAGTAGGTTGGTTTGGTTGAGAAGATGAGGTGTTGTTAGGTGTGAAGTTTGTATGAAGTGGGAAAATTGGATCATCGAGAAAAGTGTATGAGTTGGGTGGGGATTTGTCGGCATAAGGAAAAGATGCTTCATCAAAGACCACATGACGAGAGATGTGAACGGTACCGATGGACGGGTCGTAGCATCGATAGCCGCGATGATCCGGTGGGTATCCGAGGAAGATACACCGCATGGACCGGGGATGGAGTTTGTGTGGAATGGTAGCCGAGGTGTTAGGGTAACACGCGCAGCCAAATACGCGTAGGTGATCGTAAGCGGGGTGGCTTTGGTATAAGGCGTAGTGGGGTGTGGATAGATTAAGGCGTTTAGTGGGTAAGATATTATGGAGATAGGTGGCGGTGTGAAGGGCTTCCACCCAAAAGGTGGGTGGTAGATGGGCGTGAAAAAGCAGAGAGCGCGTGATGTCATTTAGGCGGCGAATCATGCGTTCAGAACGACCGTTCTATTGAGACGTTTGGGGGCACGAGAAACGAAACGTGAACCCATTAGCGGAAGCAAAGGAGCGAAAGTTGTGATTGTCGAATTCTCCGCCCATGTCGCACTGAAACGATTTGATTTTACTGTTAAATTGTGTTTCGACATATTTGTGAAATTTTGCAAAGTTGGTAAACGTGTCGGATTTAAATTTTAATGGGTAAACCCAAACAAAATGAGTGAAGTTATCGACAAGTACCATGTAATATTTATAACCAGTTTTGCTTTTAATTGGTGATGTCCATAGATCACAGTGAATAATGTCGAATGGTTTGTAAGTGAAAGAACTTGACTCGTAAAAAGGCAAACGTTTGTGTTTAGCAAGTTGGCATGAATGACATAAAGAAGGTGAAACACTTGTCTTATTACAAGGAATGATAAATCTAGTACGTAATAAATGCAAAATAGCTTCCCCGGGGTGTCCTAGACGATCATGCCAAGGTTCAACCGTTGAAGAAAGAAACGCAGACTGAGTCGTTGGAGGAGTGAATGGATAGAGTTCCCCCGAACTATTGTGGCGGGAAATGTGAGCCCCAGTCTTGAGATCCTTCACAGTAAAACCAAAGGGATCAAATTCAACAGTTGTTAGATTATCAATTGTGAATCTACGGACGGATAAAAGGTTTTTGATTATGTCCGGGGTATAAAGAATATTGTTTAACGTGTAGGAACGGTTAGGTGTGGTGTGGGTGGTGTGGCCAGACGCATGGATTGGTATTGGGATGCCATTCCCAACAAAAATAGACTTAACAGAATTAAATGATGGCGTAGAAATTTTACCTGGATCATAAGTGAGGTGAGACGTGGCTCCGGTGTCCATGTACCAATTTGAGTCATTAGATGTCAAATTCACTTGTTGCATTGCTTGGGCCAAATCACCAGGTGCGAAGCCCGCGAATCCAGAAACTGGGCCTGCTGAACTAAAAAATTGTTGCTGGTTTGGATTGTTAAAAATGGGCTGACCCATACCTGTGCTACTGTAGACGGGCTGCTGCTGCTGAGTTCCAACGTAATGGGCCTGCTGCTGACCCACTGGGCTGTTAAAGAATTGTTGCTGGCCTGGCCAGCGTTGTTGACTGACTCCAACAGGCTGTGTTGGATACGGGGACGGTGGAGGTGTCCACGCCCACTGATTTTGCTGCTGATTTTGCTGCCACTGACCGTTATTCTGACCATTCTGATTTGAGTTGCGTCCTCGACCACGCTGAGTCTGGTTTCTGCCACGTCCACCACGACCGTTTTGTCCGCGACCACGGTTAGCATGGTAGTTTGGATCATAGTTCCTACCCTGGTAGCCCGTGGTGCGACTTCCCTGGTTCTGACCGTATTGGTTTTGAGTACTCGGGCGTTCACTTTGAGCCGCTAATACTGTAGAAGTGGCTCTAATAGTGGCCTGCTGTCGATGTGTTTCGAGATGTAGCATGTCACGGGCCGCCTCCCACGTAGGGTTCTGTTGGTTGATTAAAGCCCCGACTACTTCGTATTCTTTGGGAAGTCCCCGGACCAACTGCAAGACCCGAGAAGATTCACTAACAGGGTGACCCACGTCTCCGAGATGATTTGCAAGGTCTTGTATCTTTTGACAGTAAGCCTCCATGGATGCACATGAACTCAACACCAGGTTGTTAAATTCATACTGTAAACTAGCCGCTCGAGCGTTTTTATTGTTTGGAAAAATTGCCTCAATCTTCTTCCATGCTTCAATGGCTGTGGTCGTAGTTGGTAGTATCCTAGCCAGTAGTTCATCGGATACTGTATTGTAGATCCATTGCAATACCAAGGAATCGAGTGTTGCCCAGTCTGCGTACGTGTCTTCGGTGTTAGCGGGTGGTGGGGTGCCATCAACGTGATCAATAACCTTGAATGCCCTTGCCTGTAACTCAAATAGTTTCACCCATGATGAATACGTGATCTTAGTTCCATCGAGTGTTCTGACTTTGGTTTGGATGTTTGTAACTGTGTAAGCTGGATGGAGGTGTTTGTTGTTGTTGTTGTCGTTGGTGGAACTGGATTCGGGTGTTTCTTGGGTTTCGGGTTTATCTCCGTCCATTGATGTGATCGAGACCACCAAAGTTAGGGACGGCCGAAGGTTGTTGTTTTGTTTTTAGGGTTTTTGAGATTACGGCTCTGATACCATAAAAGATATTATGATACCAAAGTGAATACCTTTTCCATTAAACCCTAACCCCTTAAATAGGGAGAATGTTACAAGATATAAATTAGGAATAGATAGACATGCATAATAATCAAATCATAACTCAAATATAAACTATATCTCAAATATATCTCTAAGATATACGTGTTTCCAAAACCAGAATCTTTTAGATACATTTTGTGTTAAAAAACTAAGAAGCCAGGTATAAGAGAAGAAGGATGGTTGTGTTTGAAAACTGAGAAGAAGTAGGTATAAATAAGTGAATAAATGGGTAAAAGTAAAAAAAAGTTATTTAATGAAACGAGCCTAATTAACCCACAACTAGAATATTAGAACGGTCAAAATCAAGGAGCATTACCCTCACTACGCCACATAAAATCACACTCATAGCATCTCAGGTTGGTGATGGGGGCATTATACCGTCATTACGAGAGATTTCACGTCTGATTACACATAATCTAACCCGTAATTCAACTCAAATGAATTTTGTTTAAGTTTATTGGTTGCACGTGACTGACAGTCACTCGACATATGCACACTAGATCTTTGTCTTCTTTCTACTTTTATCATTGACAAATATGAAGAGGAAGCAGAAATTCACATGGAAATCACACTTAAAAGGCTGCTCTAGCTGGTCCAAAAATATTAGATCGATCTCACTTTATAAAAGGCCAACCACTTATCACACACACACATATATTTTATATATATATTGCAGAACAGTTAAGAAATATCAATGGAATTGAAATATATAGTGAATAGTGTTGATATTTAAAGAAACCCACCATAAGATTTGAAACATTTGTTGCTAAACAGTTATGAAAAGGTGTTAAATTAAGGGATACTTACACTAGCTGCTTCTCATTTTATACATGGTGCTATTTAAGGGTTGTAAGGGTATGTGAGCATCTCAATGGTTTGTATACTCACAATTGTTAACTTCGGTAGGTTAATTATATATATAATGCGTCGTATAACAACCTTATGTGATGATTAACATCATGTTATATGTAAGCATATGTAAAGAGAGCTTAATATCGTCAGCTGTAATTACATGTATGTAAATAATTGGTTATGTGGTTCTGTAATTAAAGTGGTTAATTTTGTGAGTAAGATATATACAGAGATGAAGAATTAAATGTGAGAGGTTTTTTAAAAATACAAAAGAAGTTATCAAAGTATATATATACTAGTTTATTAACTCGTGTGTTATAGGGTTAGTTTAAACGAATTCGGTTCTTCAAAATGAAAAAAGCTGAATTTAGTTAATTATATATCGACTAAATATATACTTAAGATAATATTAGATTGTCAGAACTACATATACTAATAAATAATAGATTATTCAAAGTTTGGATGAATAGAAAAGTTTGGAAGGATTTGTTATATATTGGAAATTATATTTTAAAAATTTTAAAATGATATATCATAACTAATTTTTTTAAAATTAGAAAGTTTTCATCCAAATTAAAAAAAACAATGTAATTTTAGACCTAGTTTGAGGGGAAAACAATTGCGCGATTTAATCACAGAGTGACACGTGACACTAATTACACTCTTTTATTAGTATTAGATGTTTTTAGTCACATAGATAGTGATCAACAAATGGATGCGAGAATGAAAGGAGTGCTTCAAGTGATCTCTTCGATCAACCCTTTAACTCCTTTCAAAGAAAAATGTCAGGTCATTTTACTCATTTGAATCTTGTCTACAAGTTATCAAACTCGCCAAAATCCACGTCCATCCAACCGTCTTGTTGGGCTACGTATGGGGATGCGCAAGCGCAACTCGTGAGCTCGTTGGTGCTCCATGAACCCTGAATATGGTAACCCTTTATAATCAAGATCTAAGTTACATGCATGTTTCTCTCTTTTTTTTTTTTTTCTATATTCGATCAGGAATTGACGTTTTGCATCCAAACAAAATGATTTTTACACATATATATTTTCCAGTATCACATTATTAAACTTAATTATAGCATATCCTTATGATACTTTAATACTCTTAACGTAAGCAAGCATAACTCCATTATTAGAAATGGACATCTCAGTCACTAAAGTGACTCGTCATAGTTCTCAAAGGAAAATAATTACATATTTAATTCAGATATAAAATATGTTTTGTATTAGAGTTAATTATTTAGTTTCATGTATCTTGACCTTTTAGGGATGATTCAAGTTTGTTTATAATAATATTAATTTCTCAGTTTTAAATAATATTATTGGATAGGACATTTCATATGGTCTAATACAATACAAGTAACCCAAAGCTTTACTAGAACTAGGTTAACTAAAAATACTTAATTCTATTGAAAACCTAGCTATAAAGTATGATAGCATGTAATTAACACTCCCTTAAAATTAAAAGTAATGGTAATATTGGTAATATTTCTTTATTTTTAGTTTCATACTTTTTTAAACGTTTATAACTGTTACATATGACACTATTTTTTTTAACAAATTCACCATAAAAAGCGAGAAATTTTTATTTTTAAAACGCGTATAATATTGATATAAAAAAACAAACAACCTCAAAGTCTATTTGTGTTTTTATATGTTATCATACACAATATATAACACCATATATTCATTTGTGTTTGTATGTTAGAGTCAAACATCTTAAAGTGCAGAACTAAATAATTCGAAAGAAAACTTGGAACTTCACAACAAAATGGATCTATTGTGTTATTGTATTTCTACATGTTAGATAACAAAAAAATGCATACAATAGATCTATGTAATGAAACAATTGCCCATTGGCAGAAAGAAAAGTTGGAGTTACATACGGTTGTGTCACCATTGGCGAGACATAAGAGGGACCAAGGAGGGTCCGGCCCCCCAGTTTTTTCCGTCCGAAGTGTTGTTTTGTTGGTCGGTTGTTGATTATATATATATATATATATATATATATATATATATATATATATATATATATATTGAGTTTGGCCCCCCGAAACAAAGCATTATAAAAAAATTTATGAGTTTTTTTAAAATGTGGCCCCCCCGGGCCAAAAATCCTAACTTCGCCACTCAGTCACCGCATATTTTGTAGCCTTTTATCTTCATTTAATTTTTAGAACTGATGGTTCACATATCTCTTTAGGCTTTCTAGTAAATAACCGTTTATAAGTTTAAGACCTACAAAAGTAATCTATATCTTATTCAAGGTGATGGGGGCATGAACCTTTTGAACCCACTAGCTCCAGTATGAGTGGATGATACCTTCTAATTCTAAGTTAATTCTTTTGAACCAAATTTATAAGGGGCATCGTTTTTCTGAACCTTTTGAGCACATCACATTTGCAGTTATAAGATAAATAAAAGCTATAAATTATCATTTTATAAATAGACAAATGTTCTGAATGTTAATTTTGTTGTGTGGTAAACTTTTATCGGTTGTTTCTTTAGTGATGAATATTGGAACGATCAAGGTATGTTTTGGATCAAGGAATGTTTTGGATTGAAATTGAAAACCTTCCTTTCATGCTTATGGCTTGGTGGGTTAGTTGTTTTAAAAGCTAGCATCCGTGTGGGGAGAATGTATCTCTAGTGATGAATATGAGGACAAAGTTTAGCTTCCGGTAAAGTCTGAATTTTTACTAAAGCTAAATGTATATCAGGTACGATCATCGTGTTAGGTAGGGCTGTAAACGAGGAGAGTTGATCCGTGTTTGGATGCTCTTGGGCTCGTTTAATAGTCAAGCCGAGTTGGGCCCGTTTAATAGTCTAGCTGAGTTGAGCTCGTTTATCTTAATGAGCTCAAAATGTGGGCTCGGTTCATTTATAAACAAGCCGATATGATCGAGCCGGCTCGCAAGTCAACTTGTATATAGTGTTAAAAAATCTGTAATCAGAACCGCATCAGAATCCAAAAGACTAAACCAGATTCTTTATTTGGATTTCGGATCGGATCTAATCCGAACTATCTGAATTCCTTATTCAGCTAGTTCACAAATTTTGGATATCCGAATAAACATTTACAAGAACTATTCACAAACGCTTACTTAACGAGATTTAATGTTCATGTTCGTTCATGAATTAAGCAAATGAATGTATTCATGAATAGTTCACAAACAGTTACCGTATCTAAACCAACGCAACCGGACACAAACGATTACAAATAAACGTAAAATATTTCTCAAATAAAATCTATATTTTCATCATAAAGATAGAGTTAGAACTATATAATGCAGAGAAGAATGCAACGATAGAGAAAATTGAAGAAAATATGAGGTTATATGTTGAAACGAGTGAGAAACTTCATATGTTATCTCTAAACGTGTCATAAAACATTCCACCAAGTTAAGATTTGAGTTTATGTTACTAAACACTATGGTTTCTATATGTATTGTGATATTTTTGAATAATTTAGATATTTATATATTGTTTTACATTTGGGTATTTTACAATCATAAGCGAACGCACACATTCTTTTATCATATTCGTTCATTTAACTTAATGAACGAAAATTCTTATTCGTGATCATTCATATATTATACGAACATACATAAACGAACTTTTCATCAAATTGTTCACTTAACATTTGATTGCTTGTCTCTAATCAACGTATAAAAACACAGTAATAATACAAGATTACTTCTAGGACTTTTTGCATATATCCCCCTACAAACCAATGTATTTGCGTATTTACCCAACTCAAATTTAATATTGCGTATATACCCATCCTTTATGATAATTATTATGTTGACCAAACTACCCTTTCAAATACTAAAAACCCTACTACTAATCATCTAAAAAACACCATATAACCAAATGTCGAAGTCTCCTCCACCTATATCGTCTTCTATGTATCACGCATAAGTATCCATCGTTTAATTAGTATTAGTGTGTACTTGAGATTAATATTTTGGATGTTTTTGTTGTATGGTGGTTTTCAATATCCAATTATGATTGAATATGCAATATTTTTACAAACTAATTAAGTAAGGGTAAAATAGTCAATGTATAATTTAGTTTTTCCTAAAATATATCAAAAAGGGTAAATATGCAATATTATTTTCTAATAAGGGGAAATTTGCAATAAAATTTTTTTGTTGGGTAAATATGCAATTAATAAGATTTAGAGGGGGATATATGCAAATGCCCCTTACTTCTAAATACACCATAAATAGGATGCAAAATATAAAAGACAATAACTAAAATGTCCATCTAAATCTAAGTAATTACAACAATTTTGAATTTAGCAAAAGTTTCGAAGATTTATTTGTAATTTAATTAAAACTAAACACCCTTCTAGATGGTACATAGAAAGATACTAGTAGGTACCCGCGCGATGCGGCGGGTGACACTTTACATTGTGGTACTTGTTTGTGTACTTTCTTATCCGTATATTATTTTTTCAGTTTTTCACACAAGTGTATTATATATTTTTTTGAAAGCTTTTAGGTTAATAGCATCATGGTGGTGGTTAAACGTCATAAGCATTACACATGTCAAACAACTAAAATGAAAAACCAAACATTAAAACAAAAGTGACAAATGGTAGCAATAAATCACTAATTATTGAGACACATGATTGTTCGTATAAACTACTACTTGTAGGTTGTCAACCAAACCAAGAGATGGTAGCAATTATCACCGTTCTTAATGGCGTCAATCTCCTTGGCATCTCCATAACTCACGACAACAAATCTCCCAATACTCATCATGTATGTAACTATACACACCAAGGGTATAGGCATAATAGCTTCAAGATAACAAAACCAACAGTACATTAAAAAATCCATTTGAAATAAACAAAATAACACACATCTTTAAAAAATTAAGTAATAAACAATATAAATAAAACCAAATATTTGTATATAATACACATCATTGAAACTGTATACTAATATACTATTACACACAACAAAAAATCAAAACTTGGCTAAAAGCAATTTGCACTACGGGATGTTTATGTGATCGGGAAAGATAAACTTGGTTATCAGATTAACAAAATTGTCTTGTACATATTAACATATAAACAAAGTAAGAAATAACCCATTATATGTATTGTAGATAAGATTTGTAGGAGGCTATTGTTAGATCAATCGCCGATTTTGAATTTCTACCCATGAAGCAACTGTATTGTATTACTGTAGGAACCAGATGTTTGATCAATCGCCTGCAACACAAAAGTTTAATTATTAACGCATGAAGCAACTTATTGTAGAAAAAGTTAGATAGGTTGTAGTTTCATAATCAATTTTCCTGAGTCTGTTGGTCAGGTGGAGGAAACATAACCAACTTATTTCCGTTGTCATACCCATTTGCTAGCTGCAATATAAGATAACAAGAACACTAATGAACTATGCAACTAAGATTTTAGGGATATTATCAAGGAAAAATATACCAGCACTATATAATAACTTATTGATCACAAATCAAAAAACACCTTTGAAACAAAATCATCATTTAGCTAACCCTTAGCAATCAGTGCTATTTTGATTTGTGTTTCAAGGTACAACTTCTATTGTTTTCACTTTTTGGAATGAACATAAATTGTGTAACCGCACCATGAGAGCATTGCTTGTCAGTGATGATAAACAAACCACTTTCTAATTAGTAAAACTCATGTAACTAAGCACACTCAAACACACTCTATGCAACATCCTGTTCTATCCTATAATTCACGCCTTTTTGTCCCCATAATTAGAAAGAATTCATAAAATCAGTCACTCCAAATTTCTTTCATTTAATAAAATAAAAGACATGGAGAAGACTTTTGTCTAGGTATTGTGTTGCAGCTATTCGGGTAATTCTCTAAGTGTTTGAGAGCCAAGACCACTTGACCTGACATGCACTAAATAAGTATTTGTTTTGATGTAACTGTTTTGACCCGTTACACAGCTTGTTCATATAGCACACACATTAGAAAAGCTTATTTGTTTTGGGTGTGTGGTGTATCTTACGTTTTTACCGTATTTTCAAGGATATAAACTTATAATCAAGTAGTTAAAGTGCATAAACTACATTGTCATTCACAGTTTTCTCAATGTCATTTAATGGCATAGAACTGAACATATATCGGTTTCAAGACCATGAACAAAAGCGTCAATTGATGTTAGTAAAATGCTACAGTTACCAAAAACGGAGCAGTGCCTTTTTGAACTACAAAAGAAGATAAGACAAACCCTTTGCTAATTAAATAAAAGTAATACATCCAAAGAGATATAAAGCTCAACTCTATATATACCCTTCTAAAATTTCCTAAATCTAATGTAGAAAGTTGTTGTCTACCCCTTTCTATAAATGAGTTTTACTGTTTATGATATGGTAATGTAGGGAATTGAGGTGCATCTATGCTTCTTTCTATTATGTGCAGCAAAATGCATACTTTGATAATGACTTCGCCACCTAACCCGACTCTCATTAGACTATATTTCTTCCAAAATGTTGTAACGTATAGTACTATAGTTGGTAATTAGTGACTTATAGATCCAAATACATGAGATGAAACATATTATGTTTAGTTTAACTGAAGAAATCATATTGAATATAAACTCATACTTGATAATGACCAAGTCAGTTTATCGATAAAGATGAAGTCTGCATTACGGGTTAGACATGGATACAAAAAGGACTATCAATATCACCTTAATGTGTTTGCATAAAACTAATATTGAAGGGTCAAAAACATTCTTTTTATCTCTTCCATTAAAGTCAAATTTTAAGAGCCCTTAACTATATTAAACTGATAAAACATTACTGCTAGAATGAATGGTGGTAGTTTCAACATCGTTTTCCTTCGCTTAGGTTCTCTGGTCTAATACCAAATCGCTTTGAGAAATATGTGTGCAATATCTTAACTCCAACTTAAATTTAATATTCTTAGCTATTAAGAAAAGAGATAAAAATCAATTTCCAACAAATAAGTCAATTCATCAAGAAACAAAATCCTACTTTTATGATCAAATTTCATATCCTATTCAAGATAACATCATGTATAAAAAGTCATATTTGATCATAGAGAAGCCCTAACCAAGACATTAACCATGATAAGTTGCTAAACATTTAATATGAAAAATAATACCTTTGACTTTGAAGTTTGGAATTAATTTCATTGCATCTTCTTAACCCTTGAATTCTCATTTCTTGATGTGTGCCAAAATGTCATCTTCTTACTTCTTCACCTAGCTCAATAGCTCATACTTGTTTCCAAAATGCTTTGAAGACCCGACACTATAATCACATATATTAAAGAAATAGAATATCACAGGTAGCATTAACAAACCTGTCAATTCGTGCGAAACTTGAAAATCAGGATTGAGAGAGAGCCAAGAGTAGTGTAACAGCAATGCAACACCAGGATGCAGCTATATGAACTACATTATCAGCATGTTAAGACAATATGACAACAAATCAATCATGAAATATAGTAACATAAAAGTATAGTTTCAAAACACTCATATCATGTATTGAGGATACATGCCCGTTTTCTTCAACTTGCTTTCGAGTTTAACTGTAACCTGCAGTTCATGATAACATACTTAATTATTCACATGCCTCAATGTATAATCAATCATATTCTGGCCGGGTGCTTACCCAAGTTTCAAGGTCTCTGTTGGTAAAGAGTTTTTCAGTGGTTGTGGTTGGCTTAGCTGGAGACTCATGCGCGGGTGCAGCTCGTTATCATCATGGTGGATGTGTGTAGTTCCATAAACCTTCTTCTGTAGTTCTGCATTTTCTTGTAACAGGAGGTTTATTTTGTTGCGCAGTTCTTTATTTTCTTCAACGATGAGTCTCCCCTGCAACAATTAATGATAGTAATTAAGAACCTATTTTATGCATAATTTAAAGATTTAAACATCTTGTTTTGCTCTTGTACCTTGTGGTTTACTTCTTTTATTTCATCTGTTAAGATTTGTTCCTGCAGAAAGAAGGAAATAAGTGTGCTTAGCATTGTTGGTGCAGTTGTAGATCATTTTACTCTTTTTGAGTGATTTAAACATGTTTTGCTACAAAATAAGGTTCATACCTTCTTTATTCTGACATCGTTTAGACTCATTTGAAGTTTGGTTTCCAGCCTGTGTAGATCATTGACGTTCATACCAGACAGTTCTTCTCCTAGCAGCTGCCTGCAAGAATGATATGACAGGGTAAGAATATATATGTTGGCATATTAAGCTAATGCAAAAGTTAAATTCTAAAGTGAATTGCATCTGCTTTATAGTTAACAAATGTATAATAATATATATGTTTCTCATTCTTGACCTGTTAGACATAAAATGACTGATAAGATCCACTTGTGCATATATTGTTTCAATGCTCTAGTTGGCCTACCTATCAGTGTACGTATTTAGTTGATTGAAACTTGGTGCATCTATTTTCTTAGTCAAATAGTAATCTAAAAGTCTAAAACGAATCTAATGGTAGAAGAATTTCTACAGAAAGAACACACATGAGCTGGAAAACTTTGCTGCACACAATGATTGGATGGTTTCGGTTGGCATATGGAGATACTTGGTCTAGTAAAAGAAAAAAAGGAAACAGATTAGGAAAACAGATTAGGAAAACAGATAGATGACCATAGAGATTTTCTAGAAAGTCAAAAGCACAAGATGCAATCAAGTCGCAAAGGCCTTGTTTTGTTGAGGCGCAAGTAGTACATATATACTATTAAAATAAAAGGCATAAATAGCAATCAAATTAAAGCGTGGAAGAGTCGACATGATCTGATAAAACATACCCATAATCTTAAGCGCTTGTTGAGCAACATTAGCTTGTGAGCGACCTTTAACTAAACTTGAACAACTTGTCCTAGGATCATGCATTCAATAAAGCTCAAAACATACCCATAATCAACAGGTAACAAAACTCAGTCCTTTTATTGCTTTTTATGACTCAGTTTCACCTCTTTTGATTAAAAAAAAAATTTGAATTTGCTGCAACGATTACAGAATTTTTTTTTTATTTATAAAAGCAGCCTCAAAGTTTCATTCTAAATCTATGAAATACATGAATGAATAGAATCTAAAACTGAGTAAAAAATAGATAACTTACAGCTAATTTTAAATCACATGAATATGAATCTGTTTGGATTTATAGCACTTATAACTAATATCACTTGATGCTTAAATAGTTTCTATTTTTATTCCATGTACGCGAGAGGGTAATCACACAAACATCAAGCTTTGCTGAAACTTGCAAGGAACACAACAAAACTTGATAAATGTAATAAATGTCAACTAACAATAGGTATCAAATAACAGGTATCAAATAACGAACTCAATTTACAGCTTAGTTTACCAAGCGCAAAATAGAAATTGTTACCTGTAGCTCATAACTTAGCGCAAAATTTGGTTTGTCCTAGTTCAGAAGAATTTTGCCAATAGGAAATCGTCACATTTCAAGCTTTTGCTCCAGTTTCTTTTAAACTTTTTTCTATATCGGTCTTGTGTCATGCTATAAGTGGTGTCAACTGGCATGATATATAAAACTTGTTCCTTGAAACATTCGTAAAACACCCATAAAGTTTTAATTTTTAGGAACAAAAAATGTGATGTAAATGTGAAGCATCATGAAAGTAGGTATTAAAAGATTAACTTGAACATAAAAAGTGAGAAGGTCCAATACAAACATGCAAATACTGGTAGAAGATTAAAATTTTGGTAGTTGCGAGTAGGAAATGTTATAGCACAACGTATAATGAGATGGAAAGAGAACTTACGTATTAAATTGAGCTTGACTTTCACTATAGAGTGATGTATAATAATCCTGCTCTGTAATATCAAGGTAGTCACGCCTCAGAGAAATCTGTGAATATGACATCCAAAGTAAAATAACTATTGAGTGCAAAAAAAATGTCTTTTATATTTTCAAATCAGCAGTATAACGCAGAAACTTACTATTCTAGGAGGGAGTACAAGATCTGCAGCTCTGCTCTTCTTCGTACGCCTTAACAATATGCTTTTCAAAACCTTGTCTTTCAACAGAACCATAGCTCTTCTACCATCATCACTACGCCCTCTATTTGCAATGGGATTAGCAATATACTGTTTTGAACAAAGAGCACATTAGACCCCATACCAACAAAGAGCAGTAGTCTCAAAGCCTAACTCACCTTGTTCCACCAACAAAAGTGCCTCACGGATTTGTGAGGACAACCTGGGCATGATGAATTTGAACTGCAATTACAAAAAACCAAAGATCAACTAAGTACTGGAATTACATATAATAAAATGCAATTGCCAAAACATACGCCATTATAAACAATTAACTCAATAACATGCATAAACCATAGAAATGACAGAAAATGAAAACAACCTTACCTATAATCAAGCACTTTACAATCACAGTCTTTACACATGTAATAAGAATACGGAGTTATTTGTAAGAAGCGAACCTATAAAAAAAAAAACAATATTACAATCCAGGCATTTACACATGTAATAAGAAAACGAAATAATTTGAAAGAAACGAGCCTATATAAAAAAGACTATATTTACAATCCAGATTAATGATGGCAAACTATAACATTAATTAGTATGAAAGGAACTTACAAGTGAGTAGAGTTCACCAACACGATTTTGAAGAGGAGTGCCACTTAAAGCCCATTTATAAGAAGATTCTAAAGCAAAAACAGCTCGTGTGGTATTACAACGTCTATCTTTTATGTAATGAGCCTGTATACATATCAGATGAAATAGTATAGCAATAAGTAATGGTCCCTTAAACAAACTATAACTGAAAGTGCGAGAGAGAGTAATACAGAAGTTGCAAGTTTCCACATATATAAACATTTTGGTGGCACGGAACATGGTTGTGCACTTGTGATCTCAATATCTACACTTTTCTTATAACTTGAAAAATGCGACAACAATATTATGGAGAAGCTAAAAATTACAACTCTCGCTTCTAAGCAGTAGATATTACATGTTATAAATATAGATATTGATGGTTGTGTGTTTGTGTGTGTACGCATACCTGCAAGCACATATACCTATCAATCTATGCAAGTGACGAAAAATGATGAAAAACCAATGGATGTTCATAAACACTGGCAAACTGATATGTAATGCTGCTATTAAGCGTCAAAACAAATAAACAATATATCCCTAAGAAACATACCTCATCCAAAATAATGTGATCCCATTTTACTAAGTGCAAGATAGATTTCGTAGACGATTTACTTCCTGAACCTGATGGCATATCTGGAGAACATGTTGATGTAAATGTGAAGCATCATGAAAGTAGGTATTAAAAGATTAACTTGAACATAAAAAGTGAGAAGGTCCAATACAAACATGCAAATACTGGTAGAAGATTAAAATTTTGGTAGTTGCGAGTAGGAAATGTTATAGCACAACGTATAATGAGATCAAAGAAACCATATGATCTCAAAGCCCTAAAGAGACCCATAATCAATTTAAAACGCAGAAGTAGCCTACAAACTAACGAAATTGAAATATGAATCGCAAAGAAACCTTACTCAAATTGTTGAAAAACTTCGTTCAAGCCTGGGATCGTCCGAGATCGTTGAGTACTCAACATCGCTACTTGTTGGACCTGGTTATCAATGAGGATGAATCAAATAGATGCGTAATTGTTGATGGTTGCGATGAAGGACAGGGGCGGCTGCGGTGGTGTTGTTTGATGGTTGCGACGATGGACAGAGGAGGCGGAGGCGACGGCAGAGGCGGCGATGGCAGAGGCGGCGACGACAGAGGCAGCGACGACAAGGCGGCGACGGCAGAGGCGATGGAGGCAGAGGCGGTGGTGTTCGATGGAGATAATATGTGTGAAATCAAAAGAGAAGTTGATGTATAAGGGAGAAGAAAATGGAATTCCGGTACCTATTTCCCGTATATGTAGCTTGATTTAACCTAATGTGTTAAAAAGACCTAAACACCCCTGAAATACCTGAAAATCTGGTTGTACATTGTGCTTAAAACAGCAGTACGCGGTTGACAAATTGGGAACCCTTCCAATCTGCATTATAGATAGTATAGATATATGTACATCTAACTAGTTTATTAGACTGTATATTACACAAGTTTAAATAATTAAAAAATATATTAGATCGTGTCTTTATATACAACTTTTGATATTTTATTCCCAGCGTCTTTTATTTTTATATAATATCTCAAAACTAATATTTTAAAAATAGAAGTTTTTCATCATAATTAAAAAACAATGTCACTTTGGGTTTAAAGTTTGAGCAGAAAACAATTGTAAGATTTAACCAGAGAGTTATGTTTGTAACTATACTCTTTTATTAGTATTAGATAGATTAATTAATTTTTTTTTCAAATCCCTTGGGTAAATTTTTCTGGATTCAAAGAAAATAAAATAAACTCTATTTAGTGATGGTATATATCCTAATTAAAGTCTTAATTGTTGGTTCTCTTTTTAAAAATCGTCATTGCATACGCACACACAAAAGCACCACCTTCAAACCTTTTTTAATCATACTATGACAAAACTAACTGCGTAAAGCTAAACATGTTCTAATTTTTTAAAAACTCGATTATTATTTTAAGTCATATGTAACTAAAACATATATATTACTCGATACAAAAATTTAAGTGATCTATTTTGAGTATTTAAATGTGTATTATTAAATATGGATTGGTGGATCACGACACCAACAAAGCTAGTATTCTAAATATTAATTGTAGTTTTTAAATTTACGTATAATTTAATAATACAATTTTAGGTATTATATGAGAATAATTTAATACTTTTAAAAAAACATCATTGATTAGTTTGTGATTATAATAAGTAACATTAGGCCTTTGAGAAACGTGTAACATACCGATATTTATAAGACCTTCTAGAAGTTAAAACGAGGTCTAAGTTTCCTACTGTCCAAGTAGGTTATGACACGTGGGTTAGAGGTGTTATTAGCGGATTAATCAAGTATGTGTTGTGGTTAATTTAAAATAATGATAATTCAGTGAAATATGCAATTTTGTTAGTTTAGAGGGAAATTTATGTAAAATTATGAACGATTACTAACGAACAACTGGCTCACTCGATCATTTTTATTTCCTGAATACGAAATCTTGGGCTCTAGACAGGCATGTCCCTGAAGAAACGCTCGTACATTAATCTATCACTATCAGTCCCGAACTAGATATCACCCTTATAAGAAAACCCATCGTAGATGAGTTTTCTGACTTTGTGCCTTTGAGGCGAGTTTTAGTTTAAAACTTATAAAAACATAACTTTTTTCTTTTTTAACAGTAATCCATTTCTTTGTACTTCTCAAGTTAAGTCACTAGTCACTTGTATTTGAATTTTTTGTGTGCCAATCTAATAGGTTAATTTGTTTAACCTATTTACCCACATATTTTTATGAGCTTTAATAGTCATGATTTTTTTTAGGGCGAAACGAATAAAGCCTGGCTACCCGGGGTAACCCAATGGCGAAAGGCGATCCCAAACGCTCTGTGAACACAAACAACACTGAGTAGCCGAAGCCCACCTATTTTGGGGAAAACCCAACTTCAATTCGAGAGAAACCCACTAACATGTCTCCTCGTATGCACGACAACAAGCTAGCGGTAAAATCCATTTAAACAAAATGCATTGATATTATTATGAAATGTACTAGTTTCTTTGGTTTTTATATTATGTGATACGGAATAATGAGTTAAAACAATGGTACCAAGCTTTTAATAATTGGGTAGAGGTGCACAAAAAAACCGGAACCGGAACCGGAACCGATCAAATAACCGAAAACCGGTTCTTCGAAGAACCGGTTCTTCGAAGAACCGGTTCTACAAGAACCGAACCGGAACTGAACCGTAGGTTCTACTATTTTTTCCAAATTATAGGTTCCAAAAGAACCGGAACCGGTTCCTAAAAAAACCGGTTCTTGGAAAAACCGGTTCCTGGAAGAACCGGTTCTTGAAAAACCGGTATGTTTTAGTGTTGTTATTTATTTAATGTTTTAAAAGCTATATATCTTGTAATATTTTAAATTTTTAATGTTACTTCCGGCCCATATCGTAGAAAAAAAGGTATTTTTTAAGAACCTGAACCGGTTTTTTAGGAACCGGAACCGGTTCTTTGAGAACCGGAACTGGTTCTTTAGGAACCGGAACCGGTTACTAGGTTCTAGTTTTTTCACCAAAAACCGGTTCTAGAACCGAACCGGTTCTTGTAAGAACCGGTTCTTTTAACACCAACAAGAACCGGAACCGGTTCTTCAAAAAAACCGATTTGTGCACCTCTATAATTGGGTGTCAAATCAAATGGGCTATGAATTGGAGTTGGACATGAATTGTAATACATTGGATTGCATTATGTGGGCTCAAACACTTCTATACAAACACTTCAACTTTATATCTATTTTAGTATACACAAACATGCTTATAACTCATAAGAGAGCAATGGCGGATCCTGGACATTTTCAGTACGGGGGCTGAAAATTACAAGATCCGAAATTTTTTTCTTATCATTATGTTTCAGGTTATATTTTTCGGGTTGAAAATTTGATTCGGGTCGGGTCAAACAATAACAGCACTAAATATCTAAATTTCTTCATTCAAACAAATGATTCAACTAACACATTACATATATAAAAACTAGATAAGTGTTAACAAAACAAAGATCTAAAAAATATATGATAATACGAGAGAAATTGTGGGTACCTTAAAAAGAATTACATCGCTATCCGACGACCTTTAAGATCTTAGAATTCATCGATTATGGAGTCAGAATCAATCTTTTCAGCAATTTCTTTTTCCACGTAAATCACCAAGCTATCCGCCAGATACTTATTTGACATCTTATTTCGAAAATGATGTGTGAAATATATATATTTAAAATAAATGTTAGTTCACAAAACTCAGGTTTTAATTAAAATGGAAAACCCAACAAAACTCACACAAGCGGCAAGTGTACCGGTCGTGTGTAGTCAAGCTAAGTAAGTCCGAGTATCGTACCCAAGAGACTTGTTTGGCGGCCCTCAATAATAGATCGTTATCGACTCCTAACCGATGAAACTTTGTTTAATTTTATTTATTAAAACTAAGAAAATAATGACGAACTAATAATTAAAACTTATCTAAAAATTAATTAATACTAGTGAACCAAGAAATACTAAAAGCGACTAAGAACTTGAGACTAGCAAATATGGAGAAAGCAAACCACCTAGGTAAGAATCCTATTGACGAATTTTACTATCCTTGGGATTAACAAATTGTATGACTCCGGATCTAAAAAATATGACAAATAGACAAACTAAACTATGCTAAGCCTTCTATAGGTCTTATAAACATAATATAGAGTTTCTAAAGGTCTTATGAAGCTCACGGGATGACGGAATGAATCAACTTTAGGTATCTCCAAACCGGGAATACTAAGGTACCCTAATGATGTATCTCCTCTCGGTCTCAACAATCACAATACACGTAAGACTGTCCCCGACAACCCTAGATGTAAAGAGGTAAACTTATC
The DNA here is from genome assembly GCA_030867185.1 of Tagetes erecta. Lineage (NCBI taxonomy): Eukaryota > Viridiplantae > Streptophyta > Magnoliopsida > Asterales > Asteraceae > Tagetes > Tagetes erecta. Next base: position 10,864,071 of record CM061489.1, read on the forward strand.
TAACCAAATTTATGACTTGGAATTACAAGAATCAAAACCGACAAGGTAAAGCTTACTCTCGTATAACTCTATTCCTATCAAGTTAAGATAAAAGATAAAACCAATAGTCTATCACCTCTCGGTCTCTAGACTAGTAGAACACTAAGTCAAACCAACATTCAAAACTTATTCCTATGATTAACTATCTCTAGCTTAACCACAATTAGATCTCAAACACCAAGTTTTCAACCTAAACATGCAATTCTAATAAATAAAACACAAAGTTAAATAATTAGAATCACAAGAGGAATATGGAATCAAATACCAATCACAACTTAACATGCATACACATCATAAACCGGAAAAAGATAAATACTTTCAATAATATTCAAGTCATACAATTTATTAAAACCCAAAAAATAATAAAACCTAGTCAATAATCATCAAACCTAGGTAGTTTAATAGTTTAGCTACTCATAACGGTTAAGAACGAATCAAAACTAAAAATATAAGTAGCAAACATTATGACAAAGTTAAGAACTAGAACCAAGAAATCAAACCAAAAGTGCAATACACACGTCAAAATCGAACTCTTGATCGTCAAAACCTTGAAACTCCTTCTCCTTTGTCCGGCAAAACCTTCAAATTCACCCAAAGTGCCAAAAATATGCTTTGCTTTTTGTTTTTCTTTCGTTCGACTTCCTTCTTTCTAAAGCTGCCGTAATGCGGTTATCCTCCTCCTCCAACTCTCCATGTGGCCTATTTTAGTATTAACCTTGTATTGCTTAAGCCCAATGGAATTGAAGTGTAACTCACAAATCTAACAAAAACCCATATATTAGAGATCATGAATTTTTTATTTAACTTCACGTGTATATATAACAATAATACTGAATCACAAAACAAAATTAAGTTTTGCCTTTAAGACCATATCACGTGACTATTCTCTAAACTCAAACTTGAATTAATTCTAAGTTCAAAATAATAACTTCCAAGATTTATTCAACTAATAGTTATAGTTAAATATATCTAATTAGTCATGATCTCTTGTTTAAAATTATATCTTTTAGCTTATGGTCTCATAAAATACTAAAACGTTAAATATAAACCAATTAAAGCTACTTTAGGACATAAAAGTATATCTTTTAAGCACAATTAGTGACGATCAATCACCCTTTCATCACATCCCCACACTTACTCTTTTTCGTCCCTGAAAAAGCATAAACTATCTCAGGGATTCAAGACTTGAAAACTCTAAAACCAAAAACAAAAACTATACAATTACAACTCAAACCTTTAATCCTTACTCAAACAAGCACCCATGACTAAAACTTTTGCGATTTTTAATTAGAGTGGGACTCATAGTTATTATAAGCTTTCCATGGTTTTATTGGGTTGAGTCACCCCAACTTGACTTAAACCTTATAACTAAATGATTAAAAACATTTTAAAGCACAAACAACAATCAAGCAATTTCAACAACATTGCTTATTATTATTCATTTCACAAGTGGCATCAAATAAATTCAATTTCCAACTTACTCCTAGCTAATGTTCCCCATTACATGACATACCCCCGTTATCAAGCAATATCCCGAAATTCATCACCATACGTGATTATGCACGACTTCATCTGTGGGCTTACATATGGCGTGTCCCTTGTGGTCCGTTTCTTATTGGTATTAGGACGCGAGCAAGGGGACCCCATATGACTAACAGGTGGCTTGATCAAGTCAGTAGTGAATTTGTACTTTTAAGCACATTGTGATCAAATTTATTGACTTATAACGGCAGCTTAACTGCGGGTTTTGCTCTTTGAGCTTTTATTTGAATATTTATACCTCTTTTTTAGAAGTAAAAATACCAGATGATAGACCGCATAAAGACCCATGGTCTCCAAATCCCGAAACATCCCATCAATACAAGATTTAAGATTATAAAATCATATGCCATGAAATGTTAACCACTAAAACTAGAAGCGTGAAAATTAAAGTTTACTATAAACCACATTTTTTTAAAGCAACTTCATTTTGTATCACACTAGCTAAAAGGCTTGAGTATGACTCAACTTTTTATTCCACTTCAAAAATAGTATGTTTCTCACTAAAAATCACTTAAATTAGGTTTTATAATGCCACAACGTTACCGCCCTTTCATTCATAAAGGTTGAGAGACACAAAACAAAAGTAAATATATAAAAAAATATATATATATATATATTTTTTTTAATTTTTTGAATTTTTTTGGATTTTTTTAGACTCTATATTGACTCAAAACAGACAACTAAAACTCAGAAATGACCATTTCCCATCCCCACACTTAAGTTCTACATTGTCCCTAATGTAGAAATGGAAAAAGACTTAAAAACAAAGCTAAGAATGCAAAAATAAAAGATAAGAGAGGTGAATTGGAAAAGACTTAGCTGGTATTGCGAAACGCGTAAGCTCCAAGTCTTCGTTCCAATATTCAAGTGTTGACCGTATAGCATTTCGGTCGCGGTCAACCTTGCCACCGACACTTCCGAGCTCCTTCTTCATCTTCACAAATGCATACTCACCCGAATGGAGATTGAGTACGGGTGAGAATAATTTAAACCTGCAAAAACAAAAACAACATACCCGAGCATAAAACTGACTCGACACAGCTAAAATAAAATGAAAATAAAAAATAATAAAATAATAAAATCAAACACAAGATAGAAACTAAACTTACAAACTCTACATACTACGGGTTGCCTTCCGAGAGCGCTTTGTTTATTAACGAGTCGTCAGCTAGACTCGGCCCCACCTGTAATCTCAATCAGGAGGCTTATCCTTTATTCGTCTCCCACTAGTTCTAGTTACTTTCTTCCGCCTTCCGTTGGTTGAGAAAAATCCAACGGAAGAACTCACCAAAGCTCTAAAATATTTACTCGAGTCAGGCCACCAAGCATTAAATCTCCCCGGACCAGATTTGATACGGTGCATGTAGTGTTTGCCATGGGCGTTTCTATAATATGGTGGAATTTTGCGCTCCCTAAAAGACCAACGCTTCATGTTCATCACTTGTTTATTCACATCTTCACCTGTCCCCTCATATGGAGTCTTTGATTGGGGTGGTGATCCACTATCACTATCTCCCACAGGTCGGCTATCATGACTCGAAAGTGATGGGTCAACTATCTTTGATGTCATCATAAATTTATCCTCTATCTCATGGTGCAGTTCTTCTTTGATTTCCTCAATTGGCTCTTCATACAATAAGGTTTGTAAATAATCCAGATCACCAACTGGGTCAAACAGTGCTTCCTTTTCTCCTATGGTCGATATACCCAGTAAATCTTCATCAAACTCATCCTCCATATTTGGAACAAACTCCCCCTCTTTTTTATTATCCGTGTAAGCATCCTTGAGTATTGATCCCTGCATCGTATCACTCTCACAAGACAAGTGTAAAAAATAACTAGGAACCTCATGATTAATCATAAATTTAAATGAACAATCAAGGATATCATTAGGGTCAGAATACTTACCTGGAGGTGGGACTTGTATTGAAGTATCTTGGATATGGTCTTGCACTCCGTCCATTATCGTCTCCAATTCTGTGGATTGCTCAAACAAATCATTGTAGATGCTTGTGCCACAAGAAATACCTTCTCGTTTAAAGTTGGCGCGAAGTTGGGCGACCCTAACGCTTAGTTCTTCTGTCCTAAGAAGTAGTTCTTCAGATTCCTTGATTTGAATTTTACGTTCCTCGGCTTCCTTCACTTGTTGCACCAATTCAAGTGCGTGTTCCTCGGCTCTTTCCTTGTCTCGATCAAGATATTTTTGCATCATCTCCATAACATTTGTGTATTGATCAGGTCCAGATGGTGAACTCTCATGTGGTTGAGAATCCGGATAAGGATTATCATAACCTGTGGGATACCCCTGTGAGTAGTAGCAACAATACGTGTCATGAGGTCCTCCACAAATCTTGCACCAAAATCTCGTACGTTGATTCCCGTAATTATAAGTATTGTCTATGTAGTCATCCTCATAGTAGCTGTCCATGAGAAAAACTGCAAAAACAACTCAAAGAGAAACGATCACGTGCACCTGATAGAAAAGCCAAGTAAAAAGAACAAAACAAAAAAAAAAAATATATATATATATAAACTAATCTAAGACGAAAAGAAAAAAAATAGCTAACAAACACAAAAATTACCCCTAAAAAGTAAATGAAAGAAAAACTAAATTACAAAATAATAGTAAAACGAAAGTGGTTAGATCCCCGACTCGGATCGTTCTCGAAGTCGCCAAAATAATTCCCCGGCAACGGCGCCAAAAACTTGATGTGTGAAATATATATATTTAAAATAAATGTTAGTTCACAAAACTCAGGTTTTAATTAAAATGAAAAACCCAACAAAACTCACACAAGCGGCAAGTGTACCGGTCGTGTGTAGTCAAGCTAAGTAAGTCCGAGTATCGTACCCAAGAGACTTGTTTGGCGGCCCTCAATAATAGATCGTTATCGACTCCTAACCGATGAAACTTTGTTTAATTTTATTTATTAAAACTAAGAAAATAATGACGAACTAATAATTAAAACTTATCTAAAAATTAATTAATACTAGTGAACCAAGAAATACTAAAAGCGACTAAGAACTTGAGACTAGCAAATATGGAGAAAGCAAACCACCTAGGTAAGAATCCTATTGACGAATTTTACTATCCTTGGGATTAACAAATTGTATGACTCCGGATCTAAAAAATATGACAAATAGACAAACTAAACTATGCTAAGCCTTCTATAGGTCTTATAAACATAATATAGAGTTTCTAAAGGTCTTATGAAGCTCACGGGATGACGGAATGAATCAACTTTAGGTATCTCCAAACCGGGAATACTAAGGTACCCTAATGATGTATCTCCTCTCGGTCTCAACAATCACAATACACGTAAGACTGTCCCCGACAACCCTAGATGTAAAGAGGTAAACTTATCTAACCAAATTTATGACTTGGAATTACAAGAATCAAAACCGACAAGGTAAAGCTTACTCTCGTATAACTCTATTCCTATCAAGTTAAGATAAAAGATAAAACCAATAGTCTATCACCTCTCGGTCTCTAGACTAGTAGAACACTAAGTCAAACCAACATTCAAAACTTATTCCTATGATTAACTATCTCTAGCTTAACCACAATTAGATCTCAAACACCAAGTTTTCAACCTAAACATGCAATTCTAATAAATAAAACACAAAGTTAAATAATTAGAATCACAAGAGGAATATGGAATCAAATACCAATCACAACTTAACATGCATACACATCATAAACCGGAAAAAGATAAATACTTTCAATAATATTCAAGTCATACAATTTATTAAAACCCAAAAAAATAATAAAACCTAGTCAATAATCATCAAACCTAGGTAGTTTAATAGTTTAGCTACTCATAACGGTTAAGAACGAATCAAAACTAAAAATATAAGTAGCAAACATTATGACAAAGTTAAGAACTAGAACCAAGAAATCAAACCAAAAGTGCAATACACACGTCAAAATCGAACTCTTGATCGTCAAAACCTTGAAACTCCTTCTCCTTTGTCCGGCAAAACCTTCAAATTCACCCAAAGTGCCAAAAATATGCTTTGCTTTTTGTTTTTCTTTCGTTCGACTTCCTTCTTTCTAAAGCTGCCGTAATGCGGTTATCCTCCTCCTCCAACTCTCCATGTGGCCTATTTTAGTATTAACCTTGTATTGCTTAAGCCCAATGGAATTGAAGTGTAACTCACAAATCTAACAAAAACCCATATATTAGAGATCATGAATTTTTTATTTAACTTCACGTGTATATATAACAATAATACTGAATCACAAAACAAAATTAAGTTTTGCCTTTAAGACCATATCACGTGACTATTCTCTAAACTCAAACTTGAATTAATTCTAAGTTCAAAATAATAACTTCCAAGATTTATTCAACTAATAGTTATAGTTAAATATATCTAATTAGTCATGATCTCTTGTTTAAAATTATATCTTTTAGCTTATGGTCTCATAAAATACTAAAACGTTAAATATAAACCAATTAAAGCTACTTTAGGACATAAAAGTATATCTTTTAAGCACAATTAGTGACGATCAATCACCCTTTCATCAGAAAACGAGTCTTAAATATTTTCATTGCTGAAAATCCCCTTTGTGTTGTTGCAATGGAAACTGGAAGTGTCATGATTAGGCGAATCACTCTATCAACCAAATAGAATGCATCCTGTGATAAATCAACCTAAATTCACCATAAACTCAAGTTTCAATCAAATCTACAAAAATTAAAAAAACTTCAAAATATAAAACCCTAGATCCTAAACTCAAATTAAACCAACAAAAGTAAAAGAAAACCAACCTTAGATAAGGTTATTCGTTGCTGCTGGAGTGCTGCTCGTTGGCGGCTTGGAGGCTGTAGCAATGACACTACAGCTTGCATGCTTCTTCTACAGTTCTTCTTCTGGTCGATTACTCGCTTCCCAGTCTTCTCCTGCGTTTTTTTTTCCTTCACGTTGAGAGATAAGATGGGATATGGGTTAGGTTGTAAGGTTTTTTATTGTGAATTGTTGGGTTTTTTTATCTCATTACCCAATTGTAAATTAATGGGCTAATGGGACTAAGAAGTAATGGGTTTAAATTGTAATGGACTAATGACCCAACTACCTAACTAGTATACGTGTCGTTTATTATTGACGGGGGCGAGCCGCGAGCTCAATATACATATATAACAAATGTTACGTTTTTTTGCACGGGGGCGAGATCAATATATATATAAAGATTTAAGGTATCGGGGTAAAAATCCGTACTTCGGGAAAAAACGTTCAGGTGTTGGAGCCCCCGTTGGTCCCTCTTATGGTGTGCCCCTGTAAGACAGCATGTAGGGCTGTAAACGAACCGGACGGACACGGACGAGGTTTGTCCGTGTTCGTTTGTTAAGGTTTTAAATTGTTCGTGAACTGTTCGTGAACAAGTTCCGAACGGAAAAATTTGTCCGTGTTCGTTTGTTAAGGTTTTAAAGTTGTTCGCGAACGGTTCGTGAACTTTGTTCATGGACACAAATGGACACAAACGTACAAAACGAACACAAACAGACACAAACGAACATTTTACTATAAAATATTAACAAAAAATTGTTAATTTTTAACATTCACCACTAAAATAATAAATTAAGATTGACCAAATTAGACAATTATCCAAATTTAAATAACATGACAACTAATTAATAGGTCATAATTATCCTTAACCACATCAACACCCAAGAGACCAAGATCTTTAATTTACTATGATTGTTTACAATAAAGAAAAGTAAGATAAAAAATGATATAAAACACACAAAATAAAATAATAAAACCTCAATTAAGCCACTATATCAAATTAGTAACCTAATAAGTCATTGTTATTGATTAAGATTATTCCATTATAAAACTTCATATACAACAAAACTAAATAAGCCTTAAAAAACAAATAATACTTATAATACACATTTAAACCCATGAGACATGACCATAATATGTTTCATAATCAGCAAAAGTAATGTTTCCATGACTATATTTGTCTATATAAGAGTAAAAGTATTCACCTAAATGATAAATATAAAATTTAAAAACATAATGAACTACCGAACTTAAACGAACGGACGTAAACAAACAAGTTACCGAACGTTCACGGACGTAAACGAACGAACGCAACCTCTGTTCATGTCCGTTTGTTTAGCTTAACGAACAGATTTTTTTGTCCGTGTTCATTTGTTTATTAAACGAACGAACACAAATGAACTTCCCGCCGAACGGTTCACGAACTGTTCGTTGAAAGTTCGGCTCGTTTACAGCCCTAACAGCATGAGATCGGAAACAAAACAGAAAATTATGCTACAAAAAACGTACCTAGCTATTAAACCTGAAAACACGAATGAGCTCGCTAGTTCGCCTGCTGATTAGCAACAACAACTTCAGGGTGACAGTGAAGCATCTCATTCCAAACTATTTCCCTAATAACATATTCTTTTAATTCTTCATCAATTTCCAAATCTAACATCTTCTTTTAATTCTTCATCAATTTCCAAATCCATGGGCACTTCAACAGGCGGATCCATATCCGAACTATAAAGTGCAGACATAAAAGGATGATGCAGTGCATCATTCACACTAATTCTCTTTGAAGGATCAAAAACCAACATCTTCTTCAACAAATCAACGGCTAAAGGTTGCGCTTCAGGATAGAGGTCAGAAAATGAAGTCCCAAGCGAAAAAGTTGACGACTTTATGTACTGTTTTGCCTTTTGGTTATCAATGAACTCAATAGCATCCTCTGTTGGACTTCCAAGGATGTTGATTATAAGTTTTAACTGGTTTAAACATTCTGTACCCGGAAAAAGAGGTTTTCTTCCTAAAAGTTCAGCAAATATGCACCCGACTGACCAAATGTCGATTGAGGTACCATAGTTTTCACAGCAGAGAAGAAGCTTGGGTGCCCTGTACCAACGCATAACCACATATTCTGTCATGAATTGATCTTTACTGTTATTCGTACGCGCTAACCCAAAGTCACAAATCTTTAAGTCACAGTTGGCGTTTATAAGTAGGTTCCCGGGCTTCAGGTCGCGGTGGAGAATGTTAGCCGAATGAAGATACTTTAGCCCTCTCAATAACTAGCAAAGAAATCTCTTTTATGTTCGTACCCGCGAATGACAAAAGTTCAAAATATCATATTAAAGAAAAAAGCGAGATTCACAACTATAAAGTTTTGAGCTACTCTTAAGCTGCTCGACATCAGTTCATTAAAAATTCAAGATGAGTCCAACACAAATTATTCAGTAACCAAGCTATAGTTCGAGCTCCTTTTAAGTTAAATAACCAAAGTTCGAGCTCAGCACTTTTTGTTTACAACATTAGTGAAAATCAGATAGTGCGTCCATGTAATTAACTACGTACCTTCACTCGAGCACAAGCCTATAATGGGGATCGTTTAATAAACGAATCTAGACCGAGCATTAAAATTTAGTTAATAGACAAGTTAGAGATCGTGCTTCTTTAAGTTAAACAACAAGAGATAGAGGTCAGCTCGGCTCTTCTACACCTCTAGTTAGAATCATATAGTGCATCTGTGTACCTAAAAAGGAAATATTGGCAATGGTCGTTTGAAGTGACTGACGACTTTATAATATGATGTAGGTTGGTATCCATAAGATCATAAACCAAGTAAACATTTTTGAAACTTGTCTTCTGCATTGGAACCGGTACATCTTTTAAAGCGATAGCATTCTCGTGTTTAAGATGGTGAAGAAGCTTGAGCTCATGCAACGTTCTAATGACGTCGGTCCGAGTGCCAAAGGTATTATGTATCTTTTTTATGGCAACTTTGAGTAGTTTGAGATTTTTTTAAAGTATCTTAATTGTAATATTGATTGAAACGAAATTGCAAATTTGAAAGATTGATCTTGGCAGTATTTTGATTTATACAAATTTAGAAGGTTAATTTTGAGAATATTTTGATTGGTTTAAGAAATGATTATTGCCAAGATTCATTTAGGTGCTGACATATATATAAACAATATGATGTGGCAGATGATGTGAATGACCTTAGAAAGTGACATGTAGCAGCTGTAAGTTAACGATGTATTAATATCGGTAGATTAGGATTTGAAATGGCGAAATTTTCCTCAAAAAATAAGAGTTCGTTTACGTTTGAACAATGAACAACATATATTTAATGTAGTTAGAGGGTACATATGTCTTTTAACCAATAGTTAATTTTTCCTTCTAAAAAGTATTTACACTTCCCTCTTCACCCGTGACATTTTATTTAACTATGTTTACTATTCATGTGTTACACACGTGTTAAATAATAATATTTTTTAACGGTAGTTATAACTGATTTAAGTACTTGTAAAACTATTTTTTAGTTATAATATTAACCACATGATGACAAAATAAATATAATAATTGTTATTGTTAATATATGAACAAAGTTAATTATAAAAAATCAAAAAAATATTATTTCAAAATATCCAAAGTTTTATTTGCGAACAACATTTGGTGCTTTACTTTTTAGTCAATCGTCATTATATGAATTCCACTTTACATGAAAACTGATTATCTAGAATACAAACCAATCTCGTATAAGAACACGATTATAAAATAAAAGGTTACCGCCTTAAGAAGAAAAACTTAAGTGACTATTAATATCACTAAAAAAAGTCACAGTTGTTTAAACAAGGACTCTTTTATAGGAAAAAAAATAGATTGTGTTACTATGAGTATATATTATTAAAAAAACCATTTTAGATTTATTAAAAATTAAGTAAATATTCAAAGTCTTATCATTAATATGTTGATTCATGTAATTATATGTTGTAGCTTATGAAAAAGAAACTGATATTTGTTCATCATCATGTAAATTGTTTTGATAGTTTAAGCTGATGACATGCCTCATGTAAATTGTTCATCATATGTCATACACCATGCCACGTGCCTCGTGTCACGTTATAAGAAAAACTAGCAAAGTTAATTAAGAGTTAGCGAACAATATATTGTGACCATTTAAGGCAATAAAATGAAAAGTTGAGATCACTATTTGTCAAACTGTTAATTGAGATTAAGATCTATATAATAACAAGAGGTTTTAAGAGTGTCCACTAACATCTCTTTTGGGGGATATAGAGAAGGAAAATTAGAAGGAATAACGAGGGGAGCCACTAAAACCCCTTTGGTTTTAGTTTCAATTTTCTTCAACTTTATTAATAAACAATTTTCTTTCAAGGTATATTGGTTTTTACTGTTCTAAATTATTATATTTTGGCTTTTATCGGTCTCAGCTATTGAATTGATTGTCAACGGTCTCAACTTTTATCACTTTAGCAACCAAAGGTCGGTCGTTAAATTTTTTCTAACGCCGTTAAGTTTTTTCTAAATTCAAGACTGGTGTTTTAAGCCTTTTGATCGGAAGGATAATACAAGTCAATTGATGGAATAGTTACCTCGAAACGACGCTCCAAACAATAAAACGGTGCTTCGATCAATCGTGTGTTTAAACCTAAGGATGCTTCAATCGGATGTAAAAATTTTATCGTTCAGAAAGCCGTTTCGAGCAAACGATTACATCAATCGACTCATATTATCATTCCGATCAAAAGGTCTAAAACATCGGTCTTGAATTCGAAAAAAACTTAACGGCGTTAAAAAATTAACAAAAGATCGTTGGTTACCAAAGTGATAAAAGTTGGAACCGTTAACAGTCAATTAATAGTTGGAACCGTTAAAAGCCAAAAAATAATAGTTTGAACAAGTAAAAACCATTATACCTTTTCTAAAAAAAGATATAATAATTATATTACATTATACTAAAGTGTACAAAGTTTAATAAATATCAGCTATTAATAAAAGTAGATTGTTAAACATGATAATTCGTTTTGCAAATGAACATATAACCCAAAATAGATGTGCAAATTTGTTTTATACTATTTTAAGTTTTATAAGCTATAAAAGTAAAATTGAAATCTAACTATTTGTGCTATAGTGTGGTTTGTTTGTAATGTTAAGATTGATGTGGCAGACGAAAATTTTAAAATGATAATGATGAGATGATGATATCATGGAAAGCTCACTCATAACATCATTAGAATGTGCACAAATATTCTGTCGTTTTATAGCGTGACCCTGCCCATGTTTTGTCCTCTCCATTTTCTATTCTTTTCCTTTTTTTTTTCATAGTAAACACATACACCAAAACATTTTTAAACATGACTACATTACGGTTTTTTTTTACGACGATATTATTAAAACAAAAAAGACCACTAGTAATATAATAGGATCAAACATACAAATTAACACCAACTACAAACAACCCAACAACATTTTGCTCGATATTTCTAAAACAAAAAGATTACTAGCAACATATAATTTGATATTTTATCCATAAAAAAGAGTGTATCGTGATATAGTCCACTAACGCATCAATGGAAAGCAGCTTCGCCTTAAAAATAAACTCGTTTCTTGCAATTCAAATAAATCATATTGTCGACATTCTTATCATCGAAGCCATCCTCTTTGTATTGTCTAACCCGATTAAATACTGGCGTCGTCCACACGCTCTTAACCGAAGCAACATCATCTTCCGCCCACTCACACTAGTAAAATATCCTACGCCAAACTTTGGCAGGGAATGAACAATAAATTAAAACGTACTCTGTAGACTCTTGACCATCAATGCACATTGAACATTCGTCGGAACCCACGAGCACTCTGCAAGCGAGAAGACCCTTCTTACATGGAATTCTATTAAGTCTCACCTTCCAACCGAAGCACCTAAATTTTAAAAGAACCCAACCGGAGGCCAGTGAACTAGATTAAAACCAACTGAAGACCGGTTCAACTCTAGTATCCTTCTCACGCATCTAATCGAAAACTTACCTTCACTTTCTGCCTCCCATAACCATTTTTCTATATATTAAAAAGTTTTTAGTTGAAAAATGAAGAATTTAGTTACTTTTTTTGTTATCGTAATATTTAGTATTCTCGCATGAACCCTATATATATACATATATATAATTACAAAACCAAAAGAAGCATTGAAAATTGATGATAAAAACTATTGATTTACATAAATGCAAAACAAAACTGATAATATTGATCAGGTGTCTAACATATGTCTATATCAGGTATACATAATAACTATGTAAAACAACTTAATACCATCGGTCTTAATTTACACTTATGTAATGAATCTAAATTACATCTATGTAAATCAATTGTTCTTTTCATTTTAAAAATAAAGTGTTTATGTGATCATGCGTGATTGAAAATTTGAGTATATTTGTCTTTTTTTCTTTATAATTTACCTATTACATTTATGTATCCGGCCATAAAATATAATAATTACAAACTTTATTACTACCATACACTCACCACCATCATTTTTTATCACATCATGTTGACGTACGTGGCTGCCTACGCGCCTCCACTTTTTCTCTCACTCTCCTTAACTATGAATAACCAAAGAGTGTATACCCATGTGGGTATGATCTTGAGAGAGAGAGAAAGATGTATAGCATGGGTGTTGATAGCATGATTGTTTTTTTGTGTTCAGACTTTTGTTGAAGTCTTGGGATCAAAGGCAAAGAAAATCTGTGATTTGTAATCATGATGTTGTAGAAACAAACCATAATCATCTCCATGTAATTTCAGCTTCATCAATCCCCACCCCACCCCCACCAAACAAAAATTTAAAAACAATGAGTTATATTAAGAGAGATCAAGAAATATACATATATACAACATAAACTATTCAGCTTGTTTATGTATTATACAGTATATATATGGTGCATATATACAGGATGGAGCTATGAAGAGTCCAGGGGTATCCTGGGCTACCCGTAAACTTTCATTACGAACTACAATTTTCATCAGTTGAAGTATCAGGATATCATTTTTTCTTATTATTTTAAGTATCAGGATACCCTTGACGAAAGTTTTCTCATAGGATACCTCTGATATTTGATTATGTATCCACCACTGCATATTCACAAAAGTTTCACTGTAAATTAAAAGAAAAACTCTTTAAGACAAGGTGTTTTTTTAGTTTTTTTATAATCTATATAAATATATTAACTTGTGATGTGTGTGGAACATTGTGTTCCTTTCTCTTGCAAATTTCTTTCATCTTTTGAAGAGTTGCTTTAAGAAAGAGAGCTTGAAAGAGTAAAAGTGCATAGAGACCATGAAAAAGTATATTTGAAAAAAGGAGAGAGGTACATCCATGTCTATGTATGTCTTAATCTTTACAAGTATGTATGTATGTGGGTGTCACCTGAACCATTGTTTCTTTGAAGTTAGTAAAAGATTCAATTCTTTGGTAAATTTCATAAAATAATATTCCTTCTCTTTTGCATTAATTTTTATTTTTTAAAGTTGATTTGAAAGGTGTGTAGAACAATATCAACATCAACTTCAGCACTAGTTTATTGTTCATATATAATATTATGCAATCTTCAAGTTTTCATGACCACCAACATGAAGATGATAACCAGTTTGTTGTGGATCCTTCTTGCTATGAACTTTCGCGCTACGAAAATCACATCTTGTAAGTTACCTTACACTTTCATGCTAATAAGCTTTGAGGTTTTAAGTTATATGTTACATTATTTAGGGTGTAAAGTTATTAATTTAACTCTTTCTTTGTAGAATTTGAAAATTGCTTATTTGTGCAGAAATGGTACTAGAAACAATAGTAATTCGACGGATGCGAGTCAACATGTATATGAAAACATCAACCAAGAACTACAACATCTTGCACGAATTAAGAACGAGCTCTCAGTCGCTAGATCTTATTCCGAACCCTCGAATATCATAAGTTGCAGCCCAACATCTAGTAGTGAAGACTTTATGCCAAAGAACAATATTCAAAAAACTAGATACAACAATGATAACAATCAAGATATGCTCCTCACAACATTCTCAAAAGGGTGTCATCTACAAAGAGATATTTTTATGAATCAAATTCCCACGTCTTTCGACTCTTTTGATACTTGCCGCATTTTTCCAACCTTAAATGTCTCAAATATGAATCATCCCACAAGCAGTTTCAATATGAACTTGCCGGCTTTAGATTCATTTGGGTCAGCAACATTTAATGGGAGTTCTAGCTACCAACCTTCGGCATTCAGTGCACATAATCTAGGAGGCGTTTTCAACGACAATTGTTCAACTTATGGTGTTGATCAAATGAATATCAAGGTGAATATATATATTTCATGCATCTTTCTCTCATGCAAAACCATTTTCATCTTTATCAAGATCCAGAAAAAATGTCGCATTTAGACGTCGTTAACCCTAATTTACATGCTATGTTTATTTCAATGTTCTAAACATTACTAAAGACAGCACCAGCCTTCATCTTTGAAACAAAAAAGGCAGCTAGTGATGTAAAGGTTCCTAAAGCTTCTCCAACAAAGAAATCAAGACTGGAATCGCGCTCTTCTTGCGCGCCGTTGAAGGTGATTTGTATAAACTACCTATAATTAGCAATATTGCCAATGTTTGTTATGAATTGATTAACTTTATTTAATTAGCATGTATATGTTGTGTTTTGCTTAATTAGATTAGAAAGGAGAAATTAGGAGATAGAATATCAGCTCTTCAGCAGATGGTGGCACCTTTTGGCAAGGTATAATACAATCTTTTTCTTCCTCTCATAAAGTTGCTACCTTTTTTACTGCAATAAACAACTTTTTTTTTCTAAATCATTATTCAGGTTTTGCTGATAAGATTTATATTTTTCACCTTCTTTGAATCCCTAGCCACATTATTAATAATTAACTAGTAATAAATTACTACAAAATGTTTATGTATAAGATTTATTTTAATCAATTTGGTCCACAAATTAAATTCTTTGCTCTTATCATTATTATTAATATTTTCAACAGTAAACTGCAGTTTTGGTTCCTGTGTTTTGATACCATTAACAGTTTTAGTCTCATCTTAACAGTTTTGGTCCCTATGTTTTTATTTTCTAACAGTTTTGGTCCCGAACACTAACTCCATCCAACTTTCCGTTAAGTCTCTCTCAAATGCGGAGTAAAAATGTCATTTCTCTCGGTCTTTTTGGCCAACGACTGAATAAAAATGTTAACCTACATGATGAATTAGATAAAAGAGAGGGAGAAATGACATTTTTACTCTTCAGATGCGGGGCGCGTGTGAGAGACTTAACGAAAAATTGGATGAAGTTAGTGTTCAGGACCAATTTTGTTAGAAAATAAAAAAACAGGGACCAAAACTGTTAAGGTGAGACTAAAACTGTTAATGATATCAAAACACAGGGACCAAAACTGCAGTTTACTCTATTTTCAAACATAAAGACATATTAATGAAGCACCCATGATCAATGATGTAACTTTTTTGTGACCATGAGAACCCGTTGAGATATGATTCGAACCTGAGGCCCCTTTACACTACTCTTTAAAGGTTATGATAAGTGATATACATAATAAACAAATTAACAAACATACTTTGAACAACATAGAATAGTTTTTTCGTTGGTCCGGTTATGTTGGAACTAGATACTTAAACACAAAATGTAGAGGGAACTATAAAAGAAGTAAATAATACAAGAAAAATTACACTATATCAAATTATAAATATGAAGACATGCACTTAACATTTTGAATGCAACTATATGTATGTAATTAATATCAAGAAAACCTTTGTAGGGTCTTAATTTCAATTTTTAAATGATTGAATAAAGTAAGTCCATTTAAGACAAATTTGAAGTTAAATAATAAACTAATTAAGCACAATATATCTTGATCATTAGTCTCTTGAATCATGGGCAGCTCAATTTTCAGGGTAAAGGCACACTTTTTGCTGAAAACATGAATCAGGCCACCCATTGTCTTATCTCTTTCTTTCTTAATAATTTGTTAAACTAGAACTTCTTTAATTCTTTGATCTATATATATTATATATAAGTCATAAAAAAATAGTTAAATATTATTACATAAAATTAATTAATGTATGATGCATGTTGATAACTTATGATCATGTGTTATATATTGAGGATTTGTTTATGGGTAAATTATATTTGCAGACAGATACAGCATCAGTGCTAACTGAAGCCATTGGATATATCAAGTTTCTTCAAAACCAAGTAGAGGTACCATACTTAATTACTTCTTTTGAGTATATATAGACTATTTTTCAATGTTATGTTGTTTCTAGGATAGGAATGAGAAAAATGTTGTTTATGGCGACTTCACTACTCACTAGTTGAACTAGCAGATGTACAAAAGGACAAGGTGAATTCATTATTTAAAGTAGTGGATCCATCGAGTTGTCAACTTTATAAACTTTAATCTAGTAGAATAAGAAGATTAGAAGAAAAATGGCTGGGATCCGCTAGCTAGCTAGTCACTTCAAGTAGCAAACATATGACAACTTTTTAAGATCCACTAGTTTAACTTTAACTAGAAAGTCACCGTAAATAACATTTTTTTAATTCTCGTTCTGAAAACAACGTATTGTAACATTGGAAATTTAAAATTTTTTACACTTCTTTGATTCATGAAAACTACACGAACCGTAAAAAAATCTATTTATTCCATTTCTAGCCTCACAGAAAAATGAATACGTTATTCAATTCTAATGTATATTAAATACGTGTAGATTAAACATCAACGTAAAAGCCGTTATTTAACTTATGTAACTCTGACAAACCAGATTAACTTCCATTTACATATATTTTCTGCACATGCAACTATCAACTAACCTAGAAGTTTATATTCCAATAGTTTTATGAATTTGGTTCAAATAGAAAGTCTAAATTTCCTAAAAAGTCTAAAAAGGAATTTGGACATTAGATCTAATATTAAATGAAAATCAATGGCTCATAAACACAAGATGACATAATGGTAAATAGTTAAAACTTTAAATGGTAGACCAAGGGTATATTAGTCTTGTCTCATTTTCAAATTTCACCCTCTTTTTTAAACGTTCATAACTTTTACATACGACAATATTTTTTAATAAAAATTACACCAAAAAAACGAGCGTTTTTTTATCTTCAAAACACATATAATATTGATATATAAAAAACGAAATTTTTTTTTAAAGTTTCAGCTCATTGTGTTATATTCGTTAGGTCATTGTGTTATATTTTTCAGCTCATTGTGTTATATTAGTCAAGACATTGTGTTATATTTTTCAGATTGTGTTATATCTGCCAGGTCATTGTGTTATATTCGTCAGGTCATTGTGTTATATTTTCATCAAGTCGTTGTGTTATATTTTCATCAGGTCGTTGTGTTAAATTTTCATCAGGTCGTTGTGTTATATTTTCATCAGGTCGTTGTGTTATATTTTCGTCAGGTCGTTGTGTTATATTTCATCAGGTCATTGTGTTATATTTTCATCAGATAATTGTGTTATATTTTCATCAGGTCATTGTGTTATTTCAGATCATTGTGTTATTTCAGATCATTGTGTTATTTCATTAGGTTATTGTGTTATAACACAATAATATGAATAAATAACACAATGACTTGACAAATAACACAATGAGCTGAAAAACGTGAATTTTTTTTTGTTTTTTATATATGAATATTATATGAGTTTTAAAGATAAGAAAATGCTCGTTTTTATGGTGCAATTTTTTTTAAAAAATAATATCGTATGTAAAAGTTATGGATGTTTAAAAAATGAGGTGAAACTTAAAATATAGAGACATTACCATCTTTACCCTTCCTTCTAATTTTAAGGGAGTGCCACATGTCATCATCTCATGGCTTCTTAGATTTTCTAGGAAAATTAGACTTTGTAGTATAACTCGACTCATAGTTTCATCCAAAAACTGTTTCACTTATCTACTAAATATTCAACTTTTAAATCAATACTATCTAAAAAAAAGTTATATAAAATATAATAACTATAATTAAGTAATAAAATATAATAAGTACGTACTAAACCAAAGTTGACGGTTTACCTTTGGTTAGACGGAGTCTCGTTTTAAATCAAAGGGAAATTGGATTTTATTAATCCCAACTTTCACTTATTGGCCATTATTAATCCCAACTTTACTATTGGCCATTATTACTCCCAACTTTCACTTAATTGGCCACCATTGAGCCTTCCGTTAAACTTGACTAACTCCGTTAAAATATGCTGACGTGGCATCCATGTGGCAGCTGACGTGGCATCCACGTGGCATCTGACATCTTTTATTTTTAGGGAAATTGGATTTTATTAATCCCAACTTTCACTTATTGGCCATTATTAATCCCAACTTTCACCTATTGGTCGTTATTAATCCCAACTTTCACTCATTGACTATTATTAATCCCAACTTTACTATTGGCTATTATTAATTCCAACACAAATACAAACAACACTTAATTGAAATATGATCGACCATCTTACAAACACAAACAAATCCTACATCTCAGCTGCAATTATTAATCATTCGTATGATTTTCTCCAATTCAATGTATTAGAACAAGATGCAAGATGAAGTGTGAGAACAATGTGAAAAATTTAGGCTTCAAAATCTTTTAGGGCTTCAAAAAACAATCTTCAAAATCTTCCTAACCATTTATATATCATACTTAAAAGATTTTTAAGCCCTAAATTTTTCACATTGTTCTCACACTTCATTTTGCATCTTGTTCTAATACATTGAATTGGAGAAAATCATACGAATGCTTAATAATTGCAGCTGAGACGTATGATTTGTTTGTGTTTGTATGATGGTCGATCATATTTCAATTAAGGGTTGTTTGTATTTGTGTTGGAATTAATAATGGCCAACAGTAAAATTAGGATTAATAATAGTCAATGAGTGAAAGTTGGGATTAATAACGACCAATAAGTGAAAGTTGGGATTAATAATGGCCAATAAGTGAAAGTTGGGATTAATAAAATCCAATTTCCTTAAAAATAAAACATGTCAGTTGCCACGTGGATGCCACTTCAGCATATTTTAACGGAGTTAGTCAAGTTTAACAGAAGGCTTAATGGTGGCCAATTAAGTGAAAGTTGGGAGTAATAATGGCCAATTAAGTAAAAGTTGGGAGTAATAATGGCCAATAGTAAAGTTGGGAGTAATAATGGCCAGTAGGTGAAAGTTGGGATTAATAAAATCCAATTTCCCTAAATCAAATTAAAAAATGTGAATCACTACTAAAAATAATACTTTCTGAGACAAACATAATCGTCGTAATATATATAGTCACAACATTACCACTAAACAAAAGTACTAATAGACTTTTCTAAAAAATCATATTGTAGAAAAAACCTAGTAGCAAATTTATATTCACAATATTTCGATAACTTTATTTACAAAATTGCGACGAATACTGGGTTGTTGTAACATTTACGACAACTTTAGCCACAAAACTTATTTTTTATAAATTAGTGATACTTTTTGATTTGCGACAAAATAACGACAATTTGTGATTGTTTTGACGTCGGGCAGTTTTGAGATAAATTAAGGACTTTTTGTTTAAATTATTTGTCATAAACTTGTTGTTGCAAATATTGAGTTGTCAGAAGTTTATCAGAAAACATCGTATCAAAAAACACAACTTTTAGCAGTGAATAGAACCGGCCGGTTAATGAGCTAAAGTGTGTAATGGACATAACGCTTTTTACTTTAACTTTTTTTAGAACAACTAAACTACTCCTAAATTACACCGAAATATATACATGAGGTCTTAACCTGAGACCTTCCTAAAGTGGTGCTTCAAGAGACAAAACCTCTCCTACTGTACCACTAACACCAAAACCCTTGAAACCCTAATTAAGTATATTAATAATAACTAATATCATCAAGACATCAAGTTAATCTCTAGTCTGTGTTGAAAAGTTTATAGAATTAAAGAAGCCATCTAGCTACAATTCAAGAAAAACTTATATTCTACTTTTTAAAAATTCTATAGTGCATCACTAGACAAATGTTAGGAACATGGAGCCCATGCAGTGTGCTTTTGGCATGACCTTATGACACCATGTAGGGCTCTAAGGCCACTAGAATATCAAGGGTAAAAAGTTTAGGAGATTTGATATAATACACTCAAAACATTAATCATTGTTGGATCCATAACCATATAAGCAGAAGTGGGAGTCATTCAGATATCATGTTATTTTTCTGGTTTGAAAATGATACTACATGACTAATGAAACGACCCTACGCATAAAAATTAACGATAAATATCGTTACATACTTAATTACATGTGATTGTATATTTTAGGGCTCAATAAAGGATGGAAATTATGAAGAGATGAAGAGAGATCTTAGAAGTAGAGGATTGTGCTTGGTGCCAATATCATGTTTGACATATGGAAGCGTTTGGGCGACCCTGTAGCTAACTTAGGAATGAAGAGAGATGCATGAGAACAATCAACTCAAGTATGGAATTTGTATTATTGTGAATTGTTGTAAGTTTTTAATTAGTTATCTATACTATTATATGTATAAGATTTAGCAAATTTGGTAGTCTTGTGAAAGATGTCATCCAAGATGATTCATTGTTAACCTATCCTAAATTATTAAAAATTATGTTATGCACACGACATAAAATTACTAATCCAGAATTTTTCGCTGGTAGACGCAAAAAAACAGATCATGTTTGTTGGACTATATAAATTTACTCTGCTCGTTCTACAAAAAATATAAACAATTAAACATGATAATCATATCAAAAGTTACTTAAGAGCACCAATAATAATTAAATGCATAACTAGTTGACACCTAGCAAATGTAAAAACTATTGCAATCACATGTCATCAATCGTCAATTGAAATGACTTGCAAGTGGAGCGAAGTAGCAAAGGGTTAAAGAAAGAGATTCAAATGGTTTATAAAAGGGCAAATAGCATAACATGTAAACATCTTCATGGATTGGGACCGTGGAAGCTTCGTTATCAACTTAAGATTGTCTTTACCCTAAGAACCCTCAGGAATATTCAATGACTCGGCTAATGCTTAGGCCCACATTTAGAGATAGACCAAGCACCCCTCTTACCCACTCACTATCTAATAAACTGGTCTGACTTATTATCCTAGTGAGATCGGAAAGAGAGGAGGTAAATCTTCCAATAGGCGCATATGAAAGGTTATGAAAGAAATGAAAAAACTCTGAAATTCCAATGGCAAAATATTGATGTGTGTAAAGTGTATAGATTTTTAATAATGATTTTTCACACAATTTGATTTAAATTTATAAAAGAAGACAATTACTTTAAGACTAACTACACACAACATGCAAGTGTATCTATCGTATAGTAGTATATCTTTAGGCAAGAACCGAATATCGATCCATGGACACAATGTCTCCCAATACTAAACCTTAATTACTATCTAACCGGTCAAATATAGAGTGGTTTGTAAATATTTTAACTAACTAATAATTAATCTAAATGAGGCAAGTTAACACAAATGAAGTTAATTAATCATAGGAAGCTATCACTTAGGTTTGGATTCCGTTTAGCAAACAACGACAACATGTACGAACATATGGTGAGATAATTTTCTACAGTTGAAACATGGAAGTAAATTAGACTCCTGTCAAGATTATCTAATTATATAACCCTTCGGAAAGCTAGAATGATAAAGACACAATAGCCACCTAAAGTTATGCCAAGTGACTTCATTACACTACGTTACGATAGTGACATTATCGTTTTCTCATGGATTAGTCCTTTGGTTTGAAAATATATGTCAAGTCCACCGAACTTGCAAATTAGTCCTTTGGTTTGAAGAAAGGGGCAAGCTTGTAATTTGCAAGGCCGACTCCACCGGACTTGCAAATTAGTCGGGTCACACGATGCGACAACATGGTCTTGACTCTCTTGATTGACATATTTTGTACTTCGACATGTGTCCTGTGTTAAAACAACAATATTGCATTTATGACCTCATTACAGATGTTATGATAATGTTTATATATTGTTTCTCATGGATTAGACCTTTGGTTTAAAAAAATTATTCCATGAATGTATTGATAAATTCATTTCATTATTAGATAGTAGAATTTTAATGCCTTTTTTAAATTGGGTGTAAACCATATTTTAAAGACTTCTAACTTACGTTTAAAAAAAAATATTGGATATAACAGTTCTAATTATTTGTTTTTTTTCGTTATCGGTTCCAACTATCAAAATATGTGCTGGCGGTTCTAACTTTTATCATTTTTGTCACCAGTGGACCGCCGTTAAAAAAAATCTAACGACGTTAAATTTTTTTTTTTAATTTCAGACCGACGTTTTAGGGCATTTGATCGGAAGGAGAATACGAGTCAATTGATGTAAAAGTTACCTCGAAATAGTGCTCCAAACGACGAATTTTTTAATCCGATTGAAGCACCGTTATGTTTAAACACCCTGTTGAAGCATCTTTTCGTCATTTGGAGCACCGTTTCAAGGTAATTTTTATATCAATCGACTCGTATTCCTCTTCCGATCAAAATCCATAAACGTCGGTCTGGAATTCGAAAAAAACTTAACGACGGTCCATTAGTGGCAAAAATGATAAAATTTGGGACCACCAGCACTAGGGGTGTAAACGAGCCGAGCCGAGCCCGAGCTCGTCTAGGCTCGAGCTCGGCTCGTTTAAGTTTAACAAAGCTCGAGCTCGAGCTCGGCTCGTTTCAAGCTTTAATTTCAAAGCTCGAGCTCGAGCTCGTCATAAACTTCTCAAGCTCGAGCTCGGCTCGGGCTCGGCTCGACTGATGTTTTATTATTTTATTTTTAATTATTTATATTTAATTTTATATATATTTTTAACTATTTATATTTAATTTTACATAAAATTTTAATTATATGTTTTTTATATATAATAAAATACATATTATATATTTTTAATCATAATTTATATATATTTTAGTTAATAATAATAATGTATATTTATAAAATAAATAAAAAATATATATAAATGAAAAGCTCGATAAGGCTCGCGAGCCGGCTCGAGCTCGATGTGTAAAGCTCGAGCTCGGGCTCGATAACTTAATGAACTTTTTTCTTAGGCTCGGGCTCGAGCTCGAGCTCGAAAAAGCTCGGCTCGTTCGAGCTTTTTATCGATCCGATCTCGAGTAGCTCGCGAGTAGCTCGGCTCATTTACACCCCTAACCAGCACATATTTCTGTAGTTGGAACCGATAGCGGCAAAAAACAAATAGTTAGGTCTGTTAATATCCAATACTATATAAAAAATACAAGTCACGCGAGTAGAATCATTCACATATATATATTTTCAGCTTTTGACATTTATTTCATATTAAACAACAAGGAGTTTACAATAAGAGATGACAGATAAACAAGCAATAAGTTACACCGCCACCAGTGTAATAGGAGCCGAACCCCACACAACAGAGTGATTATTTTACTAGCTAAGGAAAAAAGACGTGAATAACCGTTTGACGGATGTCCCAACTGCCTATGTCATAATTAGGCTTTACAAAACGGGGCTTTCCATGTAAACTATTGTGAAGTTGAAGGTTCGGGTTGTAAAGTTGTAGAATGTGTAGGAAGGAAAGAAGTATTTGTATATCGTTTAGATTATAAGGGTTTGTGAGTAGAGAGTAAATTTGGTTGCTAATCTAATCGTCATTTGTAGCTAGGGTTTCATATATTATTTTCTCCTTACAGTTACAGCTGCTGTGATCGAAATGGGGCTTCAAACTCAACCTTACGGTATCCAAGGGATGCTAAAGGAAGGTCACAAACATCTTTCTGGATTAGATGAAGCTGTTATTAAGAACATCGATGCTTGTAAACAGCTTTCAACCATTACCAGAACCTCTCTCGGCCCCAATGGTTTGTATTTACATCATTTGATTCATTTATCGTTATGTTTTTTCACAACATTTTATGTATTGTTATTCACTGTAATGAAAGCGAAAAGTTATTGTTACTGCAATTTTTATGACAAATTTGGTCAATTAGGGTTTTTTTTAATGAGAAATGTAGCATGAAATGATCAATATGAATGGTACTGTCTAAGTAAAGGCTTTGTTTGTTTTAATACCATATTAATTTAGGCTTGTTTGGTGTGTTAGGTATGAATAAAATGGTTATTAATCATCTGGACAAGCTATTTGTAACGAGTGACACCGCAACCATTGTTAATGAACTTGAAATTCAGCACCCTGCAGCCAAAATTTTGGTATTGGCAGGGAAAGCACAGCAGGAGGAAATTGGTGACGGAGCCAATCTGGTAGTGTCTTTTGCAGGAGAGCTTCTGCAGGGTGCAGAAGATCTCATTAGGATGGGACTGCATCCCAGCGATATCATTATCGGATACACGAAAGCATGTGTCAAGGTTCGTTTTCTTCAACTCTACTAGTATTTTTTATTCTTAAAGTACACAGTTTGAGTATATACTTAGTTTACCTTCAGGCTGTTGAGGTTCTTGAAGGGTTGGTTGAGGAAGGTTCTAACATCATGGATGTGAGGAATAAAGATGAAGTTATTTTGAGGATGAAAGCTGCAGTTGCTAGCAAACAATATGGTCAAGAGGATATTTTGTGTCCTCTTATTGCAGATGTATCTTTTTTTTCCTTGTCAATTAAATGGTTATAAATCTATGGGCCAACATTTATAGAAGGGTTAATGTTCATGACTTTTGTGTTTGATTTTTCACTGCAGGCATGCATACAAGTTTGCCCAAATAACCCAACAAACTTCAATGTTGACAATGTTCGAGTTGCAAAGCTCTTGGGTGGAGGTCTGCATAACTGTACAACAGTTAGAGGCATGGTTCTAAAAGGTGACACTGTGGGGAGTATAAAGAGAGTAGAGAAGGCAAAGGTGAGTAATTTTTCTCGGTACCAAGCTTTCTAAAATTCTTTATGTTCGTATTATCTCTCGACATGTTGTCAACTTCTCCAATCATTATCTTAAGTTTCTTTGAACATGGCTTCATGTGTTTATTTCTAAGTGTTTTAGTTCTCCACAGTTAATACAGTTTATGCAAAAAAAAATTCACGTTGTAGTATCATTGTATCAGGATTCCAGTTTTAGTCAGCTAGTATGGTTTGTGTTTGTTTTTCGTCATCTTTTGTAAGCCTTTGATGCATACTATTTTTATATGTCCTCACATTCTGGTAAACACGTTTCAGTGTACTAGAAAAAAGAAAAAAAGTTCTATTGTGTCCTTGTAAACAAGTTGATTTTTATCTTTTCGAGGATATGTATTAAGATCAGCATTTAGTTTGTTAACAACTCACTATTTATGGGCAATATGAAAGTGATTAATTTTTAAGCTGTCAATACTTTTGAAGTTTATGTTCACCCTGATATATACTATATATATGGATCTATGTGAGTGTTTATATATAGAGGAATGTTCCAGTGAACACATAAATGTAACTCACAAAAGTAAGAACCATTTCGGGCCACACATTAAATGCAGGGTTGGAGTCTGAATGCATTTGGAGGGTAATTTTATGCGTCATGAGTTATAGTTTCTTTGTGTTTGAAATGCGTGGCCTAGATTAGTTTTTGTGTTTCTCATTTGATTGCATCTCTTTCTCTCTCTTTTCATACGCATGACAGAATTAGTCATGGATAACATGTCAAAGTAGCGGTTGTTTTGGTCAGGCTGACCTGTTTTTTGTTTTGTTATTGAGTTTTGCCAAAATTAGTAAATTAAAATACGATTACAAAACCATGCTACTGGAATAATAATCCATTTTTGTATGAGTAACAGGTTTGCGTTTGAATTCTTTCTCTGAGTTTTGCAACATGTTTTTGATCTATTTCTTCTGCTGTTTTTTGGCAACAGTTTTAATTTTATCTTTGTGACCTGTTAGAGATAAAACTCTATTCTAATTGGCCTGCTTGCTTATTAATTGTGAAAATTACCCTGGCAGAAATTAATAGTTTAAATTGCTAGCTAAGATATTTTATACATGATATTGTTTGAAATTAACATTGTAACAAACTGCAACATCATTTTTGCTAAATTTGCTGTAAAAAAGTTATGCTCACTCTGATTTTAGAGTTGTTGGGTTTCTTTTCTGCTTATTAGATCGCACTACAATTTCTGTGCCTTCTAATAGCTTTTTGAGTAAATAAGCTGCAAATGTATATTGATTTTGTAGGTGGTTGTGATAGCTGGCGGCGTTGACACAACTGCAACTGAGACCAAAGGAACTGTTTTAATTCACAGCGCTGAGCAGGTGCAGTCTACTATTATGCTGTTATTATTTATTTATTTTTCTTTTCTATTTATCTTATCATGTGTGGTGCATAAGTAACCTTATTAGAATTCACACAGAGATAGTAAGGCATGTATTGCCTTTTCAATTAGTTGTAATAACAATCACCATTTTATTCCTTTTATGAAAGACCTGATCTAAGTTGGATACTTGGGAGTTTACTAACGGTTCAATATCTAATAACTTTTAATTGAATTTTTTTTACTACAGCTTGAAAACTATGCTAAAACTGAAGAAGCAAAGGTTGAAGAGCTAATCAAAGCAGTTGCAGAATCTGGTGCAGAAGTCATAGTTAGTGGAGCAGCTGTTGGAGAGATGGCTCTGCATTTTTGTGAGCGCTATAAGTATGCTCAATCTTTACTTGTTTGTACAACTTGTATTGTTAATTTTCTTTGTGATTTTGATTTGTTCTCTTTACAGGTTAGAAACTTCTGAAGTTTTTTTTGCTCTCTTTAATTAAGAATAACAATTTGAACTTTGAGTTTGCTTACAGGATCATGGTTTTAAAAATTGGGTCCAAGTTTGAACTTCGTCGTTTTTGCCGGACAACGGGTGCAGTTGCTCTTGTAAGCAACAGAGCATGTTTCGTTGTTGAATATACTACTGATTGACCAAGCAACCATTGGTAGTGACAAATATTTGTTTGAATTTACAGTTGAAGCTTGGGAGTGCGGTAAACCCTGATGACCTTGGATATGTCGACTCCATTTCAGTCGAGGAGATTGGTGGTGCTAGGGTAATATTTTGTGTGTATATTAATTTATTTGTGGTGTTTTTTTTAAATTCAGGTGTAACTAACTTAACATGTTTGAACATTTATTTATTTGGCTGTAGGTAACTGTTGTAAGAAACGAACAAGGTGGGAACTCAGTGACCACTGTTTTGCTGCGAGCAAGTACTGACAGCATACTGGATGACCTGGAAAGGGCTGTTGATGATGGTGTCAATACTTACAAGGTTGTGTAATACATATGCCCCATGCTTATTTAATCCTTTTTTTTACATTCATTGTTACTGTTTTTAATCTATGCAATCTTTCTTTCGTTTCAGGCATTATGCAGGGACAGTAGAATTGTTCCTGGAGCTGCAGCCACTGAAATTGAATTAGCCCGGAAATTGAAGGAATTTTCTTTTACAGAGACAGGGTATTTGCTTTCATAGCTTCTTTCTATCTTGAGTGAAGAGAGTCATTTTGTTATTTTGTATTGCAGATTAGATCAGTATGCTATTGCAAAGTTTGGCGAGAGCTTTGAAATGATACCAAAAACTTTGGCTGAAAATGCTGGGCTCAATGCCATGGAGATCATATCCAGTTTATACGCAGAACATGCATCCGGAAACATCAAAGTTGGTATAGACTTGGAAGCAGGGGCATGCAAGGATGTCTCCACATTGAATATATGGGATCTTTATGTCACCAAGTAAGCAGCTCCGCTCAGTCTCTCCGTCTTTTTAATTGTACTTGTATTATGAAAAACATCATTGGTACTAACATTTAAAACTGAATGTGACTATTAGCTTTATCATCACTTTTGAAACTCTTTTATTATCACATACATTAAAAGCCTCTAGACAATTAACATGCCGTGATATTCCTGTTTTTCTAGGTTTCATGCACTCAAGTATGCTGCTGATGCAGTTTGTACTGTTCTACGTGTTGATCAGGTAACTGATGTGAACTTTTTAATCTTATGTTGTTAGTCTGGTTTTTTTGTTAGGATTTTTCTCACTATTTCATGTTCTGTTACATGGGGTGCTGGCTTAATTGAGTTCCAAAAGTTCTCTATAGGAACATGTAGTAAATAAAACTTCGGTTGAAAAAAGCTTATTTGCTTAAGCTTATTATGTGGTTTGACTTGAAACTGTTTGGAGAGTTATATATGATTTTGTTTTAAATGTTGGATCTGCAGATAATCATGTCAAAACCGGCTGGTGGGCCAGGTAGGAGAGATCAACCTGCGGGAATGGACAATGAAGATTAGACTGCTATGATGGTGTTTTGAAGCGTGAAATGTTGGTTGGTTCGTTTGTCTGTCGGTCTGTTTTGTTCTAATCAAATATTGATGATGAGAGTAGTGAATGGTGTGGTTTTTCCCTCATCATCTTAAGGATGCCTTGGATTATTATTATTTTTTTGTGTACTAGGACTAGGGTCATTGTCACATGTCCATCAGCAAGTTTCCTCGCAAATTGCCAAATGAAAGGCTGTTTTGAAACTTTTCGATGCAAGGATTATTTAGGCTAAACCGCAAGACAAGGAGGCAAACCAAACTTTACTCTTTTTGTCTATTCTGAATTATCAATCTGAGTTAATAGATAGATTGTTTCACTCCACTTAAACCAAACTTGTATTGATGCTTGCAGTTATATTCAAACATCATCACTAATGCATCCTTATCAATCATCACATAATCTAATATGAAATGCTTTTTGCTCACATTCAAATGATTATTTAATAGTTACCACAATGAAACAATAATCCTAAGACTTCCTATTACCAGCAGCATGTATAATCTTAATAATAATAATGTCTTGTTACAACTGTCACCTAAATCTATATATACACAACCAGTTCTGATGCTTTATATTAGTAACACCCTAAATATCTTTGAACTTTCATATAATATAAAGAGGATTTGCCTTTGTCAGGGATAGAAATAAACCTATGAACTTTCATATAAAAGACAATACCTTTATCAAGTAGACCATTTATTAATGATGAAGATGAAGTTAAGATTGATATTTAAAAAGAAATAAGAAAATCATGATGCAATAACCTATTCGGTAATTATTCACTTTGGTTCCATTTATAACCATTTTCTCTTTAACGTTGTTCACATAATAGTAGCTTGTCTTTATCAAACTCTAATTACATTAATACCATCAACATAACACGTATAGAAAACACAGACACGTCTCATCATACACAAACAATATATGTTAAGAGTTATCATCGTTACAAACGGATATAAAAACTATTCGCTGATTCCAATACCCATTAGGTCGGATAATGACCATGATATATGTTTTTCATAGCTTTTATATATTTTTTATTCTTGTATAAGAAAAAGACAATCAAAATAGCAATGTTTTGAAAACTGGACCGGACACTGAACCGGTCGGACCGCGGTCGGATAAAGTAAATATTTATCAAATTAATACCATAAAAACTGTAATTTAAACACAACATAAGTTTCAAAATATTAAGTTATACCACAAAAGTAATAATCCAAATAAGTTCTGACTTCAAGAATCACAAAAAATCATAATTTAAACAAGTTTTAACGTTAAAATAAACTAGTTCTGCATCTTCATCATTTGAAATATATCTACATATTAACTTTTATTACAAAAAACACAAAAATAAATAGATGTAAACATAAAATTCAAGAAAACCAAAGACAAAAATATTTATTTTAATGCTAATCTGGTTCAACTACGGTCTGGTTCCGGTCCGACCGGGCCGGTTTGAGCGGTTCAATCCGGTTCATATACACGTATCAAACCGTATCTGGTTGAATCGGGATTCTTAAAAAAAACGGTCCGACCACGATTCGACCGGTTGGACTGGCCGGTTTAATAACATTGCAAAACAGGATGTACGCAGTTCCGTAGCCGTCGGTTCGGCAACCAAACTAAATGTCGTAATTTGTTGGACACGTGTTTGAAACATGCGGCTTCGAGGATGATTGGATAAGGTTCAAACTAAACTCAAAGTCATCCACTACGATCGAGCAAGCATTTTAATCTACTCCACTCACCTAAAAGTTGTAGACTGAAACACCGATTGTAACAAAAAACATTAGAAAAAGAAAAGAAAAAACATTTACATAGGATGTTAACTTTTAATAATATCTATAAAAATATAATAATATAATATTAACCTTTAAGGAAACTTGGCACTAAGGCCATGAGTAGCCAAAATGCCCATGTGCCAGGTATTTTACGCCACGTGGCACATGGGCTTTTTGAGGCTTTTTGAGTTTTGGAGGAGTAGCCAAAAAGCCTGAAACCATCATTACATTATAATTAATTTTTTCTTTTTTTTTTTTTTAAAAACTATCCGTTGGAGGAGGAAGAGGACGAAGGAAACGGTCGAAATTTTCTCAAAACGCGTGCCACTTCCGCGTTTTCTACAAAAAGCCGGAGCCAAAACGCCGGCCAAAACGCCGGCCCGTAGCCAAAACACCGGCGTTTTGGCCCCAAAACGTCGAAAATTCTCCCCGCTACGCATGGCCTAAAGCTATTGTTGGATAGCTCTTAAAGGAATATCTTGACATAGGATAGGATATAGTCTTCTTCACAACCGACTCATTGAAGTTTTAAATATTACAAGTTATTGGTTGTTATCTATTTATTTATTTTTAGAACAAAAACTAACAAACCAAAAAATCTAATGTAGAATGTCGTCGGGTCACATCAATGAAAAATAATATAGAAAATTCAACGTTTAAATCGGAGTTAGGGCCCTAATATGACACTAATAAGTGGTAACAACATTAACCGTATAGACTATAGTTTAGTGTTATAAATGTATAGTTTAATGTGATAATAGCTTTTTTTTAATAAGAATTAACTGTCATTTTAATCCCTGACGTTTTTCTGTTTTTGCCATTTTCATCCATTTAAGTTTTTTTGCCTACACTACTCTATTGTTTTTTATTTTTGCCATTTTCATCTACTTGGTTAACTCCGTTAGCCTACACCGTTAACCAAACTCATGTTCATATTTTTAAAGGGGGTAAGTTTTTTTTTATTTAAAATCCTTTCAAAACATATTTTAATATCGAACTATAAAATTCTAACCCACCCACTTTTGTTCTCTTCATCCACGTACTTATACTAATATAACTTATTATTATTATTATTGTTATTATTATTATTATTATTGTTATTATTGTTATTATTGTTATTATTATTATTATTATTATTATTATTATTATTATTATTATTACGCACAACACAAACCACTATATATATTCATATTTAATTCTTTTCTATCATACTTTTTAGAGGTTAAAATAATAATTAAGTCAAAGTTAATGGTAAAGTAAAAAAGAATTGTTGGTGGGAAAGTCGAGTGGTGACACATATCCGGCAGTGAGTGGTCATCAGTGGCCAACGGTAACAATAATTACGATAATAATAATATTGATTACGATAATGATTTATGATAACGATAACGATAATATCAATATTAACAACAACAAAAACAATATATAATAATAATAATGGTTAATTACTATTTTGGTCATTGGGGTTTGGTCAATATAACTATTTTGGTCCAGGGGTACTACTGTCTTTTCACACAAATTTACCTGGAAATATGGATGACCATTAGTGGTGTAGACTGAAATATCAAGTTTGTGTGAAAACAGTGAATTAAAATAGTAGAAAACAAACTATTAGACAAAATCCGTGATTTTAATCAAACATCAGGGACCAAAACAGTAATTTACCTTAATTTAAAATATGTTTTGAAGGGATTTAAGTCTTAAAAAACCAACTAACCCCCTTTAAGAACATGAACATGAGCTTGGTTAACGGTTACACTAACGAAGTTAAACAAATGGATGAAAATGGCATAAAATTAAAAACAATAGAGTAGTGTAGGCAATATTTTCTTAAATTGATGAAAATAGCAAAAATATGAAAAACTTAGGGACTAAAATGGCATTTAACTCTTTTAATAATTGAGTACTTATTCACATGGTTATAACTTTAATCCCCTCTTCTAATAAATCGCTAACCCATGTTACCACATTGCGCCACATGTCGCCACCTGATGCATCCCCATTAAGTATTTCATAAACTTTCCAAAAATACAGTATTATTTCTTTAAACAATTTAAGATTTATTTTAATACCTTTCCAAAAATAAGTATATTAGTTTAGATTTTCTCACTCTTTGATTACAAAACATTTATAATTCATCTTTATAAAAAAACAATTATTATAATAATAAAAAATAATCACTTAATTATTTTATCACTAAACAACTTTAGCTTTAAATTACTAAAATTTGGTTTTCTCTTTTTAATAAATAAATTCAGTTTTCGTGTTTTAATTTGCATTACTTTGCGCGTTTATGATACGTTTGTTATTCCTTTAGTATATACATTTTCTTTAATGTTCAACCCCGTGTGAACACACGGGTGTTAACCTAGTTATTTATAAAAGATTTTGTTTACGTATCATTCTTTAATTTAGTTTGATGGAGAATTTTCAGACGGATAACAATAAAAAAAATTACTAATTATCATAGATTATCTTATTATTTTAGCATATAATTTTTTATATGAAAATAAATATACAAACCGTTTTAATATGAGATACTAATATAGTATATCATATACTAGATTAGTACCCGTGTACTACACGGATTTTAGTTTTATAGCTTTTAACTCAATTTACATATCAAATTTATTTTTAACATATCTCTTATTAAATCGATTTGGAAATTTACAAATATATTCATATAAAAAATCATATGTTACAATAAAGGATATGATTTATAATAGTTGGTAAATTTTTATTGAAACATATCGGGTTAGGAGATAATTCATGATAATTGTTAATTTTTTTATTTGAACATATCGAGTTATGAGATAATTAATGATAATTGGTAAAACTTTAATTTGAACATATTGGATTAGGATAAATCATAATAATTGATAAGTTTTTTATTTGAACATATCAAGTTAGGAGATAATTCATAATATTTGGTACATATCGGGTTAAGATATAGATCATGATAATTGGTAAATTTTGTATTTGAACATATCGGGTTAGGAGATAATTGATGATAATTTGTGAATTTTTAATTTAAACATATCGGGTTATTTCGAATATGGAGCATACCATGACCCGTCTAAAAATTCTCCATCAAATTAATTTAGAACATGACATCTAAGCAAAATCCTATGTGGAGTACTTAAAATGGTGACATGTAGATGTGTTACTCAATTATTAAAATAGGTAGATAACAAGGAAGCTTCAATCAAGCATTAAAGATAAAATGATACTGGCATGGGTTGAAACTCCATTTCTATAAACTTATGTTTCCAACCGATCTCAAATTCATCCTAATCAGATTTAAAATATCATCATAAGTATCACTCTTAAAGACATAATCCAATACCTTTGGTAATTTTAACTTCGTACCACTTTCAAAACAATATTTATTATATTTTTTAAATCACATAAGTATCAATAATCTATTAAATTTTAGCAATTTTATTTTGCTATAAACATGTAATAACTATTATGTTTTGTAAATATAAAAATATCAATAATTTTTTCAAATAAACATGGATAATTATCAGTTTTGTTTTTCTATAAACAAAATTTACTGGTTATGTTTATTTATTTAATTACCAATTTACCTAAATTGTATGTAAATGAATCATATAATCTAATATAATACATAAGTCTTAATCATGAAATTTCATACTTAAATCTATTATATCCGGTTTCAATCCCAAATTTCACATATCTTGGGGTTTTATAGATTCTCCGATATAATGATATAGATGTGTTACTCTTGATAGCCACATTTTCGTCTATTTCAAAACAAATAATTAGCTGTTTAAGAGCCACAGCCACTGACATCACGATGATGATTTGAGCTTGAGATTTTTAAAATCTTGAGTTTAAATCTCACTTAACATTTATTTTTTTATAGTGATTTTAGATGAACGAAAAGCTAAAACGTCAAAGATAACATGAACCGTTAATATTTTGTTTCAGAAAGATCCACTCGGATATCAGGACCGTTACCGGTTTACTACTTAGATACTCCAACTCCATAAATATCTATAATAAACGATCTCTATCTTCACTCTATGTATTTAAAGACGAAGAACATTTCTTATTCATCTCTTTATTTATTTATATCCTCTCATCACTTCACTTCCAACTATCGTCTTTCAATCTCAAACCTAAATCATTTTTCATTTATTTTACAATTCAATCCATGGCTACTTGATTCACAATCACTTTCATCGCTTCGATTTCATACCTTTTGTGTTTGTAACTACAGACCTACAGTCACTAGCTCTGATCGGTGGCCGAAATATCATTTTCTTCAGGTGAGAAGCTCTTTTAATTGCTGGTCTAGCTCGTTTAAGCGATTCATGCTTTTTGATTATTACTCGATGATCGCTATTTGAACTGATTTGTGCTGATCGGTTATAAAGTTGTATAAACTGTGAGTTTTGGTTTGATGTTTGAGTTGAACAGATTAATTATTAAATCAATTTAAACACGAATGTTGACAGGTTTGTTAATGCATTCAAAAGCTGTGATTATTTAATTTTCAGGACTGTTTGATTTGGAATTGAAGTAAATTAGGTCAAAATCGTTTCTAATATCTGGAAATTGATACACCTGCATGCTCACTAAGCTGTTTTGTTATGATTTAATCAATTTATTTGTTCTGATTAGAATATTATTAATTGAAATTTTGATTATCTATATAATATTGATGCAATACCTACTAAACTCACCAAAAAGGTAAGAGAAAAGGACTTGGTGTAGCCATACAACTACTATTTCTTAAATCTGTTGCAAACAGATTTTAACAATTAAATCATGTGATAGATAGATCTCATACTGCACTAGATTGTTTTGTAGCCAAATCCGACATGTTCGTATCCGAATTATTTTTATTTTTAATAAAAAGTTTTGATAAGTGACTTATCAATAAGGTACTATGATGGCATGTGCTCAAATAAATATGCATATTGTTCCATTTTGATACTTGGATGTGATTTATATGTGCCATGAGAAATAAGTATATGTTCATAATAATGAAACCTTCTAATTGAACCGAGGGACGAAATGAGGATGATTTGTTAAGATTTATTGATATCTTGGTTTGGTTTATTTTTAAATTTGTGACAGGAATGATGAGTTCTCTACAAGGTCCAGTTGTTTGCCAATCTGTACATAGGAAGCAAGGAGGTATTAATGGAGTTCCTGCAGTTAATGGGTCTTTAACGAAGGCTAAAGCTCTTAGAAGTCGGATGTGGGGATTTAGAGGTGTTTATAGTCGTCGGATTCATATCCATGGTCAACCAAAGTCGAAGACTGTTACGTGCACTTTTAGTTCGTCGTCAAATGGCAATGGTAGCATGGCTGAAAGTTTTAATGAGAATGACTCGGATTATATTGATTCCAGTATAGTTGAAGCTGGTAAGCTAACTTAAGTGAGAATTACAAGTCTTATTTTTGTTTTCGAGGTTAAGCTTCATTTAATGCGAGTGATTTGTTACCTAAAAGTAACACCAATGAGCAATATAGAAAGTTAATTATCTGAATTTGTCGTTATTTTGGTGTTATGTGTAGTTGAAGTGAAGAGTGGACCGGATGGGTTTATGATGAAGATGAGGGATGGTAGGTATCTGAGATGTGCACATAACAATCCTCAAGGTGGCAAACTGCCTGATTATGCCCCACATCCTGCAATTGTATTGAAGATGGAAGATGGGACAGGCCTACTACTTCCAATAATTGTTTGTATGCTTTATTTCAATATCCGAATGTTTATTCTCATGGAATTATATATATGTTTATATAAATAAGTTCTTGCTCATATGAGTTTGCATATTTTTGCAGTGGAAATGCCTAGCGCATTGCTTATGGCGGCAATTCGAAATGTGCAAATTGTATGCTGGTTACTTACCATTGACTAATTAAGTTGACTTTTTCTTGCTAGTTTCATCTATATTCCGTTGAGTTATAAAGTTCTCCGTGTTGTGTTTCAGGCTAGGCCAACAATGTATCAGGTGGTGCAGGATATGGTTAATAAGATGGGATATAAAGTGAGTTTTTAATTTAATTTTTTCTTGCAAGTGCTTAACGTCTTAATGGTGAGACCAAGCTTAAACATTATATGCATCTGAAGTCTAATTGTGAAAATGTTAATCGTCTGTTTTCCCTTCAGTATATTAAAACATGAATAATCTATATGAAAATTACATTTGACTAACCTTTGTTTCAACTTTTTCTTACCATAAATGTTAATCAAGCTAAACCACAATTAGAAAATTGTCATCTACCCTTCGTTTTATCTTTTGGAGTATATAGTTTTAATGGCTCTAGATCTCCAGTTATTCACGTGGTTTACATTATGTTCAGGTTAAACTTGTCCGAGTAACGAAGAGAATACATGAAGCGTATTTTGCTCAGTTATATCTTACAAAGGCATGAATTTCAAGAATTAGAAATTAAATAGATGAAATCTCCAGTTCACAGATGTTTCTAGACCTCTGTTTTGATTAAAATGGTGGTCTTTATAATGTCAGGTGGATGATGAAACAGAGTGTGTTAGCTTTGACCTTCGTCCATCAGATGCCATCAATATTGCTGTTCGGTGCAATGTACGTATGCCATTGACATCTGTATATTATTTCATTTTTAGTTACCTTGCTTTTATTGGATTATATATCATAAATGTGGCCCAAGATTTATTTCATTCGTAATTACCTTTTCAGGTGCCAATACAAGTGAACAAGTTCTTGGCATATAATGATGGAATGAAGATTGTTGAATCTGCAAAGCCTTCTGTTCAAGGATCTTCTTCAGATGGTTTGACATTTAAAGAACTCGACAGGTAATGGAAAAGATAATTAATCAAAATCTATTGAGGCCGTCTTAAATTGGTATATTCATTGAGGTCTGCTACATATTTTTTATCCAAAGTAAGTAAAAATTGTAAATTTGTAATGTTTCCAGACCAAGCGGGCAGCCTTGTGTTGAAACCAAGGAGTTCAATCTTGTTCGAAACATGCTTGTTGCTGCTGTTGAGGAACGCTACCGAGACGCTGGTATGTTTTATGTGTTATTCTTATGTAAACACGCTTAGAAGTTAGTATTAGAATGGCAATCTGAATTTTAAAATAAAATGATTTAGGAGGTTTTATGCATTTTGAATACAGTTTGCATGTGACTTTCAAGTTGACCACTTTTAACACATTACAACTTGGTTACAAATCGTGTGTATCCTGTCAACCCACTTACAAACCGTTTTATGTTTAGATAAATGAGTTACACAAGTCTTGTTTGGGTCACATGAATTCAATGTATCCAGGCTAGGGTTGATAACTTGATACTTGATGTCTTGGACACTAACAAATATATGGGTCATTTTGGTCAACTATTCAACCTGCCAACCTGTAACGAGTCAGTCCGACACAATTGTCACTCCTACTTTTAACCCATTTGGTGTATAACTGTCTGACCATTTTTTTAATTTAATCTAATTCTATAGTTTTATCATTTCACATTTGTTACTGTATCTAAATCAACCCACTTACTGATATACGGATTTAATGGCCATGTGTATTCTTCCACTATAATGTTTTTGTGGTATGTTATAGCCCAATGGAGGGATGAGCTCACTCAACTTCGATCTAAGAGGAACTGGGCTTAAAAGGTAATATAACCACTTTGTTTCACTGTTTCAAGTACGAACACTTGCTTATAACATCAGCAGTGTAGACCATAAGAACTTTGCAATGATCTTTGGTAGAGGACTAGAGGTGGTATTCATGGGGGTTGGGTAACTGGTCAAGAACATGTATTCTTTGCTCTGTACCACCATGAGTTGGGTTGACCTGAAACAAACTTACTATCTAAACATGACTACAAAAAATTTACTTCTTTTTTGCATAATGATCTGTTTTTGTTGGATAAATTGACGTGGGGGTATAACGTACTGAAGGTAAACTTTCAGATTCGGGTTCCTTTTAAGCTAATTTTTTATCTTACGTGTTAAGAGGCCTTTACCTGAATCGACCCAATTATAAATTGTTGGGTCGAAATTGATCTTTTGACGGATGAAGCATCTGTGGATGGCCTAATTGAAGTTTTTATTTTTTAACTAACAAATGAACATACCTAGTAAAATTAAAAAGGGTGAAATATGAGCAAATCTCACCTCTATCTACTCTAGGATAAAAAATCTCTTAATAGGAAGATATAAAAGTTTTCTATTTATAACTATTATATTATTATTATTATTATTATTATTATTATTATTATTATTTTTTTTTTTTTATTATTATTATTATTATTATATTATTATTATTATTTTATTAATATTATTTATATTATTTATATTATTTATATTATATGCCTGAATGCATGTTTTAACTGTTTGCCATTGATCATGTATTTGTTATAGGAGGATGGTCGGATGGATCTGTACATAATTGACGTCTCAAGGTAGTCATGTTGGTTTTCTGCTGTTAAAAATATGCATGTATCAAGGCTTGTAAATATTAATGTGTAAACTATAGAACGGTATGTGTTGTAATTATGGTTCTAAATATGACCTTAACAATTATATGAAATTTACCCTCTTATTACATATATTTTAGTTGGTTTTTATCTTTCTATCTTGTAATGTTATACAAGCCCGTAAAAATGATTCTAGATGTTAATAACCCCAATTTTTAAAGTAAAAATTACATGCCCAATAATAAAACCTGCACTATAAATAATAAATGCGGATTATCTA
This sequence comes from Tagetes erecta, assembly GCA_030867185.1. Taxonomy (NCBI): domain Eukaryota; kingdom Viridiplantae; phylum Streptophyta; class Magnoliopsida; order Asterales; family Asteraceae; genus Tagetes; species Tagetes erecta. The sequence continues at coordinate 10,903,287 of CM061489.1, forward strand.
TGTTTGATCAAACTTTTTCAATCTGAATCAACATGTGAGGATGAATCAACGTGTGAGGGGTGTACACAAATAGGGTAATGCTAAATAATAAAGGTATTAAATTTTAGCATGGAAAACTCCTCGAGAGCAAAAACCATAAGACCATTAGAGACGCTTTAAATCCACTAACCATATCAGAGTAATACATAAGTCCTTAATGGTTTTTCAAGAACGCTTGCTTGAGTTTGGTAACCAATATAGAGGAAGAGTTCGTTATCCGGCAATCGATAAACATGCTTTCAAGTTTCTATTGCTACTATATTATGTCAACCTAGTGCTGCAGTCTACTTTGCCAATTCGGTTTTTCACTTTGTACATGAATAAGTTTAAGATGGTTAATTTGTTACGAGAAACTCATATATCACATTTTTAGGTGTTGAGCTAACGTCCTCATTTTGGGAATAAACTGAACAAATAAGTGTTTTTTAGTGAAATAAAGAGAAACAATAATAAAACGATATAAAAGACTTATTTAACCGAATAAAAATAGAACTAAGGAATGAATATAAATGTTTTGAAATGATAAAAAACTTTAAAAATAATATAAGCTATAAGTATTTTATAAAAAAGAAGATATAGCATGCAATTTGAATTCTTATTTGAAGGTCTTACTATTCTAACACTTACATGGATATTTTGACACTCATTAGTTTCTATATAACTCTATACGAAATGTCTGTACATTTCATATAGCACTATACAATGCGTAAAAATAAAGAAAACATTCATGAAAACAAAACTCAAAAGGCTATGAAATTGTTATACCACCTATACGCCTCATATTTATAACCTTCCTAATAAGGAAGGTCGGTTACCTTGTGGCCACTGGCACCTCACGTGGTGACACGTGGTCCAACCACGACGTGTCATCCTATTTTTTTTACTTTTAAGTATTTACGGTTTTAGTCATCGACTTTTAGTAATTGACATTTTAGTCCCTGATGAGTTTTAAATTTTGTTCTCTTACTCTACTTTGACATTAATACTATTTCAACATTCCGAATTTGACTGGGTTATCGTTTTAACTTCTAACTTTCAAATTTCTTTGCCTTTTGATGTGCGATATATTACGGCATGGTGTAGTGACATACGTGACCTGATACTTTTTCTTATCAACGCAGTGATAAAGTTACATACGCAAGACCCGAACGCCTGACCCGGCACTACAACGTGCGACCCGGTCTAATATCTAGTTATACTTACTATATAAGACACTTATATAACTATACAGGCCATACCTATACAAGCCGTATAAGGTTTTAACTTTTAAGAGTTTGGAATTAAAGTGGGGGCCCAAATTTATGGACAACGTAATAACTGATTTACAATGAAATTTGTTTATGCTAAAAGATGCTTTGAAAGCGCACATTCTTATCATCCCACCCAAAAATCACATCAATAAGTCGCATATCCTCCACCACAATAATAGTTAAGTTTCTTACACTCAACCACATCCACTTGTAAAATGCTATAATATTTCAAAGTGACAAACAAGATCTCGAAACAGTTTTTTAAAATTCGATTTATATTGTGAGATACTACGGATAATCAACTAATCGTTGGCATGTTGTATGAACCGAGCAAAACAAACAATAGAACGGCAACAAAGGCCGCAAACACAAAGAACAACAAAGAAACAACCGATAATCAACCAACAATCGAGGAGGAACGAAGAAAAAGTAACGGAAGTGCTACCGTGAAAACAAAAAGGAGGTGAATAACAAAGCAATATAACCGGCAAATAAAACGTGAGAGAGGCGTGCAAGGTAACCAACAGGGCATCTCCTAGTAGGGGTAAGGCGGGAAACTGTCCAGAGCCCCGTCTCTTGAAGAGCTTGAAATATTATAAAAAGTTATATATATAAAAAAACAAAAAAAGTCACAATGTAGAGAATCAAAGACAATACCTCTTGGTTAACTTTCAGCATTTTAAGCGGTTAACTACAACTTCTTTGTGTTTAGTTTCAGTTTTTTAAATTCATAATTAACATGTATTTCTTTGGATTTTTTCTTTCTTTATTTTTCTTCTTTTTTTTTTTACTAAATTCTTTTATTTACTTTCTTTTTAGGATTTAGCATTTAAAGGTTAATTTCATTTTTGATATAGTTTTTTGGTGTGGTTTGGTATGATTTTTGGGGTTTAGTTTTATTATTTAGGTTAAACTTTGAGATTTTTAAGTTTAACTTTTATGTTTAGGCCGGGTGAGGGGTGAGCATATTTAGCTTTTTTGGGTGGGGGTTAGTGGGCGGGTTTAGGTTTTCGTCAATTACCATCATTGTGTAACAAATTCTTATAGCTTTAAATTTTAGTGCCCGAGTATTTTAGTCGCCTAGGGACCAACGGATTTTGACGATTAGTAGGACCGAACCTAGTAACCAGACTTATTATTTAGTAGTTAGGAAATTTATTTCTAGGAGTGGCAAAATAGACGGGTCAAACCAAATTGGTGTTGAAACGGATCACTTTAGTACTTGTCGAAACCAATTATGTAATTAATCAACCGACAATTACTTTTTTTTCTTCATTTTGTTATTACATGTGTTAAACGTGATTGTAAAACATCATTACACTAATAGTTGAGTAGTTAAGTAAAACAATTCGTCAATGGCGGTTAGTGGTTCATTGGTCACATATTTGTGTTGGGAGCACTAGGTCTTGTGTTTGAATCCTGTTACGGGTAGATGTGGTGTGTTTCTCCTTAAAAATCAAGGTGTTGCTAGGCATGCACAAAAAAACCGGTTCCGGAACCGACCAAGTGTACTCAAACCGGACCCGGTGTACCCTAACCATCGGGTACACATGGGTTCCGGTTAAAGAAAGTGGAACAGGACACGGAACTGAACCGGAACTGCTGGAACCGGTTCCATCTCAACACGGTTAAAACTTGGACCCAACTCTACCTCGAACCGAAAAAAACCCAGTTAAACCGGTCAACTACCCGATCATACCCGGAACCGGAACCAACCCTAACCGATTCTTGAATTTGTTGACCAAAACCGAATCCGGTTACTACTCGAAACCAATTAAAAAAAAGCCGTTTTGTACACCTCTAGGTGTTCCTGTTAAAAAAATGTAAAACAATTCAAGAGTTGGTACGCATTAAAGATAAGAAAACCGGATTTTAAAAATCTCAATTTTCACTAGTTGGCCGGAAAAATTCCAACTAAAAAAATTCTTAATAGAGATCCCAAATTTCAAACATATTTTTTTAAAAAAACCTCAGTTAAAAAATATTTAACGCCGTTAAGTTTTTTTTCAAATTTGAAACTAATGTTTTAGAGCTTTTAATCGAGAGAAGGATACGAATCAATTGATGTAAAAGTTACCTCGAACGGGTGTTCCAAATGATGAAATGACACTTCAATTAATGTAACATTAAACGTATCATCAAACCGTTTAATCGTTTGGAGCACCCGTTCGAGGTAACTTTTACACCAATTGACTCGTGTCCCCCTCCCGATCAAAAACCCTAAAACATTAGTTTCAAATTCGAAAAAAACTTAACGGTGTTAAGTATTTTTAACCGTGGTTATTTTAAAAAAATATGTTTGAAAATTAGATCTCTAGAAAGAATTTTCTCAGTTAAGATATTTTCCGATCAACAGATAAAAATAGGAATTTCTAAAATCCAGTTTTTTTAAGAGATAGGGCCAGTTGAAATTTTTTTATTTCTCCACTTTGAATTGTTAGCGAATTGAAGCCAATCATTTGGTGTTATTTCTTTTTTGAAATAATTTATTCTTATATTTTTTTGCTAGTTTGGCTAGCTAGCCGTTTAACAAAGGTTGCCGTTTAAAACAAATAAATAAATTCACTTGGTGTTAGAAGCTTCCGAAACCGCTCCAACCATTTTACTTGGTGTTAGGGCTTTTGATTGGAATGAGGATATGAATCGATTGATGTAAGGTTACCTTAAACCGGCGTTCCAAATGATGAAACTATGCTTCAACTTATGTAAGTTTTAGCGCATCGTAAAACTGTTTCATTGTTTGAAGCACTGGTTCGAAGTAAATTTTACATTAATTCATTCGTATCCTCCTTCGAAACAAAAACACTAAAATATTAGTTTGAAATTTGAAAAAAGTTAACGCTGTTAAATGTTCTATAAAAGTGACATTTAAAAAAAATTGTTTGAAAGCTAAGATCTCCACTAACAATTTTCTCAGTTGGAATTTATGTCATCCAATAGGTGAAAATTCGGAAGTTTAAAAACCAGTTTTCCTCAATAGAAAATAATTAAAATTTAAATTTTAAAGAGAAAAGAAAGAACAAAAGAATTTGGTTATGAAAATCAAAGTAATTAAGAAAATGATGACTAATCTAAAAAAACCTAAATATAACAAAAGAAAAAAACTTTTGACACCATCTAGCTAGAATTGGACGCGCACTATATTGCAAAGCAAGCCATTCCATCCAAGATTACATAGTTGCAAACATTAAAATACAAATCTATCTAATAAATTAGAGTTTTTAAGGGGCAATTTTTTGGGGGGAAAACATAATTGATTTTATAAAAGGAAGGTTGAGAGGGAAAAATTGAGTAAGAGAGTTAATAAAGACAAAATTTTGTGATTAATAATAATTTACAAAATTATTTATAAATTTTTAAATATAATAGTTATAATTTTTTAAAAATATTTTTAATCAACCCGTGTGTAATACACGGGCGTTAAACCTAGTATTAGAATATATTAGTATAGAAATTTTTTTACACCAATTTTTTTTTTCTATAATAGGAAATTTTGGAGGTAAAAATTAAATGAAATTTTACACCATGCATAAGTTGATGGAGCAAAATCTTTAAATTTTAAAAACTTAAAATTTTTAAAACATAATAATTATGATTTCTTTATAAATATTATTATTTAACCCGTGTGTAACACACGGGTATTAAACCTAGTATTAGAATAGAACGGACATGTATATAACTACCAAGGGCGCATCCTTTAAGGTGCTGGGATAGGCGTCGGCCTCTGCGCGTTTTGTTGCCAGAAGTTTCAAATTTTATCCAGATACCTTAAATTTTTTTATATATTGATTTCGCTCCTATGTAAAACTTTACATGACCATGCGATTTTCCACCTCTGTGCTAGAAGAGTTTAGGATCCGACAATGATTTTTGGTTGCCACCATGAACTTTACAAATAATTAGTAGGTATATAAATATAAATGTGTTTAACGATGATTATGTAAATAATATCTACACGTGAGAAATGATGGACCATTTGCATAAACATGCATGTAACATGTGTTTTTTTTTCTCTCTAATTTAATCGTGGTTTCTAGCCTTTGTATAATTTATATTTATATTTATCTATACTTTCTAATAAAAGAGGGTTGTTGATACTAAATGGCATCAAATGAAGCCATTGTTGGCATCATCTCCCGCTCAATAATATATTACATATTTAATCCTCTGACTATTATACAACATACGACCATCATATAATATATTTACCTATCAATTACAAAATAATTACCATATTCAAATTAATATATTTCTCTATCAATTACAAAATAATTATCATATTCTTACAAAATATCCTAGATATCAATTACCAAAATATATATCAATAATATGTCAAAGCATTGATTTTTGTATTAAATAATATTTAAACATTGTTTTTGTCTACGACATTGGTTTATCGATCTCTTAGCTCTATACTAAAGCTCATGGTTTGTAGTAATAAAAGTTGTCATCCATTTGTACGATTTTGATAAGATTTTTATGCTTGTGAATCCGTAATTTGTCTTTAATTTTTTCTGAGTAAACTGCAGTTTTGATCCCTGTGTTTTGATACCATTAACAGTTTTAGTCCCACCTTAACAGTTTCGGTCCCTGTGTTTTTATTTTCTAACAGTTTTGGTCCCGAACACTAACTCCATCCAATTTTCCGTTAAGTCTCGCACACGCGCCCCACATCTAAAGGGTAAAAATGTCAATTCTCCATCTCTTTTATCTAAGTCATCATGTAGGTTAACATTTTTATTAAGTCGTTTGTCAAAAATAGTGAGAGAAATGACATTTTTACTTCGCATGTGTGAGAGACTTAATGGAAAATTAGATGGAGTTAGTGTTCGGGACCAAAACTGTTAGAAAATAAAAACACAGGGACCAAAACTGTTAAGGTGGGACTAAAACTGTTAATGACATCAAAACACAAGGACTAAAACTGCAGTTTACTCATTTTTTCTTATATGGATTTTGTCTTTGCCGGTGTTAGAGACGCACCCAAGATGGTAATGATTTATAGTATAATTATTACTCGTCATATGATTTTTTGTGCCAATGGGGTTAGTGGCCCATTGGTAACACAATTGTGTTAGGAGCACTAGGTCAGGGGTTCTAGTCCTGCTGACCACAGGTGGTGGTGTATTTCTCCTTGAAAATCAAGGTGTTGCTGTTCAAAAAAAAAAAAATATGATTTTTTGTTTATTATACTCGATATTAATTAAATTTTTTTAGTTATTTAACTCGTGTATCAAACGGGGTATAATACAGTATATCAATATGTCAAATGTGTTAGAAGGACCACGTTTAGTTTGCAGCAACATTAGACTCGAACAAAAACATCATTGTATGAATATGAATGCACCGGCCTTAGCTAGTGATGACCAAGACTTTTCTCACTATCTATGGACACTATTCATTTAGACATGCAAATTGGAGTGGTGGCCTAAAAACTCATTTTTTGTTTTTTCAGTTTCGCGTCGGGGGCTTATCTGTGTTCTCCGGTTCAAACTACCCGATTCTTCTTCCATTTTTTTTCTTTGAATTAATCTGCCCGTGACTTGACAATCTTATGAAAACCAGACCTACTGATCAAATTGGTTTAATTTACCTTTTTTTTGGTTTCTCAAACTTGTTTGGACTTTGGTTACGTTTGATAGTTTGATATTTAAAATGTTGTGTTGTATGTTTCTATATATTTGGATTGTTTTTGTTGTATTTAATGTATATCCTTTTGATTTCATATTTCTAACATGCGGCCGGTTTTTTTTATTTCAGTATGACCAGTTAAATGGGTAGGGTGACCGATTAAATATAAGATTTTTTTCAAACAGAACAATTCCAACCCACTAAACACTGAACTAATGACAAGATGTATTTGAAATAACATAGCCTTAGGTTTTTTTAGCATCAATATTTTTTCTCCACCAATTTCTCTTTGATCATGTCTTAAGTGACGTTAGAACCCATAACCATTTGATTGATGATCATACACCTTTGTAAATTGGAGAGGTAGCCGGGAAGCTCATTTTTATTTGTTTGATGACCATACACCTTTGCAAATTGGAAGGTAGCCGGGAAGCTTATTTTTTTTGTTTTTCCTGTTTTGCGCGGAGGGTTTATTTGGTTTCCTCGATTCCAAATTACTCGACTCTTCTTTTTTTCTTTGCTTCTTTCCTCATCTTGATGATCTGTTGAAAACTAGACAAATTGGTCTGATTGTTTTTGACTTTTTTTTTTGTTAAACTTGTTTGGACTTTATTTCATTTGGACTTCGGTTATGTTTCATAGTTTGATATTTAAAGTGTTCAGATTGAATGTTTTTATATATTTATGTATTGTTTTGTTGTAGTTTATACATATCCTCTTTTGCTTTTATATTTCTAATTTCATAATGATGGCATTTGGTTTTTTATTCCAATCCAACCGGTTGAATCAATATAAGGCACGGCTATAAAAACAATATCAGCCAGTAAATATAACCGGTTTGTGATCTTCTTCCCTTGACTTGCCTCCACCTTGTACTTCAATTCCACCACCTGCGTTTTACTTTTCATTTTTTTCCCATACCGGATGACTCCTAGCCACTGAATAAATGATAAGAAGACGTACTTGAAACAACATAGCCTTAGCCCTTAGGTTTTTTTAACATTAGTTTTTTTCCTCCACCTATTTAATACTACATGTATGTCTCAATTAAGTAAGACTAAGTAAGACTAGATCCACACCCATCTGATTGAGAGCCATATACTTTTATCACTAAACTAAGCTAGTAATTGTTAACATGGACGTGGGTGATCATGTGGTATATAATTATTGTTAGAATCAAAACTTGAAATGTACCAATTTTAGTTCTCGGCCGACCCCCCCCCCCCCCCCAATGTTTAAAGAAAATTAAGAGCGTTGCAAAATTACTTGTGATGTTTTGTTTTTTTAGAACGATGTTAGATATAAGATTTTTCTAATCTTTTTAAAGTTTCTACAAATAAGAAAAACTGTAAAGAGTGTAGGAAGCAATCTGGGACGTCCGATCATGGTGTTTTCGGCCTAGATCACGCGGTGATAATTTTGTAAATAGATGGACGTTTTACAAACCAGACAGTAGAGACCGAGGGGCAAAAATGTCATTTGGGCGTTTTCAAAGCACAACACCTATTTCAACAAAAAAACGTTCGGTTTTGGTGTTTAACGCCGCTGAAACGAAGAATGTAAGAAATCATTTTGGTGTTTGTCATAACGTTGTGTTGTTAACATTTTATTCTGTTTGCATCTCACTTTTTTTTGTTGCGTTTTGCTGTTTATCTATTAGGTTTGGTGTTTAACAAACCGCTGAAACGAAGATTGTAAAAATATAGTTTTGGTGTTTGTCATATCGTTGTGTTGTTAATGTTTTATTCTGCTTGCATGAGATGCATTTCATTTTTTTGTCGCATTTTGTTATTGCGTTTTGCTGTTTAGCTATTAGATTTTGGTGTTTAACAAATAGTTGGTGTTAGGTTATGGTGTTTAACGCCCTTCCGTCTTTTTCTTGTTATGGTGTTTCCATAACAACATGCATCGTGCCAAAAGACCAAAACGCTCTTCTGCCTTTTTTTTAACTTGTGGACACGTGTTTGAGTGTTATTGCTTCCTATAGTTTTCACACTTTTTTGACATTTGTAGAAAAACCCCAATATATACGCACACTCAATTGAGAACTCATTTATTCTTGAGAACAAAAACTAAAACTTTAATCAATCATATAGAGTGGCAAAATGTTTAATTTTTTATAATATAAATTGACCAAAATGTTTATAATTCAACTAATTTTAACATCTATTTAAAAAAATATGATTTATGAAGTCGTTTGTTAAAATGCATATATGCACCCACAATGTGCGTTTGTGTACAAGTAATGTGGGTGCATATATGCATTTTAACAAACGACTTAACAATCATATTTTCTTTAAATAGATGTTAAAATTAGTTGAATTATAAGCATTTTTACCAATTTATATTATAATAAATACAACAGTTAAAGCGGTTCATAAGTTGTTCTCAAGTTAAAATGTTCTCATCATTTGAGAAGATCAAATATTACGAGAAGAAAAATAAAATAGCTAAATTCTTCATTTTTTCAACTAAAAACGTTTTTAACATACAAAAAATTGATAGAAATGCAATATTTATTCATTAACTTTTATATTCAAAAAATAAAATTGAATAAATTTCGTTTATTTGTTAAACCTACACATGTGGAAGTCATGTGTAAGTTATGTTACTTACACATAACATATATATGTGTAGGTAAATTTAAAACGCTAAAAATACGTACATAAAAAATATATTAATGATTTTCTTTAGGTTATACCTTACACATGCATTTGTATGTAGGAAGTGAATTTATTTTAAAAACTAAATCATTGATAACTTCTTTTGATGAATTTGGTTTGTTTTTCTTCTCGTAATATATGAGTCTTCTCAAATGAACTTCCTCATACATACATATATATATACATATATATATATACATACATATATATATATATATATAGTTTTGTTAGTATATAGTAGAAGTTTATTATGAAAACATTACTTAATATCAAGCAAATCTAAAATCAATTTATCTTAGTTAAGTTTTCAACAAAAAGTGTTGACATTAGATAAATTTCATTTATGCCACGAAATAGATTATTAATGTATGCCCTAGCTAGCCATATCCTTAAGTTGAGGATAATCACATAATTAACTAGCTAGGAGTACGTTTTAACACGTACATAATAAATAAGTTTCTTTTGCTTAACTCTTAATTAAACATAAAAACGAGTAAATTACACATGGCTAGCTAAATCGTAATGTAATCAATGACTATTAATTAATTGTGTTAAGTTATGTGACATCAACATGCAATTCATGTCATTACTAAAATAGTCACCAATTTGGACAAATAGTCTTGAGTATTAGGCACCATTTACTAAAATGTGAAACAATTAAAGCATACACACACAAACTTAAACCAATCACAACCACATGTTGCCACCTATCATGGTCTTTATATACCCATCGCTTCTTACATTTTTTTTGTCTATCAACTTAATTTTAACATCATATATCCTTCTTCACTGCTTCATTAGGAGACGAACATATATATATATTTATAAACACACATACATATTATATATATATATATAGGTTCGATCTAATCATGCATGTTCTTCACATGAACAAAGGTGAAGGGGAGACTAGCTATGCCAAAAACTCACAACTTCAGGTAATTAATCATTAATCTACATAATAATAGATATATATATATATATATATATGAGGTTTGTGAATTAAAGTGTGTTGGTTTCTGATAGTTCATTATCCTGTTACGTGTAGCGTGTTTTTTTTTTAAAATAACACATGCTATACGTACGTAGGTGATTTTAAACGTTCATTGTTTGATTTTTTTAGAGTTCGCTTCTTAAAAACCAAAACGCTTAAAAAAACCCTATATTACGCTTTCTTAAGACCTCATAAAAATCCAAAAACTCACCTAAAGTTTAAGTAGCGAATTCAAGGAGTTAAAGTGAGGATGACTTCGATACTTGAAATAGCGAAGTCTGAAATTTTTTCTAGATTCGCTAGTTGAAACATCAAAGTTACCAGAAACAATTTCTTTTACGTTTTTACACCAGAAACAAATATTTCTCTATAAAATCCTTACGTGATCAGTGATTTCAAACATTCATTGTTTGATTTTTTTAGAGTTCGGTTCCTAGAAACCAAAACACTTTTAAAACGCCCTGAAAGCTGTTACGCTTTCGTTAGACCATCTTAGAATACAAAAACTTGTCAATCACTTCATTAGTTAACTGTTTTGAACTTCAACTATACATAACTAACATGAACATTTGAATGCAGAAGAAGATAATATCCGTTGGTTGTTCAATGACGGAAGCTGCCATTTTTAACATCTTGTTAGAGGTGCAACCCAAGAGCATGGGGATTGCGGACCTAGGGTGTTCTTCTGGACCTAACTCGTTGACCGCAGTCTCTAAGATCATTCACATGGTGGATGCTGCTAGCCAACGGATGGGTCTACCCGTGCCAGAACTAAGGGTGTCGCTAAACGATCTCCCAGGAAATGACTTTAATGATGTGTTTAAGTCATTGGCAGGACTTTATAAGAACATAAAGAATAATTATGGTATTGAAAGTTGTTATGTTTCGGGCTTGCCTGGCTCATTTTATGGCAGGTTGTTCCCTACAGAAAGTCTTCACTTTGTTCATTCGTCTTCGAGCCTCCACTGGTTGTCTCAAGTAAGTGTTTCTAGGCATTTTATAACGTTCTTGTACGTTTGCAGACTCGTCAAGTTTGCTTGCATGACAAGAAAACTTGACGAGTCCATATGTACAATTGATCAAAGGAGCAAAATTAAATCTTCATGTCCAGAGTAATTATTAGGGTTATTGTACGTAGGCTTGAATATGTTGGTTTTGTCCTTAATCAAGTTTGCATGTCGATCAGGCGAGTGAATTAACTAAAAAAGATGTAGCTAGCTAGTTATAGCAAATTGCGAATTTTTTTAATGTTCTAGATAATTGTAAGTAGAGAATTCATAATTGCTTCTATACAGAAAAATAAATTTTCATAATTGGTTTTTAATTGATTCTCTACTCGGATATGGCTTACGTGACACACCATGGCGGCTTCTGTCATTTCATTAAGATTTTTTGTCATGGTGTGCCACAAGCCTTGGATGTAAGATGAGCCGAGCCATAACTTGGGTGACGGCTCAACTTTTCGTGTGTAATGTAACATTTGATGTGTTTTCGTTTTATGTATAGGTTACACTTGAGCAGTTAAAAAACTATACCTAGACAATTAAAACAAATTTTTATTATCATTTTTGTTTGAAAAAATACCAAGAAAAATGATGATGTTTGTTAAAATTATCTAAACATTACTAATATTTTTTTAATGAAATAATGATGATAAAAGTTCAGATATTACTAATTATATGCAAAAAAAATGATTATTTGTATCAGTGTATGTCAATTTTTTTTAAAAGTGTCACAAAAAAGATATAATAGTATATGATGATTTTATTTTAAGATATTATTCCGGGCTAACTCTGCTGATGCCACACCTAAGACATATTAGCTACTTAGTAGCATATATAACAACATATATTTCTCCTTATAAATCATGAAAACACTAGTATCTAAATATAATAAATTAAAAACATTTTGCAAACTGCCTAACTAGATATGCACCTAGTAGTGGTCCACTATATATATATGTTCGGAATTGAACAAGGTTACATGAATGCATGGGAACAAAACATATATAGTACTAACTTTAGAGGTCATAATTGCAACCACGTTATATGCATGGGAACCACATATATACTACAAATCTAACTTTACGACATATATAATTGCCATATAACTAATCTAGGGACGTTTGTGATAATTAATATATGTTATTTGAATATATAGGTACCATTGGGGTTGCAACCTAATGTTGGTACCCATTTGAACAAAGATAAGGTATACATATCCAAGAGTAGCTCCATGAGTGTCATAAAAGCATACCAGAAACAATTCCATGAGGATTTTTCGTTGTTTTTGAAGTCGCGTGCCAAGGAAATGGGTAGCAAGGGTCGGATGGTTTTGTCGTTCATGGGACGGCGGTCCCCAGACCCATGTGCTGATGAGGCTTGTTATCAATGGGAGCTTTTAGCCCGTGCCTTGATGAGCCTTGCTTTAGACGTATGTCTCATCTTTCTCTCTCGATCACACACATAAAACAAATTAATATAACGACCTATATCCACATATCAATAAGTTAATTAGCTTCACTTTTTGCCTATATATCAATAAGCTGAATGTCACATGACACACAAAGTCCTTCAATGAACATTTTTCACTATACATGGTCTAATAACAAATAAAAATGGTTTAACATTTAATAACTTTAATTTGTTATCGTAATAAATTAATATTTATCTAATAATTCAGGGTTTTAGGGGGGACTGTAATTTCTTTATAAATATTATTATTTAGCATGTATGAAACACACATGTATTAAACCTAGCTTTTTTAATGATTGTCGTCCAATTATACACACATATTTCTCTTATAATCTTACTTATAAGCTGCTGATACATATATATAATGTTGTTGTAGGGATTTGTTGAAAAGGAAAAGATAGATTCATTTAATGCTCCTTATTATGCACCAAGTCCGGAAGAAGTGAAACATGAAGTTGAGAATGAGGGATCATTTGTAATGGATGGTGTTGATGCATTTGAGATAGAATGGGACGACGGTGACTCTAGTGATCTAAAACTATCAAGTGGTAACCGAGTGGCTAAAACTATTCGGGCGGTGGTGGAGCCAATGCTAGAGAGTCATTTTCGCCTCGGTCCTGAAATAATGGATGAGCTGTTCCGAAGATATTCTAACATCATTGACGATTGTTTCTCTGAAACCAAATTTAAGTACGTTAATTTGGTCATTTCTTTCATGAGAAATTAAATAAGGACTAGTGTCTTGATCCAAAGTTCGTGTTATTTCCATACTTGTGGTTAGACTTATATTTTTAATTATCCAGTTATCTAGTTATTTTGATTCAGATGGTTGGATATATAAAGTTTGTTTACCTAGAGTTATCTATTGTCATCATGTTATTTCGGCTTCAATTGCATCATGTAATCTAATTTAAAAAGTTAAATATATGAAAATTACATTCCAAAATCTCTATCTCTATATGTATCTATATATATGACTATATCTATTCTATGTATTATAATACTTGTTTTAAGATAATGTCCTATAAAAAGTTTATGTATGTTTAGAAATTACCGAGTTATTTAAGTGTAGGTTATTACCAACGTTATCTTTAAGTTTCATTTTATACCCAATCAAATATAAACCGACCGATGCACATCCCTCGTAGGAGAGAGTTGAAAATGTAAATAATCTTAAATTTTTCAAAATTTTACTAAGTTTTATGGGACCAAAATGTAATAAGTATTTTTATTACATATACACACACACACATATATATATATATATATTGAATATAAAATTATTATTGTGAAAGAAGCTCTTAAACGATGTCACATAGAAAATATTTTAATAAAAAACTATAACATTTATTTAAAAACTATTTTTTAAATAAATCACTCATGCACACTACTACTAAGAGAGGATTGAAAGTATAAACACTCTTAAATTTTTCAAGATTCTACTAAACACCATGGGAAAAAAATATAATTCGTTTTGTTTAAATATTAAAAAAAATGGTAATTGCACTATACCTCTGACCATGGAAGTGATCTCACTTCCCAAGCTAGTTGCCTGGTGGTGACTACACAGCGAACTCGATGGGAGCGAAGAGCATGTTTTCAGGTTTTGAGCCCACGCCAATTGACTCCGAGCCCGGTTTTCATGGGTGGGGTTGCCACTAGGCTGGAACCATGTGGTTGTTTTATTAAAATATTATATATTCTCAAATAATTCCAAATAAGCAAAATTGTTTTTTTATTATATTAAGAGAAATAGAATTTTTTTGTCACGTATCATTTTTTAAAAACATGTGAAACATGATAATATTTGATACTTTCAGTCATCTCTTATAACAATTTAACCCTAAAAAAATTATCTTTAATGAGAATTTAATAAAAAAAATTTTTTTTAAACTAACTTCCCTACGAAATTTAAATACATATAAAATTTTTATATGCTATTTTTAAAATAAAATATGCACCGTAAGAACTAGCATTTTTCTTTATAGTTTTGATTGTATTATTATTATAACCTTTTTATATCTTAAATGATTTTTCGTAAACTTAAGTAACTACCATTTGTTATTCTTAATTTCTTATGATTTTATCTATCTATCTATTTATATGTCTGAGTTTTAAAATATGACTTTTATAGTTCGATAACTCATATATGCAACTTTATCCACTCTTGTGGAAATCAAACGGGTCTTACGAGTCTTGAGATGACTTCACTGTTAGTTATTTTATTGAAACAAAAGTCAAGGTCGATCAAGATTTATTATTTATTGACCAAGTAGGTGCGCGATCGACCCATTTTTATCATTTTCTCAACAATTTTTTTTTCTGTAAAAGAGATATAAAGTTGGATCATTGAAAAGTTATAAAGATTTCAATTAATATTTTTATGTATTATGATTAAATATTATATTTTGTGATCACTTGTTATATTTTAGTTTTTTTCAGCAAAATATAAAAAATAAATAGAATATGATTTATTTTAGGACAAAACTAAAAAATTCAAATTACATAATTTAAAAACTTTATCTTTTTGTTATCATATCAATGACTCTATCCGTGTAACACACCTAATCTAACATAATAGATGTTATATTATAGTGTAAATTATGATTTTAGCCTTAGATGTTTGGGTCATTTAATCAATTTGGCTGAAATAGAATTTTCGTGACGTATAATTGTTTTAAGTGCTCAATCACGTCATATTGTCATAATACAAAGCCTAACCAGCCAGAAGAATCGTAATTCTATTTCCTTTTATGGTTTAAGAAATGGGTCGGGCCCAATAATAATTTTCTTGCTTTCAATTGGGTCATATCATGTGGTGAGTCTGGTTTTCGGGTCCATCGCCAATTGCAGATTACGTTTGACCCATTATGGAGTAGTCGTGGACTATGCACACATATAGTCATGCATAAATTGGGTTTTTTTAGGAACCGGTTCTGGTTTTGGTTAACAAAGTCAAGAACCGGGTAGGGTCGGGTCCGGTTCCGGGTATGATCGGGTATTTGACCGGGTTTTGACCGGTTTAACCGGGTTTTTTTCGGTTCCGGGTAGAGTCGGGTCCGGTTTTTGACCGGGTTGAGGTGGAACCGGTTCGGTTCCGGGTACGGTTCCACTTTCTTGGAGGAACCGGAACCCATGTGTACCCTACGGTTCGGGTACGACCGGTTCCGGTTCCGATTTGGGTACACCGGGTCGGTTCCGAAACCGGTTTTTTTGTGCACGGCTAACACATATATGGGTCTTTTTAAATAATAAGTAACGATTTTGATTTTAACCGAACCGATTAAAGTTTACGTGAGTCTAACCGGTTAGGTTATTGACTTGTTTCGATGTTAAAAAAACCTAACATACTGTAACCGTTTAAGTTAAATCAAGTTTTTAGGGGACCATCAAGGCTTTTCTTGGGAAGGGAATGAAATTTTTTGAAGATTTATAAATTATTTATAAATTGTATTTAACAAACATTTATTTTCAAGTAATATATCATCGCTAATAGAATACTCAATATGTCACATAATATAATTTTAACATGTTATTTTTTTTTACATGACATTTGATAAGTGATTATATCTTAAGTTTACTTTATTATAAATTAAAGGATTTTTACAATATAATGTTTTAATAGTTTATTCAAATAACTAAATTTTGCAAGCTGTATTACCAAATAATCATATACGTGTTATACTATATTATAAGATTTTCAACCCAAACACATTTAACGTTTTCATCTTGCAACTTGCAACTTGCAATCTTTATTTGTTTACTTTTTAAAATTAAATTTTAACTACATATACATGTAGAAGAATGTTTAATGTAACTAAATATTTAACCTAATATCTAGTATTTTTATTGAACACATCTCGTGCATCACAATATCACATATTTGATCTATAGTTAGAAGTTTAAGAGTAAAAATTAAGTGGGATTTTCCCATTACATAATATTCTTTAAGATTTTTATTACCTTATATCTATCCTACTTCTTTAATCTCCGTCACAACTAATCTATCTAATAAATCAAGATTTTAGAGACTATATTTTGGGAGGAAATTTTTTGTTCTATAATACGAAACTTTGAAGGGAAATTAAGTGAAATTTTAGCCATGCATGAGTTGATGAGTTAAATACTTAAATATTAATATTTATAAATCCTTAAATATAATGATTATAATTTATTTAAAAATGTTATAATTTAACTTGTGTATAACACACGGATATTAGACCTAGATTACACTAACTTGCGATAAAAAGTCAAACCTTTGACAAATTTACAAACCAAAACATGATTATTCTTAAGATTATTATTATTATTATTATTATATTTAAACTAAATATTGTATTAACTTAATTGCTATCTTCTTCCTAGCTACTATTTTACACAGGATTTAACTTGTTTCCAATCCTCAAATCTTGGAAATTAAATCCCCAAAATTACAATTTGCTCATCAACCACTCTTAACTGCCATCTTCAAACAATCTCTGTTGCTTCAATATCTTCTGCTGCTGCAAAATAAATCTCTCAACAGCAATTCTAAACTCTTCATTGCTCAATTCATCCACCGCCGGAAACGATTTCTCCGGCGACTCTCCGTCAACCGTCATCCTCCGCCTCCTCTCCGTCGCAGACCGACGTAATTCACCGTCATTTTTCACCGAAATTTTACTCCTCAAATCCGATTGAGTTCGCCGAAACCGCTCAATTTGCTTCGCTGCTTGCTTTATCACGGTCACCGGAGCAAGTTCTTGCTCCGGGACCGTTTCAGTTATCACTTTCTCATCTGGGATCACAAGATCTTTACATTCAGCTTGTGTTTCAGTTACTTGCAAGGGAACATGTTTTGTGTTTAAAGTGTTTGGAAAACTTTTCCAAATAGTTGAATTTTGTTGTTGTTGTTGTTTACTCTCGTTGTAATAAATTCCGGAAACGATGGACTCGTTTCCGGAATTTGAATAACGAGAAATTACGTAACATAGAAAGACTATTGCATTTCCTACTAGAAACACAACGTGTTGGTTCATTAAATAAGACGTGAACGACAACAAATAATCGCTCGAGAATTTGAAAACGAAAGGAAGACGGATCCACGACCAAGAAATCAATGCAATCGCGACGAAAAGTTCGATCAACTGAAACATTTTGGCGATATTTGTAAACAATTTGTATCGCGCAATCGCATGGGCCTTTTCGGAGTTAATACTATGAAAAAAATCATAAGATTCCGCGTTTATTTCATCTTCCATGATCGTAGATCAGGTTGTTGGAATTTACGAAACGAGTTAGAGAAAAGTAGAGACAGAAGGTTCAGTACTCGAGAAATGAAGATGATCTGATAGATCGACGTCAGTGTAAAATTGCGTGTTTTTTTTAAAGGAGAGTGTGAGATATGAGAATTTTGAAAATGGTGGTATGAATTTATAAGGAAACAAAGTATGAAAGAGTAGATGAAGACCGAGTCACACATCCACGCGTGTGGGGATCGAGTGTGGGTTATTATTACTAAATCAGTAAATCTATACCCCACACAAATCTCATATTTTATAATTCAACTAGTCAAGTTAACTTTTTTTTTTTTTTTACCATGAGAGTATGGTAAATATTTGGCCACAAATTGTGTGTTGTGTAAATTAGAACTTAGAAGTAGAGTAGTGCAAGGTAGGTTTGTGTTAAAAAAAAAATAGTTGGGTATTGGTCACAAATTTTTATTAGAGTAACGACTTATATGGTTTTTACTTTTTAGTAGTTTTTAACATATTTTTTTATACTTAATATGTATAGCATCAATGGATGACGTGTCTTTTATTTTCCTAGAACAATAGATCGGTAGTCAAATAATATTCTATTTTGTTACGACGCTAAATGACACTTTAATTAAGTAATTTATTTGTTTCTAATTCTAACAATAAATTATGTTAGTGTGGTTTTTCTAATACATTTATTTAGTTTACAATAAATTATGCTCATTCTAATGTAACTGTGTAGTTTTTATATTCTAAAATATTTTTATATGTTTTCAAAATATGTAATAATAATAATTTCTGTACTATTATTTATTTAAAATGATCCTAGTTTAGTTACTTTTATTTTTTGTGAGTTTATTTCTATCTCAAACGTACTATACTATAACAGTTTCTATCATCCCTAATTTTTATGAGTTTGCTTCTTTTTTTTAATCTAGTACTGTAGTATAGCAGTTTCTATTATGCAATATGAATATGACTTTATGAGATTAAATTTTTTTTTCAAACAACAGAAATTTTATTGAATCGTGATTTTGATGATCAGTTTTTAGTTTTATATATTTTATTAAAATTTGTTCCGTGATTTTTTAGATTTAATTTTGAATGTTATATAATACATGATCATCCCCATCATTATCTCTAGCTCAAGGAACATTTGAGAGAGAGAAAAAAAATAAGCCAGAAGAAGTTACATAACACCATCATCCTCTCAACAATTATAAGTTGGGCTAGCATGTTTTTCTCACATTAGCACGTTTTTTCTTCTTAATGATATTTTTTATGGGTCAGGTCGATCTATAACGTTAAAATCAGTATGATCTTGTCATTCGTCTCTAAAAGATTCAATCAGGTATTGGAACTAGCTCCAAATGTTGTTAGAAAAATATTAAATGAGCTTGAGCAAAGGAGATGAATTGAAACTACTAGGCATTTGCTTCGTATACCTCAAAGTACCATTGTAATATTGTCTTTTTAATTTGAGATTGACACTATATAGAGGACAATAAGGGGCCTAAACTTTTCAAGGTTTATTATAATCTTGAATTATTAGTTTATTTAAGAAGACATAAAATATATAGTAATATCCGTGGAGGTTCCTCACCAGAGTCATAGTTGCGTGGCGTTATATGATTGGTCAAGCAATAGTTTTTTTATTTATTTTAAAAACATCTGCAATGAGATTTTATCCCATATGAGTTAGATGAACTTTATGTTATTGAGACATGTCATGTAAGGATTGTGTACTTTAGAATAATTCGATCAGAGTGTGTAACTAGATAAGGAAATATATAGTAAAAAAGCTATTCCAATTTGACAAGACAAAACACAATATATATGCAATGACATGTCTTTTGTACATGATTCCTTAACTTATCTCAGTTGTAACATTTTGTACTTTAATTTGCCTTTTTAGGTTATTGAAATATGTGATTATATATGTAGATTGTAATATTTAATTAGCAAGCTTGTAATATATAATGTTTGTTCCCCAAGTCTAACAAATATAAGAAAAGAACAATAATTGAATTAAGAGTAAATTGTAGTTTTAGTCTTTATGTTTTGATTCCTTTAATATGTTTAGTCTTAATATAACAGTCTAGGTTTTGTGGATTTTATTTTTAACATAAATGGTCCCGAATACTAACTCCATCCAATTTTTTGTTAATTCTTGACACATGAGAGGTAAAATTGCCACTTCTCTCACTTTTTTTTACCAGTAGCCAAATAAAAGTATTGACCTGGATTAAAGAGCGGGAGAAATGACATTCTTACCCCTCATGTGCGAGAAACATGAGAGAGAGTTAACGAAAAGTTGGATGTAGTTAGTGTACAGGATCATTTACGTTAAAAATAACAATCATAAAGACTTAAACTGTTAGGGTGAGACTGGACTTGTTAAAGAGATTAAAACATATGGACTAAAACTGAAATTTTATCTTGAAATCAAAAAAAATAAAAGAAAAAGAAAAGAATAGAAAGATATAATGTAATTTCATGCTAGATGGTTCTAATAGAAGTACTATAAATTAAAGATTTGATGTTAAGTGTATGGTAAAATCTATAAATGACAACAGTTGGTTTGGAGAAGTTGTCTAATGAGGTTACAAGGACAATTCCACCGTGAAATCACGAATACTAACGATGATATTCAAGGTGGAGGCCTCAAATGATTTGTGTATGCTTTCTTTGGTTTCTACGGTTCAAACAACGACATCAACATTTCTAATAATTCTGTTTTGTTAAATAATGATAGGCATGGAAAAGTGTTGAATTTTTTATTTGTGATAAACAACCGATATTACAACAGTAAATACTATCTTGCGAATGGTATTTACCCCACCTAGACCGTTTCTGTGAAAACAATTTTACATCCATCCAATGAAAAAGAAAAAAAGTTTAAGAAATTCCTAGAAGCCGCAAGAAAAGATGTTGAGTAAACTTTTGGCATATTAAAAGCTAAATGAGATATTATTCGACGACCGACGCCAGATTTTAAACAGGAGAAGATAATGAACGTAATGTATGCTTGTCGCATATTCGCATAATATGATCCTTAAAGATGAGTAAAAAACGATCTCACCAATACACATGGTCGACCCCCCAGCCAAAGGATAAATCGTTGATGAGAAATTTACCAGATTCTTATACGCTTCATAGACTACGAAACAATATTGTTGAGTACACTGAATGTGGCATGTTTATTTTTTTATATTTTGCAATATGCAGTGTCTTTTAATTTTTTTTATTAAATATGTATTTTTATTAAAAAAACACATGGTACAATTTTTACTAATTGTCATTTTAGCCCTGATAAGTTTTCGACTTTGCTCTCTTACTCTACTTTGACATATAGTACGACTTTAATATTGTTATCGTGTTGACCTCTAAGTTTTGATATTTCATCATTTTTTAACATGTGACACATTACGCTTTTTCGTCGTGACGTACGAGGCATGAGACTTTTTTTCAACACATATGACGAAGTCAAATACGCAAGACCCGACTGCGTGACCCGACCGCTGCAACGCGCGGCCTGGTCTTAAATCTAGTACCTACTAAATGGGAAGGTCAGTTTCTTTGCATCGACCTCTCCCGTCCCATCGCGCCGCGTTTCAACTTTTTCGTACTTCAACGTATTAATGGTTTTAATCCCCGACTTTTAACGCATTGGCAGTTTTAGTCTCCGAATTTTACTAATTGTCGTTTGTGCTTCTGATGAGTTTTTGACTTTGATCTCTTACTCCACTTTGACACATAGTACGACTTTTACTAATTGTCATTTTAGCCCCTGATAAGTTTTCGATTTTGTTCTCTTACTCTACTTTGACATATAGTATGACTTTCATCGTTTTTTAACATGTGACATATTACGTTTTTTCGTCGTGACGTACGAGCATGAGACTTTTTTTTCAACACGTATGACGAAGTCAAATACGTAAGATCCGGCCGCTGCAACGCGCGACCTGGTGTTAAATCTAGTTTATTAGAAGAATGAATAAATAACTAAATAAGAATGAAAATGGAATTAAGGACTCTTGGTATGATGTAATATACTTGATATAAATATAAAGACACAAGATCATATAACTAAAATAGATAATGTAAAATATTTTGTGTATATAATCGGGTAAACGAATATGTCTAATTGGGTCTAGTAAACGTGTATATTATGCAACCCAATACCCGACCCCATATCCAATTTAAATGTCATGACTTTTGAGTCTCCCTAACAAATTCAGATTTAATTGTCATCCTATGCATGCATAAGCTAAGCTAGCCGAGTTGAAATGTACTATGCGGTTAACACAACATAAGCTAGCCGAGTAACTAGAATGGATATGATGAAGTGATAAAATAAATAAAAATTCTTATGTGGCAATAAAAATAAACATTAATTACACAAACCTTACATGTATCTCATGAGTAAAACAATATAAGTACACATGTATATACATGTATCTCATGAGTAAAACAATGTAAGTACACATTTATATACATGTATCTCATGAGTAAAACAATGTAAGTACACATATATAAATGATGTTGTAATGAAGACAAACAAGGTGTAAGAGACTATACATTGTTTCATGTTAATGATATATGAACAATGGGGCACATGGACCTAGCAAGTGATATATATATAGTATCCCTACAAAATGACATCCCGGTACGATTTGTAATGTGTAATAAATAATTCATTTCAATCTCACCATATGATGAAGCATGAATATTAACAAATCTCTAGAACTGATGACACCATGCATGGACACGTAAATAAAACAAATTAATATCTGAATTAATTATGAGTATGTTTTTCTGGACTAAATCATGTCTCACTGAAATAGAAGTTTGAATAGACGACCACATCAATAATTGCAACATTATTGAGAGGTTTTGAAGCCACAAATTTGGCCACCTTGATTGATTGTTCGTCAATTACTCATCATTGTAGTATTGGACTATACAGGAACAAAGCACATGATTAATCTGAGGTACGTGGTCGATAAGCTTGCTTGCTCTCGTTCGAAAGAAAGTTCTTGAAGATCAAGATCATACCCTAGCTCGACGATTTACTAATTAGTCAAATAAACTCTCGTAAAGTGTAAACGCGCACATAGATCGGACCTTTTATGGTCACATACTACCAATATTCCAAGCCAAGTATAACGATATGCCAAGCTTTGTGTAAAAAAAAGAATGTATATAGGTCCATTTCATGGACAATTGGACATATATATCGCCTCCATTGCCATATATATAACTTATTGTACGTGTAATTTTTAATTTATTTACGGAATATGTCACGGTTTTGTTTCTAATTAAGATAATTAAAATTAATTATAGACTTAATTTTTTTCTTCTATGGTTTGTGTATTTTTTTTTCTATTTTTTATTAACACAAAGATATATTCGTGTGTCGTGGCTTAATCCTTATCTTTTTCTTATAATTGTGTTTCCGTATTGGATAAATGAATGAAAATAGAGAAATTAAATGAAATTAAGAAGAGAAAAAAAAGGGGAGTTAGTAATATATAATGAAATTTCAATGTTCTAGAGTTAGATAGTAAAGGAAAAGAAATTAGTTGTAATTTGGAGAAAAGATTTTTTTATGGTAATTTAAAACATTCATAGGTCAGTACTTCACAAGATCATTTTATCCTCTGATTATTAAAATGAAATCCATTTTATATGAGAAAACCTTATATCCAACCTAAAAACTCCAGTTTTTTATTCCGATACGACTTAAACAGACATTTCAAAGTCTTAAATACGTTATCTCAACCAAGATTTTTAATATCCTTTTTTCTCATATTTCTACTTCTTTCTTTGATAAATTAAGAACATAAACTTTTTCAAGTTTATTTTCACTCCCTTCCATTTCTCTTAAGTCTCAAGTACGAGTGTTATATGTACGTGTTTTCTATATCAATATCGTGGCTTAATCTATCCCTTATCATTTTCGTAGTGCTTTTATCTTGAGTTTTATTTATGTGTTAGAATTAAAAAAAACTCATTACGACATCCATCACATGTCAGTACTTCATACTTGAATATCTCACTGTAACCATGCATTATATTTTGATGCATGCATACTAGTGATCTTTTAGTAAATTAAGTTCACAAAATCAAGTTCCCGGGTATTAATGTTGGCTAAATACTAACGTACAAGTCGTTAAAATTAGTATTACAAATATAATTTTACATATATATATGGCGCAAACACGCAAGTTTAACTCTTTTTTATCAGTAAAATTGATGTATCTTAGCATTTTAGAATAAAATAAATTAAACATGTTTTGTTTAGTTTTGTTTATTAAAAGTGAGTTATTTTATCATCTTTAATTTTTTTTAAAAGAGAAAGTTAGAAGTTGAGTAATATAAATGGACAAGAAAGATAATAATTCAATTGAAAAGGCTAACCCCATGCTTGCATGATTAGCAAGTGATTGAGAGGATCATTAACAAACCCTAGGGTTTATTTTGGATGGGGTCATGAGCTTGAAAAGCAAATCAATAGAAAATCTCTAAGGGTTTTGTTTAATGAAGATTTGAATTATGGTAACTTTTCACCATTTCTACACACTTTAACCTTTAATCATGTCTTATAGTCATCATTATGTTCTCCACTTTTCAACTTCCTTTTGTAATTTTTTAGGTTATAGTAAACCTACTTTCTTAAATTATGGAATTCGAAATCTTATCTCATTTCTGTCTCTACTTATAATAACAATAAATGATGCTTAAAAATAATAGCAATATTCATAATATCCTGTACAATCTAGAATAATGTAGTTAAATTTTTGTGCTTGCAAAAAAAAAAATTAATGAGTTGGTGATACTATAACAATCTATTTCACCACATACTATTTATATAACATACTATATTAGTAACCCGTATATTACACGAATCAAAAAATATCAACTATATGTAATAAATACCTAATCGAAAACGCTAAACTAGCTTTGAATCAAAAAGGCAAAAAATAATCCAAAAACCTAATTAACCTTTAAAGTTGAACCATAAACCAAACCTTAAAGCCTAAATAAAAAAATAAAAATTTGAGAATAAAAATAAAATAAGAAAAAATAAAACAAGTAAAAGAACACATGTATAAATACATATTATGTGTTTGAAGTAATTAAAAAACATGTGTCCAGATCTGTTGGTTAAACCTTGTGCATTTACCACGAAGATGTCATGAATTCAATTCAGAAATGGTGCATGATTTTTCATTTAGTTTTAATAATAAAGTTATTATATTGATAGAAATTGTGATGATTGAAAAGATTACTGTGGTAGACTGGTAGTGATGTGAAATGGATCGTGAGGTTAACAAATACATAGTGGCAATAATGTTTCATGTTTGAGAAAAAGACATTTAACAAATATTTATATTTATATTAATGTAGATAGATGTACATATGGTTTACATAACATGTGTAATCAATGATGTAGCTATTAATATATTTTTTTTATTTTTTAGAATAGTGACTTTATTAACCAAAAAAGAAAACTCGTCCACTAGCAAGAAGCTAAGGACTACAACAGCACCAAACTATTACAAACCCAACCTATTACGTACACCCAAACAATATTTGCCTTCATAACCTGATACTTTAATCTTATAAAAGTTGACACCTTAATCTTGTCTGCAATACCTTCTGCCGATAACCACACCAAATTGAAAATGAGGTCGTTCCTAGCAAGCCAATAAACCAAGAAGTGGCCATTGTAATTGCTGAGAAACACATGTTTTGTGTCTTCGGATCTACTAGACAATAAGGGTCTGTCAATCGCCTCCCTGCTTGATCCGGCCACCGGGCAGGGCCACCGACACATTCTAAACACCTCGTCTCATACTCAAGCAGCAAAATTACTTACGAAGGACGAGTCTTGTCTCTCCTTTTCCCCAAAACACAAAGAACAATCTTCTGAATCCAAATTAACCACTCTCCCACTAAAAGGTTCCTTTATAGGGATTGTATATAGCCTAGCTTTCCAATTTAAGCACCTAACTTTCAATATATGGTAGCCAAGAGATATTAAAAATGTATTCAAAAATATATTTGGGCTTTATTCGGGAAGACCTATGTAAGGGTGGTGGGGACACTTTCAATAGCGGTGTGCGGGTTCCATAAGTTCCATGGCTAAACCGCATGCATGGCTAGTCCCGAGAATGCTAAAAAATCTATGGGCCCAGGACGAAATAAAAAAAAATGGGCCCATATTATAAAACCAGAACTGCTATTACCTTGCCATGTTATCAGCAAAACATGGCTCTTGACAGAAAAAAATTTGCTTGAATTTACCAACGAAAACATCCCTCGAATATCTATCAATAGATGCTTCCCTCAAAATTTGCTCGGTAACATGTCATTGTGATCTGTCATAAATATGTGTCGCAGTTTTGTCCGAAAACACATCACCCAAAACAATTTCTTGATGTACGTTTTCAATATATTCAAATACCAGTAAACTTTTTGGTATTTTATTAGGTCATTGGCATATTTTCTGTTCTAAACTTTATTAATGGTGCTTATACCCAACTAAAAAATTTAGTTGCATATTCTCCTTATAAACTTTCTTAATTGACAAATTTATGCAACTTTAATTTATTTTATTAAAAATAGTTTATGTAATTAAGTTTATTAATGCATTTCTACTCGTTCCTTTTGGATTTTCCAAATGCTTATTTAATTTATTTTTTTTTGCGTTTCATTAGTTATAAAATTTGTTCGTATACCAAATTGAGTATACATACAGTTAAACTTTTTGCTTTTGTATATATGCATTTAAAGAAGTTGGGGGGGGGGGGGGGGGTTGCAAGAGTATATATGCAATTAACCATTTTATGTAGTAAAGTTACTCTTTTCTTTCCATTTCATGTGTTTGCCTCTAAGTCTAAGTCTAGTGTTTCTTATAAAAGAAAGAGCGGCTTGAGAAAACTTATAAAATCACTTGGAACAATTAGTAAAGGATCGAGAAGAAGAGTGAGAACAAGCTTAAAACGAGCGGGAAAAAGAGTGGTCGGAGCATGATAAATTACAAAAGCAAATGAATGCTATTATAAAAAGAATAGGAAGATAAATAATTGTTGTTTGTATTGAATGTTGACATCTATCTAATAATTCTAACTTTTAGGGGGCTACTTTTGGGGGGATTTTTTTTTATATTAGGAAATTTGGGTGGGAAATTAAATAGAATTTTAACCATGCATGCATAAGTTGATAGAGTAAAATTTCTTAAATATAAAATATTTACAAATTGTTAAACATAATGATTATAATTTCTTTATAAATATTATTATTTAACCCGTGTGTAACACACGGGTATTAAACCTAGTGTGTTTAATATATTTGATGGTTATTTGCTCGTTAAATCATTGTTATTTTGTGTTGTTTTAAAAAAACGTTTTCTTTTTTTTAATATGTACCATTTTGTCAAAAATGTCCAAGTATGTATAAACTTTTATTTATAAGTTGTGGTAAAATTGTTGCAAAACTTAAAAATTAAAATAAAACAAATATTAAGTTTTGTAGCAAAAGCGTAGTAAACTAAAAAATTAAAATATTATAAATATTAAGTTTTGTGACAAAATTATTACAAAATAAAGTTATTAAATATTAGTTTTTGTTGCTCATTCGTGACGAAACTTAAAAATAACAATAAATATGGTTTGTGAGAATCTTTTCACAAATTCAGCAACAAATACATTTCGTGACAAGTTTGTGAAACTTTTTGTTGCAAACAAAAGTCATTAGATATTATGTTATGTGACTAACTTGTGGCGGATCTTAAAAATAACAATAACTGTGGTTTGTGATAACTTTGTCACAAATTTAGCAACAAATACATTTTATGGCAATTTTGTGAAACGTTTTTTGAAAAATTGTTGCAAAATATATTGCAACCTAGCTATTTTTCTTTACCACAACCACTTTTATTGTGGTATATTTGTTGCTAAATGCGTTTAGCCACAACTTTGCCACGGATATGATGTGGCAAAAATGTTATTATTTAGTAGTGTACTTGATGTTGTTATTTGAGTTTGCGAGCAAGTTTCTTGATGTCTTGGGGTTTAACATCAGAGTGACAACAGTTGAATGCAACCTATTCTCGCATCTGCATTGTGATTTTCACTATCATACCAATGCAACAAGCACATGCAAACCATTTTTTGGATAGCGAAATGAATAAAGCTCGCCTACCCGGGGTAACTTAATAGGGATAGTTGACCTCTTACGCTTTCCGAACACAGACAACACTAAGTAGCCTAAACCAATGTTGCAAAAGTCGCTAGGCGGACCCAACTCAATCGATTAGAGAGTTGCGAGTATTCGGTCTACTCGGAGAGTACGCGGACATGGTGAACTAATGATGAAATTAACTTTTGGGATTATATATATGTGTAAAATAAATAAACTTACTAAAATTCACAGCAAAATAAGTGGATATCATAGTAATCTACTAATCAAAAAGATTAGTGTTCAGATACCAAAGTTTATTAAGAAAAATAATAGGCTTTGATTTTGAGTGTTGAGGAAGAGAATTTATAGAAGTGAATATCAAACTTCAATTTTTACATGGTATGATAATTTTGTATTTTGGCCCAAAATGGAGGCCATATGTTTTTATTTCATAAAAATGACTCAAAATGGAGGCTATATGTTTTTATTTCATAAAAAACGGCCCAAAATGGAGGTTTATTTATTTTGGCCCAAAAACGAGTTGATTGAGTTTGTCCAGGAGGCAGGACCTTGGAATACTAGTCGAGTTGGGTAAACTCACTATAGGGAATGGTCAAGTCACGAGTCCTCGGTCGAGTTAGTCGAGTTACAACACTAGCCTACACTCACCTATTTCGGGTAGAACCAAACTTCAATTCGGGGGAAATGTACTAACTCGCTCGTTCGTAGGCATAATAGCAAGCTAGTGATAAAACTCGTTTGACTCAAGGATCGAACTTAATTGTATTGCCAGAAGTTTGCCCCCAGCGTCCTTCCAAAGTGTTGATTATAATGACAATCTTGCTTGC
Organism: Tagetes erecta; assembly: GCA_030867185.1. Classification (NCBI taxonomy): domain Eukaryota; kingdom Viridiplantae; phylum Streptophyta; class Magnoliopsida; order Asterales; family Asteraceae; genus Tagetes; species Tagetes erecta. The sequence goes on from CM061489.1 coordinate 10,932,614, forward strand.
ATACATATCATGATGGGGAACAAAAGTACAGGTTAATAATAATTTATATAAACTTAATATGGGTTTTGGGTTGAAACCTCACAAAGTAAGGTGTGACAATAATTTATTTGCTTAATGCATACAACTGCTACTGTAATTTAAAAAATAATAATATTAATATGGGCTTAGTTATTCGGTTTTCCTCATGAGATAAAGAACCCAACGTAACACAAGGTGTTAGTGCGTATCGAATTCCTCTATTTTTGTCACCAGGGCACATTTTGGAACGGTTGTTTGGATTTTTGACGAGCCACGTAGCTCATTTGACCATCTTTATTTCTTGAATATAAACCATAAAACTTTAGAGTTTTAGGCAGTTTTGGGCTAACACGTTATAAAAGAAAAACTCATACATTAGTCTGGCTCCATCAATCCCGAACCATAGACCACACCCCTTACTCGATCCCGTAGCCTAAACTTTTTTTTTCTTTCACATGATATTTATTGACTAGATATTTCAAGCAAACTTTGACACTTTTGTTATTGTTTTTCCTTTTCAAGTTTTCATTTCCTTTTGGTATTATTGTTGTAAAAGAATTAATAGATTTTCAAATGAAGACACTAACACGAGAACTTGCCAGATGGGAATAATGTCATTCGTTGACTCATAACAACAACTTGCCAACTACCTAAGAGGTATCTTTTCTCATTGTATGCCCGGTTCATAAAATATTTGTTGACTTTTCATTTGAGAATATAAAATTTAGCAATTTGGATAGTTGTTTTCAATAATCTTCATATTCTAAACATTTTTTTCTCTTTTAATATCATAACTCTTACCACTTCTAATACCATTTAAATGCAACAATGTCTTCGAGTTACATCTTACATATATTTTCTACAAGAAATGGAAGCAAGAACCGTGGTTGTTATACTATTCTTTTGGGCAGTTCTCACCATCGTCACGCCTATTCTCATTCGCATGTCGTCCCACGAAAATCCCATCGATTCTTGCAGTATGTTCTATTAAAATGTTGGCAAGTTTGATTCATTTGGATAACATGTTGTGATATGTTACAAGCATGTTATTTGTCTATTTTGTCACCTCTAATGACTTTTTTTATTACTTTTGTAGTTTACTTGGATGAAAGCGAACGTCGAAGTAGTATATCAGCGAGTCGTTTCTGGTGGGGAAACAAATGTGTATGTACCCAAGGTCCTTATGAAGAGGTCTCGGCACCAACACCCGCGTCTTACAATTTTCGTGGCGTTCAATTTTTTGTGGTGCAAATTGACTGCCTAGGTTCGTCTAGAAAAGTTTTGGTGAGACAAGAGATGCAATAGAAAGTGTACATAGTCGATCATATCTAAGGCTCTATATATGTAATGTGGAGTTCGTTGAAAAGCAATTGGTAACTCAAATGTATATTTTTTTTTCTTTTCTAAATGTTAGAAGTGTTTGGTGAGATTTGAATGAGTAAGCATAGAATTAGAATCTTTTGCCTACCAATATCATAATCTGAAAGTGTAATTTGTAATTTTTATTTAAACGATGGTTAGCGTTACGGTAAGAGCGTTGCACTTAAGAGGTGTAGTGCAACGACTGAGTCGAAGTCTCATCATGTTCCTATAGTGGGCGCTTATAAGCGGCCTAGTGGGATAGCCTCAAGCTGCAATCGCAGTGGAGACTTACCCAACGTCGGGATAGGGCTATGAAGAGCCTAGGGATATCCTAGGTTACCCCTCAACTTTAGTTACGAAGTACAATTTTCACGGTTTGACTATCATGATACCATATTTCTTACAGTTTTAAGCGAAAATTTTCTCATAGGATCGATACCCTCTGATATTTGGTTCTAGATCCGCCACTGGGCAACGTACCTCTTTTCGGGTCAAGTTGGTCAAAGTCGAAAACTTGTCACCCAACCGTTCCAGTAAGAAAACCATGACAAAAACCTTTAACATTTCCATGTAAAACACTTTGACTCAAAACCGAGTTACCTCAAGTTTGAGTTGCATTGCCTTGTCACGAAACAAATGAGTATAATATGTTATTAGAATTTGGGTCCCTAAGAATTTCAAGTCTCACCACAAGCGTCTCCTAGAAAAAAGAGATCTTAGTGTCGATAAAAGATCCGTCGATATATACTGTGAATAAGTAGTATTAAAGTTTGTGCTGGAAATGTTCTTCTTGAAAGTATCAGGGTTTATTCTGTAACATTTGGTGTGCTAATTGATAGTTAGCAATTAAGTCAGGGGTTAATCATGTACATTGTAAACTTTGTTTGTTAATCAGTTGTTAACGATTGTAATCATGTATAAGTATGTAGGTGATACAATCGTTTTAGTATCTTCTTCAATTTCTTTGTAATTGTTCTCTTAGAGTGAATGAACTTTTCACAGGCTTCAATTCAATTCAATATCATACAGTTTATCCTTTTGATCTTGGTCTTAAGTGTTTAATTTCCGTGATACTTTACAACAATTGGTATCAGAGCTGTATCGGCTCGATCGCTTAAGAAATCAAGTTAAGGTTGAAGGATGGTGACAACGAAGTTCGAGTTAGAAAAAATTCGATGGTCGTAACGATTTTGGGTTGTGGAGAATGAAGATGAGGGCGCTGTTGGTGTCGCAAGGGTTGGTAAGTGCACTAGAGCCTGCAAAAACTCTTCCTGCTGATGCAACAGACAAAGATAAAAGCGACTATGAAGCTAAGAGGAAAGAAACTGTAGAAAAAGCCCATAGTGCCATTATTCTGAGTTTGGGGGATAAAGTGCTTCGTGAAGTTTCAAAGGAGGTAACTGCATCAGGTATATGGACTAAATTAGAAGGTCTATATATGACTAAATCACTAGCCAACAGGTTGTATTTGAAAAAAAGGCTTTATACCTTTCAAATGAATCCAAATAAGTCACTAGATCAACACACTGATGAGTTTAATAAACTGATCATTGATCTTGAAAACATTGATGTAAAGTTGGGAGATGAAGATCAAGCTATCATATTTCTAGCATCACTGCCACAAATTTATGAGCATTTTGTGGACACATTGATGTATGGGAGAGATAGCTTGACATTACAAGAAGTGTTGGCTGCAATGAACTCAAAGGAACTAAAAAGGAGAAATGAGGCACATGGAGAAGGCTCAGAGGGGTTGTATGTCAGAGGTAGATCTGAACAGAGAGGCACAAAGAGCAAAGGGGGAAATAGATCAAAGTCAAAAACAACTAGAAGGTGTTTTGTTTGCAACTCAGAAAAGCACTTCAAGAAGGATTGCCCTGAATGGAAAAGAAGGAAGAATGAATATGCTAGTAACTCTAAAAGTCATTCTAATCATGTTCAAGAAGGATCTTCAGATGGGTATGAGAGTGCTGATGTACTTGTGGTCACAAATACTGGAATTGGTCAAGATTGGGTGTTGGACTCAGGAGGATCTTACCACATGACTCCTTGTAGAGAGTTTTTCCAAGAGTTACATATACAAGACCATGGAACAGTTCAGCTAGGTGATGATCGTCCGTGTCATATCAAAGGCACTGGTACTGTCAGGTTAAGGCTGGATAATGGATCTGAAATCTTGTTAGATGAAGTAAGGTACATACCTGAACTTAAAAGAAACTTGTTGTCACTAGGAATCTTTGAGAGTGAAGGGTATCATGTGAGTTTAAAGAATGGGAAAGCCAAGGTGCTCAAAGGATCTATGGTGGTCTTGTCAGGATCTAGAAGAGGAAACAATCTATATCTTCTTGATGGAAAAGCTGAGGTAGGGTCAATGAATGCAGTATCTGAAACCAGTGGGTCAAAGGCTAAATTGTGGCATGATAGGATGGGTCATATTAGTGACCAAGGGTTAATGGAGTTAAGCAAGCAAGGTCTAGTTGATAAACTGACTGATTGTCACATGGGTTTTTGTGAGCATTGTGTTCTTGGCAAGGCCCACAGAGTTAAGTTTAACAGGAGTATTCATAGATCTAAAGGAGTGTTAGACTATGTGCATGCTGACTTGTGGGGTCCAGCAAGGACTATGTCTTTAGGTGGAGCCTATTATTTTCTGTCAATAATAGATGATTTCTCAAGAAGAGTATGGGTATATATTCTGAAAGGCAAATATGAGGCGTTTAACAAGTTCAAGGAGTGGAAAACACTTGTTGAAGTTCAAACAGAGAGGAAGGTGAAAAAGTTAAGAACTGATAATGGTTTAGAGTTTTGCAGTGGGTCATTCAATAAGTTTTGTAAGGAGTGTGGTATTTCAAGACATTTGACAATCCCTGGAACTCCCCAACAAAATGGGCTTGTGGAAAGGATGAACAGAACCTTGCTGAATAAGGTGAGGTGTATGTTATCCCAGTCAAAACTGCCTAAGCAGTTTTGGGGTGAGGCTGTATCAGTTGCTGCTTATCTAGTAAACAGGTCACCATCTACTGCACTAAACCTGAAAACCCCTATGGAAGTTTGGACTGGTAAAAGTCAAACCTATGAAGATTTGAGAGTTTTTGGTACTTTGGCATATGCTCATGTTGACCAGGGAAAGCTTGAGCCTAGAGCCATCAAATGCATATTTGTGGGATACCCAGAAGGAGTAAAGGGTTACAGGTTATGGAAACTTGAAAATGGGAGCCCCAAGATTATGATTGGCAGGAATGTGGTATTTAAAGAGGATGTATTCTATGGTGATGTTATAAAGGGTAAAGATAAAGATACTAACGTGTTTCATAGACCAACTACAGAAGTTGAGTTTGAGGTGGAGTTACCAAAAGAATCAGGAAACATAGGCAAAAGTGCTGGTAAAAGGCCAATTGTTTTTCCTGGCCGTTCATCAAATGAAGATGACTCAGCCAGTACAAGTAAAGGTACCACTGAAGCCAATGCTGAGACTAGTATTGCTAAAGACAGACCAAGAAGGCAGATTGTAATACCTGTCAAGTTCAGAAATGATTCAAATACTAGTCCAAATCCTAAAGATTTGGCAGCATATGTGTTTACAGCTGCTGAAAGTGACTGCATACATGAACCCTTCAACTATCAACAAGCCATTGACTCAAGTGACAGTGAGAAATGGAAGGGAGCAATGGATGAAGAGATGGACTCATTGTTCAAGAATGAAACTTGGAGGTTGGTAGATAAGCCGACTGATCAAAAGCTAGTGGATTGTAAATGGCTATATAAGATCAAAGATGGGGTAAATGGTGAACCACCAAGGTATAAGGCAAGGCTAGTTGCTAAAGGGTTTACACAAAGAGAGGGTATAGACTACAATGAGATATTCTCTCCTGTGGTCAGGCATGCTTCAATAAGGATCCTGTTAGCATTGACTGCACATCTTGATTTTGAGCTTGAGCAGTTAGATGTTAAAACTGCATTTTTGCATGGAAGTTTAGAAGAAACGATTTTCATGAAGCAACCACCAGGGTATGAGGTTGAAGGTCAGTTGGAGAAGGTTTGTCTGCTGCAAAGATCATTATATGGGCTAAAACAATCTCCAAGACAGTGGTATAGGAGATTTGATGAGTATATTGGGTCAAATGGATTTTGCAGATGTAGCTATGACAGTTGTGTTTACTACAAAGAGTATAAACCAGGTGAGTACATATATTTGCTGCTTTATGTAGATGATATGTTGCTGGCCTGTAGAGATAGTGAACAGATTGTATCTACAAAGCTACTCTTAAGTCAGGAATTTGAAATGAAGGAGTTGGGTCCTGCTAAAAAGATTCTTGGCATGGAAATCAAAAGAAACAGACAAGAAAGGAAGATAAAGCTAACTCAGTCAAAGTATATAGAAAAGGTGTTGAAAAGTTATTATATGGAGAGTAGTAAAGTAGTATTGACTCCTCTTGGCCCACAATTCAAGTTGTCAAGGAAAAATTCCCCAACAACTGAAGATGAGATGACTCAAATGTCGAAGGTTCCATATTCAAGTGCAGTGGGTAGTATCATGTATCTTATGGTGTGTACAAGACCTGATCTTGGGTTTGCTGCAAGTATGGTGAGTAGGTATCTAAGTAATCCTGGGAAACAGCACTGGGAAGGTGTTAAGTGGATTATGCGGTATCTTAATGGAACAAGACATGTGGGTATTGAGTTTGGGAGATATAATTCACATGATCCAGTTATTGAAGGCTTTGTTGATTCTGATTTTGCCAAAGACAAGGATAAAGGTAGGTCTTTGACTGGATATGTGTTTCAAGTCTATGGTGGAACTGTTAGCTGGAAGGCATCTTTACAACCTGTTGTAGCTTTGTCTACAACTGAAGCTGAGTTTGTGGCTTTGACAGAAGCTGTCAAAGAAGGGCTGTGGTTAAAAGGTGTAGTTTCAGAGCTGGGCATTGATATTAATAGTGTTGTGGTGTATTGTGACAACATGGGAGCTTTACAGTTAGCAAAACATCAAGTGTTCTTTGATAGAGCTAAACATATTGATGTTAAGCTTCATTTCATAAGGGATGTTCTGGAGAAGAAGAAGTTAGCTGTGCAGTATATTAGTACTTTGGATAATGCTGCTGATATGTTGACTAAATCACTTACTGGGTCAAAGTTTGAATCTTGTTTAAAGACATTGAATGTGGGATGATTGACTTGTCAGCTAAAACTTAATACTAAGGTGGAGATTGTGAATAAGTAGTATTAAAGTTTGTGCTGGAAATGTTCTTCTTGAAAGTATCAGGGTTTATTCTGTAACATTTGGTGTGCTAATTGATAGTTAGCAATTAAGTCAGGGGTTAATCATGTACATTGTAAACTTTGTTTGTTAATCAGTTGTTAACGATTGTAATCATGTATAAGTATGTAGGTGATACAATCGTTTTAGTATCTTCTTCAATTTCTTTGTAATTGTTCTCTTAGAGTGAATGAACTTTTCACAGGCTTCAATTCAATTCAATATCATACAGTTTATCCTTTTGATCTTGGTCTTAAGTGTTTAATTTCCGTGATACTTTACAACATATACCTACGGCCTGACGATCATCAAAGGCGAGAATAAAATGTTAAAATTTTTAGAAGTCCTTACATTTTCAAAATCATATCAAAAAGCATATAATTGGCCTTAGTGTTTCAATGATCAGATCGGTTAAACCATATTTAATAAACTAGATGACGGCATATATATATATATATATATATATATATATATATATATATATATATATATATAATAAAAAAACTAAAGTTATTTAGATATGCAGTTTAACACAAAATATAATAAATATAGTATACTTTTTTACTCTTTAGACGGATTTAAACTTTTAACACAATTTAAACAATTTATACACAATGGCTTACTGCCTTTCAAAACTAAACTAATCAAAAATAACATTTTAAGAGAAAAAAAGTTTTGAATCCGATTCGATGACCCGGTCTAATTCATCAACGATAAATGGCTGGTTTAAATAAAAACGCTCCTAATGCACACAACCAAACCGAATTTATGACCGGTTCTCGGTGTGGTCAGTTCGGTTAGTTCCAAATACACTCGTTTGGATCTTTGGTGAAAATAGTAAAAACATTAAACATTAAAATTTAATAATAAGTGTTGGTCCGGATCTATCGGTTAATTTTATATATCAAGTAGGCCTTGGATCCACAGCTTCATCAGCCCATTCACTCCACAGGTTCAGCATTCATGTCCATAGATATGGCCCAAATTGCACGTTATAAAACAAACATAACAAATTTAAAGCAAGTTACTTTTACCCATTAACTTAGGGGTAATTATGTCTTTTAATATGTTTCAAAAGGTGCATGCATTTTGATGTATGTAATAGAAAATTTATGTTTTTTTTGTCATGATGTTATTCGCTTTTAATCACAGAGAGGCAGAACTGGTCTCGAGAAATCGGGTGTCCTGTGCAAGACAAAAAAAAAAAGACCCTCTAACTCAAAGTATCAACGTACTAAATTATATAAGCTAAATTTTTAATAAAAAAAAAACTTTTGATAATTAAACATAAGAAAATCAAAGTATTTGAATTAGTGAAAATCAAAATTATATATAAATTTTTTTTTTAAATTCGGTCCCCCCCGTCAAACGAGTGCCCTGTGCGGTCGACTACCCCGCACACCCCATGAGCCGGCTCTACACAGACGTGTAGCATTTTTTTGAGATGTTAAATAAATTATATAAATTAAAGAAGCTAAAAACATAGTTTAACAGGAAAATAAAACACTAAAGATAAGCAAAAACAACACAAATGAAAATTTTGACATGACTATTTAACCGGGTTCAAATGGAAAATTAAGTAGTGCGTTTGAACGTACCTAACCTTTACATATTTACTTAACAAAGTCTTGAAAAAGATCCAAATTTATTCATTCGAAAATATACCAAAATCATTGACCTTAATTTCAGTATTATAGAAGCACATTACACATATTTATTAGTAAGTAAACAACATTTACGACCGTGGTCGTATCTTAAAGGTTAATTAACAACACGCGCAGGGGCGCATGGTAAGAGGGACAAACGGGGGCACCGGCCCCTGCGCGTTTTTATCCCGAAGTACTAATTTTTATCCCGATACTTTAAATGTTTATATATATAATGATCTCGCCCCCGTGTAAAAAAAGTTACATGTGTTATATATACATATTAAGCTCGCGGCTCGCCCCCCCGTCAATAATAAACGACACGTATACTAGTTGGGTACTCAGGTACTCGGGTCATTAGTCCAGTACAATTAAAATCCAAGTAACAAATTGTTAGCCTAAACTACACATTAGCCCATTAATTTAATTGGGTAGTGGGCCACAAAAACCCAAGTACACATTACCCATATCCCATGATCCACCCATTAACATGAAACAAAAAAAAAACGCAGCCATTGATTCTTTGTTTTCAACAGAAGAAAATTGAACAGGAGTATTCAACAAAAGAAAATTGAAGACGCAGGCAACGAACGAGTGAACGACCAGCAGCAACGACTCAACGAGCAACACTCCAGGTCTCCAGCAGCAACGAACGACCGAACTCCTAAGGTTCGTTTTCTTTCACTTTTGTTGTTATAATTAGAGTTTAGGATCTAGGGTTTTATATTTTTAAGTTTTTTTAGACTCGTCTTCGCAATAAGATGTCAAATGAGTATCTGGCGGATAGCTTGGTGATTTACGTGGAAAAAGAAATTGCTGAAAAGTTTGATTATGACTCCATAATCGATGAATTCAAAGATCTTAAAGGTCGTCGGACAGCGTTGTAATTCTTTTTTAAAATACCAACAATTTCTCTCGTATTATCATATATTTTAGATCTTTGTTTTGTTAACACTTATCTAGTTTTTATATGTGTTGTTAGACATCTAGTGTTGTTATTGTTTGACCCGACCCGAATCAAATCTTCAATCCAAAAAATATAACCTGAAACATAGTGATAAGAAAAAAAAATTCGGGTCCTGTAATTTTCAGCCCCCGTGCTGAAAATGTTCAGGATCCGCCACTGAACACGCGTACTCGTTCACTTAAACAACTCGATCAATGTTAATAACACTCGTACTCGTTCACTTAAACAAATCGATCAAGGTATTCCTCAATAGTAGTGTATTTCACATCCGGATAGAGCTCGGAAGCCTCAACACCAAACGACGGTTCAATCTCAAAGTTGGTAAGATCTCCATTAACAAAAATCGAGTGGTTGATCGCTAATATAAGGTTTATCGGGAACCCAGATTCTGAAACAAACAAAAAAATCAAACCTTAAACCTTAAACCCTAAACAATAAAATGTATCAAATAAATCCGGATGTTATTCTGGTTGAAACGCGCGTACATACCTTGAATAAGCTTGAGAACTTGCTCTCCAGGAACATAAGTTTTGTCTAAGGATTTACCAATTTTCTTCTCCCAAAGGGAAACAAGTTCATTGAAGGAGCATGTGTTTTTAAGGGGTTTGATGTAAAGAATTTTGTTTAATGTTGTTGGATCATCCACTGCTTTGATTGTGTAGGTACCAATGTCATGTTCTTCGTTAAAAACAACTACAATTACATATAAAGGTAAATTTAAATTCTATAAAATAAAATTAAGAGTAAATTATTGTATGCATCCTTGTGTTTTGTCATTTGTAGCGATTTGCGTTCCTGTGTTTGCAAAATTATAATTCGCACCCTAACTTTTTGACTTTGTCTCCATTTGAACCCAAAACACTAACTCCGTTAACTTTTCTCGTTAACTTTTGTGAAATGACAAAAATACCCTTGATAGATTGGAATGCAAATCGCTATAAATGACAAAACACAGGGACGCAAATGACAAATTTACTCATAAAAATAAAAACCTACCCAAGGGTATTTTTGTCATTTTACAAAAAGTTAACGGGCAAAGTTAACGGAGTTAGTGTTTTGGGTTCAAATGGAGTCAAAGTCAAAAAGTTAGAGTGCGAATTACAATTTTGAAAATGTAGGAACGCAAATCACTACAACTAACAAAACAAAAGAACGCAAATGACAATTTACTCTAAAAATAATAAAAAAAAATACATTTCACACGAACAAGATGCACCCTTAAACTATTACGAGTTCATTTAATTTGTTACCTTTTGCATTTCCATCACCAAGAATAGTAACTTTATCCCTAGGAGGAGCAGTGGCTCCAGGCTGAACCAATGTGGGCAAAAAGTAGCCCGCGAAGCAGTTGCAAGCAACGTATGTGAACGGGATCCCCTCGCCCTCTATCGCTCTACGAATTTGCTTTTTCCCAACAAAAGCTGAACTCGCTGGCTCAACCGCGCTTTGACGATCCACATCCGTACCAAATTCGGATGGGAAAAACCTCTACTTAACCAAAAACACAATCATAACCATGTCAATTAATTTCATGTTATCACAAGGAATTGATGAACAATTCTGAAGAGTTTGATTTAGGTGAATAGAATAAATCTAATTTTTTTTAATTTAATCGACATGTTAGTAGTTAGTGATCAGTATTTACAAATTGATCTAAGAAGTTGTCAAAATAAACGTCTGAACTTTTAGCTAGCCACCTAAGCATCGCGGATTATTAACTGTCTACAACTCAAAGGCTAAAATGTATCCCTCAAGGGCTAAAACAACCCATCGCCTAAGGTCTCCCGAACCTTACAGCCTTAGTCATCAGGTCCACAAAACATGCTATGTAGTATGTCCTTGGAGGCTAAGGCTTTCGAACGCCAAGCCTAATTAATCCGTAGCCTTTGGGTCCACAAAAGATGCCCCTTGGTAACTTTTTAGCCGTTAAAAGATAAAGTGACAAAATATGGTTGACTCGTTTTATGAACCCATTGTATTCTGGTACCTTTTTAACGATCAAAATGTATATTTTAATAATTTTCCCATCAGCTAATTGAATTTACATTTATATTAAAAAAAATATGAATTCAACCCCTTAATTAATTCTAATAAATAAATGACAATTAAGGTATTGTTAACAAACCTTAACATTTCCAGCTTCTTTAATTGCGGCAATGATCTTAGTTTGATCTGGTATTTGCATATTACCAACAGTTGAAATCACCACATCCACTTGTTTAATTGCCTTCACTAAACTTTCATGATCGTTCAAATCACCCTACTCATCAAACACCCATTAACCTTTAAATACATGCAAAAAAAAAAAACATGTTCAACTATATACAACTTTGAAAGTAAATATGAAGCTAGCTAGCTAGCATACGTGAACAAGAGTGACGCCGCCCGAGTTCTTGAACGACTCGACAAGCTGACCCTTTACAGGGTCGGCGAGAGTGGATTCTCGAACTAGAGCGAAGGTTGGGTGCCCGGCTTTTGCACTAGCTTCCACCACGAATTTTCCGATGTACCCGGTTCCTCCAATGACAAGAATTTTGCTCTTCTCTGCTGCCATTTGTTATGAGGTGAGGTTGGTTTAATTGGTTGGGAATAATTATGGACTGTTGTAGGTGCATCACCACAATTTATGGTTGTTGCTGGTGACAAGGGAAATGATAAAAGTGCCTACATTGGTGCCAATCACATCAGATACATGTGAAAGGTCATCTTCTATTAGGTTATTAGATTTATGTGTGGTATTAGCGAAAAAAATCTTCTTAAAAAACCATAAATTTCAAAATGTTAGGTCTTTTCATTTTTACTTGAATGATAATGTTGCAAATATAACAAAAGAAATGTTGTACATAGTCGTCATAATTTCGCACCTCAAGTCATGTAACATGTTTGGCGAAGTTATAAGGCGTTGTGTCATATATGTGCAGCCATCTAGTTATGGCACTAACATGACACATAAAGTCACAAATACGTCGCATCACGCATGACAAGGCTTAAAACTAGTTTTTGTTAAACTTACTATGAACCGATGCTCTAAACGATGAAACGTCTTCAATCAGGTGTTATAATATAATGGTGGTTCAAACACATGTTAAAATTTCATCGTTTGGAGCACCATTTAGAGTAACATTTACATAAATTGACTCGTATCATCCTCTCAATCAGAAGCCTTAAAACATCAGTTTGAAATTCAGAAAAAAAAAAATTTAACGGTTGGCAATTACTGAAGAAATAGTTACAAGTTGTAACTGACACATGAATTTTTTCTAAATTGAGATTATAATCAGCTAATAATCTTTTAAATTTAAATAAACGATTCTATGGTTTTGATAATAAAATCCAGAATAAAATTGTAATTGTATCATAAAATATTTTTGCCTTGTTTTGCACTCGATTGTGAGGGAAAGTTGTTCCCCACAATAACTTAGATCATAGTCCATCGAGTTTGGTTAATGATTGCAACAACTAGATTTAAAATAAATAATAAGGATGCAATAAAAAGAAAATGCTTCTCTTCAAAGAAACAATCATACGACTTTTAAACATAAACAGACTTAATCCTAGCTAGTCTTTTTTTGTTTTGAGGTTGGTAAAGAGTTTCGACTAGAAATCGAATGTTGGTTGGGTCGGTGATGATGTTTGTTAATGGATGATACTTGTTTAATTACAAAACAAATAATTTACCAACAAATTAATCTATTTATATATATTGATTTTATTTATTAATTTGAACTATTAAATTTCATTAATCACAGCTAATAATCTGACTAGTATTATTTTTAATTTTGCTGTCAATATATAACAGTCTTATTTAATCTAACCGTTCATTAACTCTATTAGTTTTTTATGATGTGTCATGTGACATGATTCATGCCATGAAATATAAAGATAATTACATTTAAAAATATAATTATATTACTCAACTTATAAATATATAAAACTATGTTTAAAATCCGTGTATACACACGGAATAAATCTAAAATATATAAATAAAAATGATAAAAATAAAAAATATGGAACACAATAAATAAAGCTTCAACAATTGGATTGATTGAACATTATATCAAAATCGAATACTGATTATACATCATACTGAATGAAATGAGAGTTTATTTATAAGAAACGAAACAATAAATAAAGCTTTAACAAACGAATTGATTGAAACCACAAACTTATTACCAAAAATATAGAACACGATGAAAATCATTAAGTGGGAGTTGCCGTAATTAACGATGAAGTTTTGGAGCCCAATTTACTCGTTCAAAAAATTTTCCCTCTTAAATTTGCCGTTTAAAAAACTCTGAAATATTAGATAAACTAGATTAAACCCCGCGGGTTACGCGGATATAAACATAAAAAACACAATTTTAAAACTTAGAAAAAAGTAACGTTTGAAAATAAACTACACATTACATAAAAGATATATGAAAATAGAAACAAATTGTATTCAAACTCTAATTTTAGCCCTGAACAAATAGATTTAAACTACAAATACATTCATAATACCAAATTAGATATCGATGCTTTTAAATTGAGTGGCTTATAAATTCTACCAGATACGGAGCAATTTATAAGAAGATTAAGAAAAATATATATACAAATAATCTAGATGATAAATATCCGACAAAATTCACAGCGACAATAATACGTGTGGGCTCGAGCGTACGGGTCGGCATCCATGGGTCTAGGTTGTAAATTGCGATGAGCTATTTTTTTAAGTTGTTTGTTTCCCATTTTCACAATAATTTTTAGGATTTAAATAAGGTATATTGAAATTTTGGAAGAGAAAATTATAGGTGATTTAATATTATTGATTTCTTTCCATAAATAGCTTAAAAGAGAATATTCTTAGTTTTGAGCGGGAAAATACTACAACACCCTCTCCAATGAATGACATGTGTCCTCCAAAATCCTCTTTTATTAAAAGGTATAGATATAGATATAGATTAACACACTTTTTGTTACCAGCTCAAAACCCAACAATTGTGGAGAGTGACCTTGGTCTAGACAAGAACAAAAAAACCGGTTTTGGACCCGAACCACCGGTTTATACCCGGAACCGGGTCCGGTTCGTACCTGGTGGGCCCAGTACCCGGTGAACCGGTTTTAAACCCGCCGGTTCCTCACCGGTTTTTTATTTTGGCGCAGGAACCGGTTTGTACCTGGAACCGGCTTGACCCGGAACCGGTTTGGAACCGGTTTGTGCTGTTTTTTTTTGTTTTTTTTCCCTGGTTCGAAACTAGCCGTTGGCAACGGCAATATTACTGTTTTTTGGTCCTTTTTGACCGTTTTTTTGTGTTTTATTGCCCCCTAACACCCATTTAGCTACTATAAATATATGTTTGATGTTTGGGTTCATTACAACACTCGAAAACACAAAAAACGCAAAAAAAAAACTCTCTCTTTTCATCTATTTCATTTTCGTTAATCTCGAAATGGCATCACAATCCGCAACCGGTTCTTCTCAAGCCCCCAATGTTGTTCAAGTTCTTCAACATAACCGAAGCCAAAGAGTGTGACAACATTGGGATTTAGTTGAGATGAGTGACGGGTCACACAAAGCTCGTTGCAAGTATTGTGGAGTTTTGTTGGGGGCGGCTTCAAACTCGACTTTGGACAAGCATATTACAAAGAAGTTTTGTCCGGTGCTGAAAAATGCCCCCAAGTCCGATCAAGCCGATATTGGGGGTGGTGGCGAAATATTTCATTATAGCATCGATATGGTCCAAGATCGTATGGCGAAGTTCGTGATTCAAAATTGTTTGTCATTCAACCACTTCGACAACCCGCAATTGACGGCTTTGATTCGGGAAACACTTCAACCTCGTTACACCCATGTAAGTCGTATGACCCTTAGACGATATTGTTTGAAATTGTGGGGAGTTTGTAAAAAAGATTTAATTGTGTTTTTCCAAAACTTACAAACCGGTGTTAATTTAACTAGCGACGTTTGGTCGGCTCCACACGGTTGCATTGAGTCTTATCTTTGTGTAACCGCTCATTGGGTGGATCCCGATTCGTGGCAAATGATGAAACGTACCATTGCTTTTGATCTTTTTCCGATTCCACATAGCGGAGATGATTTGTTTGAGCTTATAGATAACGTAATACAAACTTAAGGTTTACAAAACAAAATATTTTCAATGGTTTTTGACAACGCTTCAAATAATACTAATGCGGTTGATAAACTTATGGTAAAATATAAACCGATTTGCAACGGTGATTTTTTTCATAGTCGATGTGTCGCACATATTATTAATTTGGTAATGAAAGACGGGCTAGGGTCCGAATTATGTTCCCAGTATATATATATAAGTTTAAATGTATGTTTTATTCGATTTTTAAAGCTAAAAGGCAAATTTGTCAAGATTATAAACAATTTTGTAGAGATACGGA
Source organism: Tagetes erecta (assembly GCA_030867185.1). NCBI lineage: Eukaryota > Viridiplantae > Streptophyta > Magnoliopsida > Asterales > Asteraceae > Tagetes > Tagetes erecta. The sequence continues at coordinate 10,948,254 of CM061489.1, forward strand.
TTCGATATATTTAGGTGCGAATTGGGATACACCTCGTCGTTGGAACTCGACATGCGACATGTTTGAGAGTGCCTTGAAACAACGGGATGGCTTGAGAGTTTTTCATAGTAGTCTTGTTTCGGCCGGGTTAGCCGACGTGTTTGAGGATAAGTGTTGGAAATTTATACCAAAATTTGTTGATTTTCTTGGCGTTTTTAAAAATTCAACTAAAAACTTATCGGGGGTTTATTACCCGACTAGTAGTTTGGTGTTTTACGAATTATATTTAATGGCTCTTAATATTAAAACTTTTGAAAATAAAATTTTTTTTAAAGAAATGATACCGGCGATGAAAGAAAAATTTTAAAAATATTTTTTAGAGCTCCCTTCGGTTTTTACTTGTGCCGCCGCTTTAAATCCGTTTTATAATATTACGGGAGTCGAATGTTTAATTCAAGAAATTTTTGACAATTTGGATATCCATATGGATAACCCAAATCACGCAACGGAAGCAAAAGCAAAATTTAATCACGATTTTCAAAGACTTTTTGATGTTTATCACTTAAGATACGGGCCAACAATGGTTACACCATTTTCACAAACGGAGGCTAGCTCAAGTAAGCCGATGAAGGACCCGAAGAAAAACATTTTGAATGTCGTTCGGGAATCCGTGGCAAAAAAACAAAAAGGTGCCGCTCCGAGTAGCGAGCTCGGTAGATATAGTGGAACGGATTATACTTCCACTATGTCGGCCGATGACATTGAGAGTTTTGATATATTGGCTTGGTGGAAAGGAAGGGAAACGGAATTTCCGGTTCTTTCCACCATGGCCCGTGATTTACTAAGCTCCCAAGCTTCTACGGTAGCTTCGGAATCGGCTTTTTCTACTTGTGGCAGGGTACTATCTTTACGAAGGACCCGACTTTCTCCGGAGGCTGTGGAGATGTGCATTTGTCTCAAAGATCACTTGGACGCGATTGATCGCAAACAACACCTAACGAGCTTAGAAGACGACATCGAACCGGAGTAAAAAATACATGATGAAGAGGTTGAGGAGGACTATCAACCGGACTATCCGATAAAGAACTCAAAGAAGACGAAAAAAGAAGACGAAAAAAGAAGAGGAAAAAAATGAAGAAGCTTAGATTTCAAAAAAATATATATTGACTTTGTTTAAAAATAGTAGTTTTTTTGCATCGTAACGTCAATATCTTGTATTTGGTTAACTCTTTTCAGTTGAAATAAATCGTATTTATTTAGTAACTTTATATTGTACACAAACCAAAAAAAAGGTAAAAAAAGAAAGAAAAAAAATAACACCGCATACCCGGTTTGGACCCGACCCGGATAGGAACCGGACCCGAACCCGACCCTACCCGGTTCCACAGGGTAGGGTTTTACCCCCACCCTACCCGTACCCGGTTTGTACCCGGTTCCGGGTAAAAAAAAACCCGTTTTGTGCTCGTCTACCTTGGTCCATCGACTAGGCCCACGAGATGCATCAACACATCCAAGAGATTTGTAGATTTGTTTGTTTAAAATAAGAGATTTGAAGATGAGTGTGTTTAAAATATTCCTAGTTTGTTGCGGTTTACTTAGTATTTAGTACCCCATGTTCTCCAAATTTCAATGCATTTTTGTTACATACACATAGCCACATAGGTTTGCATTTTATAGCAGCAGTTGTTTAAAAAAAATAATACTCTCTCACATAAAGAAAATTTTTTTTGTAAGCTGTGATGAAATTTTATTGGTTAAAAAAAGATTTTTTTTTACAGTGAAACAAATAAAGTCCGGCTATTCGGGGTAGCCTAATGGCGAAAGGCGGCCTCAAACGCTCTGCGAACACAGACACTGTTAGGTAGCCAAAGCCCATTAATTTTGGGGAAAACCCACTAACCCGTCCGCTCGTAGGCACGATAACAAGCTAGCGGTAAAACCCGTTTGGCTTAAAGATCAAACTTGTGTTGTCACAACTCCCTTCATTACCCCCATTTGTCCCTTTTAAAGTGATGCTAGCGGAAATAAAACTTGAATCTCGTTTGGAAAAAACAAGCTTCTTACCACTACACCAAATTAAAAGTTACGAAAAAAAATGAAACCTAGACTCTTATTTCTCCTAAAGCATGACAAAAAGTAAAAAGTAAAAACAGTCCAAAAGAGTGATGGTGGCCGGTGGCCATGTGGCCATGATCCAACGTCATGACCGTCGCTGCATTTCGTCACTATACGGTCGCCGATACGTGTCACTTCAACAATAAAAACCAAGCGTCTCGAAACCGAAGAAAAAAGTTAAAAGTAGAAGAGACGATATACGATCTCAATTCACTCTTATTTATCCTTCCTATGCATCCACCATCGAAACTTGTCCCACTATTCTAATTTGTTGCACCAACGGAGACATGAAAACGTTATCAAACTGCTCACTTGCTCAACAACTATATCACATTAATTCACCAAGTTTGGATCCATACCCAAATGCAATGAACAGGTAAAGATCAATCTTTCGATACTTTGATTACTGATCTTCACGTTTCTCCCTTTAGTTTTATTATTATAATGTGTGATCATTGTGTTTATTCCATCATGTTATGTAATCATGTACAATTTATGCATGAGTTTAATCAAGTAATTGCTCCCTTTACCAATAAATTGCATCAAAGAATATATTCGCTTCTTTTTCATCATCGTAATATCTTTAAAAAGATTTGTTTCATCATATGCCCACAATGTGTTTGTTAAAATGCCTGACCCAGTATATGCTTATGTTTTGTGCAGCATATTCATTGTTTTAAAGGTATCAGTTGTGCCTATACACATATGTTGTAATGTTGTATGTCAATTTCACAATTTGGTGAATCTTTTTATATGTCTTTGTGGTTGAGAATTTGAGATAGTGAACAAAGAATGTTTACCATATGGGGTTTGATTTACTTTAATCCTTTCGAAACCAGGAGAGGGGGTTATCTAAACATGCCAATTAAATGTTTAGTTGGAGGGGATACAGAAGAGGGTAGAATCGAAAACAAGTCAAGAATGGGGATTCAGAAGAAAAACGTGCTTTCGTTAGGTAGATCGCATATTGCTCCTGTTAACTATGATTCATCGGCATCACCAACGCCTTTAATCAGCAATGGGCGATGGGAGAATCTGCCACCTGAGTTACTTCTTGATGTAATCAACCGAGTTGAAGCTGGCAAGACCACGTGGCCTGCTAGAAGAGATGTGGTTGCTTGTGCTGCGGTTTGCAGATTATGGCGTTATACTATAAAACAAGTTGTTAAAACACCTGAGCAATGTGGATTGCTCACTTTCCCTGTGTCATTAAAACAGGTATTTTATACTTAATTCCCTTAAAATCTACATACATACATTAGTTAGTTATTCAACTTGGTTTAAAATTTGATTATATTTTGTTTCATTTGATGCTTGAACTTCAGCCTGGACCAAGAGGTGAACCCATACAATGCTTTATAAGGAGGGATAGGACTACTTCAACATATAGATTATATCTAGGCTTGAGTCCAGGTGATATTAAAAGTTGGCAATTTTGACCCGCTTACTTTTGAATGGGTAGATTTTGTTATATATAAGGTCAAATCGGTGAAATAAAAGGATAGCTAAAACTTCGAATGGGTTGAAATTCACGAGAGGAAATTTTTAATGCATACAAATATACAACCTCCTTAATCAGTTTTCTTTTTACAAAAAAAACCGCAAGTTTTTTTTAGTTGGAGGGTCTCAGCGGGTGCAACCTCTCTATCTCCAATATAGAGGAAAGGTTTCTCCTTATCTCACCCTCCCCAAATTCTGCTTATATTGAGCGGAGTTTTGCTGGGTATGTTTGTTTGTTTAATCAGTTTTTTAAAGATTTTGTTTGGTATTGTAATAACATTGTTCGTGTCATGATATTTAGTACATTCATTGTAAAAAAAATTAAAATGGAGAAAAGTTGTTTGCGGGTCAACCCAACTGACCCGCCCCATTATGGTTTATGACCTATCACCAAAACACACTCATTTAGCCACCTCTAGTGATATTGATGGTTTTTGATAATTACAGCACTGGCTGGTGATGCAAGCAAGCTTTTGTTGGCGGCAAGGAAGGTGAGAAAGGCAACAGGGACAGATTTTCTGATATCTTTAGCTGCTAATGAATTTTCTAGATCTAGCAATGCCTACATTGGAAGATTAAGGTACTTTTTTTTTAAATATCTTTATGATTATTTCTTTTATTTAAATAGGGGTGGTGATTTAAATCTAGAAATGGGTTGATTCAGGGATATTCTACCTCTAACTGATCAAATGGGTTGAAGTTCATTTGAATCGTGCTTCAATGTTTTCACCTCTTCAATTGTTTTGTCAAAAATATAATTCCGTTAGTTATATAGAATTTTAGATTTTAAATAACTTAGTTTTTATAGTTATATTTAGTACTTTAGTTATTTAAATTATAAGAACAAGGACAAAAAGTGCCCATTTGGACCCGTTTAAAAGAGTTGCCTGATATGACCCGAACCTGTTTATCCACCTCTACTATAAAATTTTCATCCTTTTCACATACAAACTGAGGTTATTTCTGAACAGTTCCAATTTTCTTGGCACCAAGTTTGTCATTTATGATGATCCAGCTCCTTATGACCCTCTAATCCAGTCAAATCCTAAATTTGGTATAAAGAAGGTGTCTTGCGGGGTATTGCCATTGGTCAACTCTAAAGTGGTCAACATAACCTACGAGCTTAATTTTCTAAGAACTAAAGGGCCCAGAAGAATGCATTGCACCATGAACACGATCCCTTCCTCTGCAGTTCAAAAAGACGGGACCGCCCCTACCCCACCGACATTTTCAGAGGATGAATTCTCGCATTTTCTCCCAAATTCAAACAGGAAAGAAGCACTGGTTTTGAGAAACAAGGCGCCTAGGTGGCACGAGCAGTTGCAGTGTTGGTGTTTAAATTTCAAAGGGCGTGTTACTGTTGCATCAGTCAAGAACTTCCAGTTGGCAGTTGACCCGCCCCAAAATGATGAAAGTACAGGTCAACAAGATGATGTGATTCTACAGTTTGGGAAAATTGGGAAAGATATATTTACTATGGATTATCGCTACCCGTTGTCTACTTTTCAGGCATTTGCAATATGCTTAAGCAGTTTTGACACCAAACCAGCATGTGAATAAAAAAACTTAGCTTATTGCTATTGTGACCTATGTTAATGTTATCTTGATCTACAAACTTTTATAGAGTCATAAATAGCTTCTTAGAAGATAACTCTTTCGTGTTATATTTTCAATCAAAGAACAGTTGTATGCAAGAAAACACAATAGTACATGGAAATCATCCTTATTTCTTACAGTTTTTTTTTTTTTGCATATTAAAGTAAATCAAACAACATCCATTTTGTCATCTTTGTTACTTTTATCCCCCGAAATGTAACGACAACCATGACGCCTAGGTTTCTGGGGATCACTTGTGTCCGATTCACTCGACTCCATGAAAAGACCTCTGAGACACCTCCTTCTAACTGTATGCTTCTTTGATGGGGTACTTTTGACTTTAAGTTTGTTCATATCAGTTGACTTTATGTCCTTCTTCTTTGGTTTCTTCACATTTTTGTGATAATGAGAACCTAAATGAACTCCAGGACTTCTTTCGGTAATTGAGCAATTGAACATCATTGAGTTATTGATCCCCTGAATGTTGCAGTTGATATATGAAAAGTTCTCTGCGTTTTCATTGGCTTTTGGATCGTTCTCCTTTTCTTCTTCTTCTTCTTCTTCATCAGTCATGGTGTCTGTGCTTTCATCATGGTTGACTTTATACCTTCTGTAAATATGGATTGACTTTTCTCGTTTGGTTGCGCCAGAACCTATATGCATGGATGTCCCTTTGTTGTCACCTGCAAGTGTGATAATTGCGGGTTTTTCATTAAAATCATGATTTGGCTGGTTTGTAGCCATGGTGTCTTTGCAGTTTGGAAGTTGTGGCCCGTTTGGTTTACGGGTTTCAGAGGATTCAGCTAATGGGATTTTGTCATCTGGATGTGATAACATTGGTTTGGTTTGTGGTGTGTTTGGTATGCTGCTGGTTGTGCTACTGGCTTCTTGATCATCATGCTGATTTTGTTCTACATGTGAGTCTGATTTAGAATGTTCACTCGATTGCTCGTTGGATGTTATTTCATGTTGTTCTGCGTTAGATGTTGCATTGAGGTCATAATCAGTCTCCTTTTGATGGTCATTTGAAACTATCTCAGTTGACATTTTGACTTCCTGTGGTTGTGATGGGTGTGCATGCTGCGGAGACGAAGTTTGAGAGGTAGGTTGTAATCTGTTGGATGAGGATGGTGGTTTTGTCGAGACACGTGATTGAGACGCTGAAGGTGGTACGCCTTGCATTGATGTTGGTTCCATTGAAGCTCCTTCATCTTGTCGAGGTGGCACTGGTTCAACTGATGGGTCCCTTTGTATTGGTGATGGGTCAACCGGTGGCTTTGTTGGTGGAGTCGGGGCTGTCCCCATAGATCCAACTAGCGGTTTTGGTGGTGATGCAGGTGGTTCTTGCGGTATTGGTGTTGATACAGGTGGCTGTGGTAGCGGTGATGGTACAACGGGTAGTGGTGGTACTGGTGGTGGAGCGGGGGATGTGCCCTGCGGGCGAACAGATGGCAGTGAAGGTGATGGTACAACGGGTGGTGGTGCAGGGGATGTACCCTGCGGGCGAACAAATGGCGGTGCAGGTGATGGTTCAACGGGTAGTGGTGGTGCAGGGGATGTACCTTGAGAGAGAACTGATGACGGTGTAGGTGATGGTACAACTGGTAGTGGTGTAGGTGATGTACCTTGAGGGCGAACTGTCGGCGGTGCAAGTGATGGTACAACGGGTAGTGATGGTGCTGGTGTAGGTGATGTACCCTGCGGGCGAATTGATGGTGGTGCAGGTGATGGTACAACAGGTGCTCGTGGTGCGGGTGATGTACCCAAAGGGCGAACTGATGGTGGTGTAGGTGATGGTACAACAGGTGGTCGTGCAGGTGACGGTACAACGGGTAAAGATGATGCTGCTGCTGGTTGTGGAGCTGCGGATGTATCTTGAGGTGGAACTGGTTGTTGTGTAGATAATGTCGGTTGTGTTGTTGTAGGTTCGGGTGGTGGTCGAACTGGTGGCTTTCTTGTAGGGGCTCGGGTGGTGCGAGGAGGTGGGACGGATGGTCTCAACCGAGGAACTCGAAAACGGAAGGCGGTTCGGTCTGTCATGGTGTTTGAAAGAAAAGAATGAAATGAGAAATAGAGATAAAAAGCAGGGGTAAATATGTGTTTATTTGATATATACCTTAGAAAGGTTATGGGAAGGCTTCTTAACCTCTATTGTGGACAACTTTCTGTTTCATCTTTGCAAGTATTCCTTATCCATCTCATCATCTTTTTAAAATATTCCTATTTATTTATTGAACTTTGCTTTTATTGATTTCCTTTATGAAAGTTTTTTAAAATTTATCGGTAAAAGTTCAGATGAGGGGAAGTTTGGTATATGTTTCATTCAGGATTTTTCTATACTTAACTGAAATATTCAGATGTTCTTTTTTTTATGAAACAAACAAATGCTAAATGATTAAGCACTAAACTAAACCATTAAAAGGTAAAACAAGCAACATTTAAAATTAATACACTGTTCAAAGATATTCGATTTAGGTGAAGTTATTCTACAAAGTGTAAAAATGATACAACGTGTGAGAAGACACAATGGTACAAAAAAGACACAATTAAGGATTAAAAAAATTCATAACTTACAAATTAAATTGAATTTCAAAAAATCTTTTCGGAGACGTTGTTCCCCACGTCGTCCTCCTTCATGAAAAAAATATACGAAAAATAAAAAAAATAAAAAATCAGCATTTTCATTGTGTCTTTTCTTTTTTACTTTCTGTGTGTCTTTTGTAAATTTTTGACACAAGAAAAAACACAATGAAAGTGAAAAAAATACAACAATTTTTTTTTGATTATTTTTTTGGGTTATTGGATTTTATCACCTCTAACTATTGGTTATTGGCCGCTGTCACCCTCAAGTATCACTTTGGCCAAGATAACTCACAACTAAACACTTTGGTGTCCGTATCACCAAAAGTTAACAAAAATTAACAAAAAGTGACTTAGATTTGTTAACTTTTGGTGACACGGTGTCCGTATGACCAAAAGTTAACCAAAAAATAACCAAAAGTGACTTGAATTGGTTAACTTTTGGTGATACGAACACGAAAGTGTTTAGTTGGGAGTTATATTGGCCAAAGTGATACTTGAGGGTGACAGCGGTCAATAACCAATAGTTGGAGGTGATTAAATCCAATAACCATATTTTTTTATGAAAGAGGACGACGTAAGGAACAAGGTCTCCGAAACACTTTTTTGAAATTCGATTGATATTGTGAGTTATAATTTTTTAATTTGTGTCATTGTGTCTTTTTTTATTATTGTGTCATTCTCACACTTTATACCAAAAAATAACTTTGTATATGAACCTTTTTTTCGATTTAAGATTTCATGACATGAATTCTACAATTCTCCATACCAACTTCTTGTCTAGTAAACCAAACTTATAAAAAAGTACAAACACGTTTTTGTTATAAGAGATTTCTTACACAAAAAATTCTTAAAGTGTATTCATGATTTGTCGTTTTTGATAATTTACATTCCTACGGATTCGAAATCTCATATTCACCTTTAACAAAAAAAGAGTATATACTGGACTCGCTAACCGGCTTGTGACACCCACGTCGCAAGAGCAAGACACAGGAAACAATAAGCTCATAGGTCACCCACAACCAAGGGAGACCCACGTCGCAAGAGCAAGACACAGGAAACAATAAGCTCATAGGTCACCCACAACCAAGGGAGCGAGAATTAACCTGTCGTTCGCATAACACTCAACCATAGTTGTGGTCTCTCCATTCATTGCTGATGACTGGCCACCACAAGATAACCTAGTTTTTCCCCCTTAATGTCTCTAGTGAGGCTAGAACTTGGGTCACTTTGGACACCAAGCTCTTACACCAACTCTTTTTACCACTAGGCCATTTTGTGATGGTTATATTCACCTTTAATGTTTTCATTTTATCTTCATTGACGTCTAAAAACTATATTAGATTTTCTAGTTAATTTTTTCATAAATAATCCGTCAAATGATATAAATGATAAAAAAATTCAATGATGCAATAATCGTGAGTTCAATTGTGGTTTTCCTTGCTGGTCTCTCTTTTGAAATATCCCTGGCTCTCTTCAACTAAATGAATAAAATAACAATTTTTTTAAATAATAGAACTATTTGCTTAGCATTGTACTCTTAAAATATCGTTAAAATCATATGGTTATTATGTTTCCGAACATAGCGCGGCACTAAACTAGTAAATAATATAATATAATGATTAAACAAATTAAGATGTTTTCAGATAAATTTGTAGGCAATGGTAAATTGGTGGCCATCTCTAATTTATAGGGCTTTGTGTCGTGGGCTCTAAGCCTCTAAGATTATGAAAACAGGTTTGGTTCTTGGTAGAATGGCCTATAAATTGGTGTTGTGGACTTGTGGGGGCTTTATTAAAAAATGTAACATTGGCCTATTGGGCTTGATTTCATTAAATACGTTGGATACTTGGATGGACCGATGGAGGATGGAACTTTTTTCAAAACAACGGTTGTATAACGATCTATGACTGATGTACTTAAAGGTGTAAAATCGGATATCGAAACTATATCTCTAACACCAATAGGTGTTTTTCGTCGGCAATGGGGCTCCCCCATTACTGCGAACGCAACGGAGGCTCGCCACAACCCTCTTTACGGATTAAATTGACCGAAGTCGAAAGTCATCAATCAACAATCAGAATCAAGCCTGCAAGCCCTACAAAGCCTTTTTTTTGCGTCCCTTTCGAGCCAAGCGATAATTGTCTTAGCGCCCCTAAAAAGTAAATGGGTGTAAGCGATAATGGTCTTAGCATCCATAGCGTCCCTAAAAAGAAATGGGTGTGTGCCTTTCTCCCACAGAGCATTATCTACATGTTTATCTAGTATATTTTAGGCTAAGAAAATAGAGAAGTTGTGAATGGTGATGATTTATGTGATCACATTATTAACATATATAACACCAAAACTATTTTAAGATTTACAAATAAAATATGCTAAAAAACTATTTTAAGATTTACACACTGTGTTTAATAAAAAAAAGGAAAATTTTATAAAAACATAACTAAGTTTTAATTTTGTTATAATTAAGGCACTTAAACATATTTTGCTTGAACTGGATGACTAAACCTCCAAATCGAGCAATTGTTGGATTTTGTTGGTGTTAAGGAATTAATTGAGGATAGAATGTGGGGATCAGAATATTTAATATATGTAATTATATTAATAAATTTAAAAATATGTTAATTATAATAAAAAAATACTAAAATAAACCTAAAATTCACATTACTGCTTCACATTAGCATCAAAAAATGTATAAAATAATTCCTAACTAAAATGTAAAGAAAAACATGTGAAAACAACATGTAAAACCTTTAATTTGAATAAATTATGAAGGGGGTGACCTAATTGAAACAATTTTAAACTTGAGTGACTTAATAATAACAAGATTAAAACTTGGTTATGTTTTTATAAAGTTAACCCTAGAAAAACCTTTCCTTATTCTTTACATTACCGCATATACATTTATGCAAACGTATGATTTTCTTTAAATCGCCATCAAATAATAATAACAAATTATTTACCTGATGCGAACCGTGTGGTTTATGAAACTATGTATGGATAGGAAGATCAGGTTTTAAATTTATAAAAAGGAAAAACCTAACAAGTTCACACAATCGGCAAGTGTACCGGTCGTGTGTAGCAAGTTAAGTAAGTCCGGATATCGTACCCAAGAGATTTGAGTTTGGCGTCCTCTAATACCGGATCTTTATCGAATTCTAACCGATGTAAAAGAGTTGATTTTAGATTTTAAAGACTAAATTAAACAAGCAAGAGACAATTTACCTAAAATTACTCTAAGAATAAGATTTAGACTAAGGAAAAATTATCTAAAATAAACTAGGGGTAAAAACTTAACTAAATGGAAACTAAAGATGGAAATAAGCTAAAAGAGAACTATGGATGGAATGATGACTACTTAGGCGGGAATCCTGATGATAATCTGACAACTCTCGGCTTTCTGGATATGTCGGCACCGGATCTAAGAATATATCTATTCAAAACAATCTAACACATCAGTACCTACTACTAAGGTCTCGTGGGTGCTAGAAAGTCCTAAATTAAATATGTGAAGCTCACGGTGTGAGGAATGTCTACAAAACACTCCCGGATGTCTAAGGGATCCTAAACTGGTTCGCCTCTCAGCTTACTAGTCCAATTATCCAAGAAACTGACTAAATCAGTAAACTAAAATAACGGGATCAATCGATTTATTACAAATTAAGACTAGATAACACAAGTTGTTAGTTTTTATTAAGTAAAACCCACTCCCGTAGCGTTTTAACCCAAACCAACTAACAAAAAGATGAAATCTACAAACTCCTACCTTCCGGTAGCGAGTCCGGCTAGCACATCGGCTCAAATCCACAAATCAATCTCATCTTATGGATATCTATTCCTAGATCTATCCAAATAATGTCTCAATCTAGCGATTTTAACACTAAAAATATGATCTTTGTCACAAAGTTATCAAATCCAAGCAACAAAAACCATAATCAAGACAAGATATCATCAAAGATCATACAACCAATACACATTTTGCATACATAATCATAACCAAATCAATCTTCTCACATCGAACATCCATCCAACATATCATAAACAACCAAAAATTATCAAATCATCATCAATCATCCATAATGCCTAAGTAATCATGCAAAATCTAGCCAAATATCAACATGATCCTTAAATCCAACATCAAAATGTCTAAATCTAGCATCATGTCAACAACAACTAAGAAAATCAAATAAAAATGCACAAAGAAGAGTAGATCACACCCGGATTGGCCACCAATCTTCAAATCAAGGCTTGAATCTTCAAGATCTACCACTTTGATTTTCAAATCAGCAACTTTTAGTCTTCAACCCATGAATAATCTTCAAAATCTTCAAAGAAAATCTTCAAATCTTCAAGATCAAAGACCAAAACACCAATCAAAGCTTGAATCCACACCAATTTGCACTTATGATCACCCCTCAAAGACCCTCTCAATGAGTTCCAGCCGTTTTGTGTTTGTAGGTGAAGAGGTGATGCCCTAAAAGTGCAAGAAAAAGTGTTTAAATAGTGATTTTTAGGGTTTTTTCGCAACTGGGCGCCCAACGGGTCGCTGGGGACTAAGGGTTCCTGCCCAGCGGCCCTCTGGGCAGAGAATCTGACAGATCAGGAGCCCAGCGGGTCTCCGGGGACTTTACTGGCTGCCCAGCGGCCCTCCGGGCTGGTAGATTTCTGAAAATGGGCTTCTGGGCCTGATGGGTCTTGGGCTTGGCCTCCAAAGCTGATTTCACTTGATTTTCTTCCCGTTTGTGTCCCGAATCCGCTTCTTTTATTCGAACTTACCTAAAACCAAAAACAAAATAAAATAAATAACTAAAAATCAAATATATTTACATAAAATAAGATTAAAATGTGGTAAAATATAAATAATAAACCCATGTGTTTTGCAACACATCATTACCCTTCTAGTTTCTTATCATCTATATAATATAGCAAAATCATATTTGCTTACTAGACATCATTTGAGATCCATTTGCTTACATGGCATCATTTAAGAGATTTTCTTAAAATAATATTGTTATAATTAAAAATCTATATATATCTATAATAATAGAGTTAATTACATAAATAGTGCTTGTGGTTTATCTAAAGTAACAAGTTTGGGTACTAAGGTTTTTTTGTTACAAGATTGGGTATTGGTCTTTTAATTTGTAACAAGTTTGGGTATTAACACTAACACATGTTAGTTTTTATGTTAACTTCAAGGACATTTTAATATTTTCGCATTAGAAGGGTTATTTATGAAATTTATGATTCTTGATGAACTTGTTTTGTAACTTACATTAAATATTATACGATAAAGAATTAAAAACAAAACACTCATTTTTTGCACTGATTTCTTTCACGAACCACTAGTTAGTACCACCAATATATTCATAAGTTATCGGTTAGCACCATCTTAGTTTTTTTCACAAGTTCTTAACATAAGTAACTTAATTAGGTGATGGGCAATTTGGAGTCATATTATTTAGAGATTATTTATGTGAATATTTACTAACTCAAAAGTAACCCTACCCATCCTCATCACTCCATCATCATTGTCGAAAAACTAGTCAAACATTTTAAATTTGCTTAATTAGGCTTGTTGTTTTTACTTTATTTAACACTTTAAATTTGCAAATGATCATGATCAATACTCAAACATTTAAGGACAATTTCTAACAATAATATGTGAAACCTACTTAAAGTTTTACTTGTGATCTCAAGTTTAATTTAAAATACACCATTTTAGCTCATAATCTTTTCATATCATTAATATCCAAATATTAACCAATTACGAGTAAAATCCGATAAAAGTAACCTAAAACTATCAAAAGGGTAGGAAATATTTATATATTTTATATATAATCTATACCAAATCAGTGGTGCTAACTAGTGGATAGTGAAAGAAAATATAGTAAGAAAATGAATATTTTATTTTTCGTTTTTTTACGTTATAATATTTTATGTAAATTACAAAACGGGTTTATTAAGAAAAATAAATTTCATAAATAGCCCTTCTAATATGAAAATATTAAAAGCTCTTGAAGTTAACAAGAAAACTAACATTTGTTAGTGTTAGTACCCAAACTCATTACAATATGAAAGACCAAAACCTAAACTTGCAACAAAAAAAATTTAGTACTCAGACTTGTTACTTTTGGTAACCATAGGCCCCATTTATGTAATTAACTCATAATAATATATTATAATAACATTAATTTTATTTTGATCTCATAATATCTAGGAGAATATTTAAAAATTTAAAAGTATTTACATTTTCAATCCTTTTCTACTAGGGGTGCACATGTGTCAAGTTATATTTGATAGGTATAAAAAAGAAACTTAGTGATAAAATTCGTAATAATCTACAATTAAATACCTCTATAATTTTTAAACATACATAACTTTTTTATAAGACATTGTTTTAAAAAGAAAACCATACCATAAACCCAAACATTTAATTCTCTTTAATTTGAGTATAATATTGTTATACTAAAAAAGACAATATTTTTAAATAAATTTTGTATTCTTGTTTTACCACGGTTTTATCTCAAAACTGATTAGAACTGTCCGTGTCCATAATATCCTTAAAATCACCACCTTAGTGTTATATTCCCGAGCGTAGCCCGGGCACTAAACTAGTTATCAATATTCTATAATGATATTTTAACAACATGATTATATTTCTAATTTATCATCATACTAAATATAACTTACGTATAAATGTTATAAGTTTGAGATGACTAGTTATTTGGTCTTTGTTCCTATCTTGCCAAATGCCAACTGTGGTTGGACGTATAGAATAAAATATTTTAAGCCAAATATTATTATCTAAAATAAACCTTAGAGGATACGAATCAAAAGAACAAATATAAAAACCAGTTGTTTGGAGGAAGATAATTGACTGACATTTTTATTTATAAAAAATGTTATTGTAGTTTTATCAATATCTTATTTTTATATATAAAGAAATAAAGAACAAGCAGAAAACGTGGCAATAAAAAAATATGAAAATGTTACTATTACTAACTAGATGAGTGGAAGGAAAACATAACATTTAAATACGGATGTCCTATTCACACACATAACAATCTAGCCAAACACTCATTTAACACCTGTTAAGTCTTTAACGGGTCGTTATACTACAAATGTAATTATAAAATAAAAGAAATTAAAAAAAAATAAAAAAAATTTAAAAATTTCTAACGGTCGTTAGATGCTTAACGGGCAGTTAAAATTATTGGTAATTTTTTTTAATTTCAAAAATGACTATTTTTTAAAACAACTATATGTATCATTTAGATTATTTACTTAAAACATATGAGAAACTCAAATGCATCCTTATATATATATGAGAAACGTACTTTATTATTTCTTTTTATTGAAAAGATAAAATAAATACAGCAAAATATATGACTTAAATCGTGGATATTCTCATCCAACATATCATCTTTACCCTCTTTTTGAACAAGAGAAAAGAAAAGATAAGCATAAAGAAACTCAAACTTATATATTATCGTCATACATGTCTCATAGAGCTACTTTTAATTTATTTTTATAACCTTATAATTGCATATGGTTATCATAACCTTGTTCTTTTTAGTTTTGAAACACTAAGTAATCATCACATAAAATTTATAATTATTGCAAATTTCACACTATAACATGTTAGGAACTTTTGAACTATTTGATATTATAATAATATGATTTAATTGCCATAATAATTATTGCAAATTTCGTTAAAGGCCTAACAAACCGTTATACTACAAATGCAAAAAAAAAAAAACTAACGGCCGTTAAAGGCTTAACGGGCAGTTAAATAGATTTAATGACCGTTAAGTACTTAACGGGCCGTTAAAAGGTGGATGGATAGAAATGTTGAGTGTGTGAATAGATAGAGTCTTTAAATAACACAATTTTAACCTATAGTTCATAAGTTAATTAACTATATTGTATCATAAGAATAAAATGGTAATTACCTAACTTTATGTAAAAAAGTTTTAAAAAAATAACAATAGTATATCAGGTTAAAGAAAATAAATTACTCGGTTTTATCGGTTTTATGGTGTATGTTTTTTTAAAATAACATACGAAGCTCTTTACAAATCGTGGAGAAGTTTGTTTAAAAGGGAAACTAAAAGAATTTTGTCACGGATGCGGAGAATGTTGAAAGTGTAACTATTCTTAAGTTTGTAAAGTTTTTTTATAAAGATAAGGGAGCAAAATGTAATTAGTGTTAATGAATTTTGTATCTATCTAATAAATCAAGGTTTTAGAGGGCATTTTTAGGGGGAAAATGTTTGTTCTATAATAAGAAGTTTTGGAGGGAAATTGAGTAGAATATTTCACATGCATGAGTTGATGGAGACATGGAGCCAAAACCTTAATATTAAATATTACGAATGCTTAAATATAATGATTATAATATTTTTATAAATATTATTATTTACCCGTGTGTAACACGGGTATTAAACCTAGTCTACCTAATAAATCAAGGTTTTGGTGACCTATTTTTTGGGGGGAAATCATTTGTTTTATATAAAGAAGTTTAAAAGGGAAAAAAAATTAAACTACAAAGTTGATGGAGACAAATATTTATGATTAATGGTAGTTTTACAAAAATATTTACAAATCTTTAACAATATAGTGATTATATTTTTTTAAATATACACGGGTATTAAACCTAGTATTATAATAGAAACTAGGTTAATAACACTTGTATTACATGGATTGAAAAATGAAAACAATATTTATAGTAAACTAAAATAAAAAACTAAATTTAACATAACAAAAACTTAAATAAATAAAGACAGTAAAAGTATGAATACATGTTATTTATTTCGAATAATTAACAAAAAAGTACCCATGTCTGAAGGTTAAAATACGCGCATCTAAACGGGAGTCATGAGTTTGAATGACAAATGAAGCTTAGTTTTCATTTTAAGTATTTGAATGACAAATGACGCTTAGTATATAAATAAAAAATTAAAAGGACTATTATTGAACGTGAGATTCAGAGTTAGTGAGAGGGATTGAGTGCTTCAATTGTGTTGAAGATGCGTGGTTCACTGGTTGAGACTTGGGAGGAGCCATAGCAATGGAATTGTGAATGTTTTAAAGTTTTTTACTTATAAAAGTTAACATAATTGAATGTTTTTTATATTCGTATATCCTAACTATCTGAAAATTATGAAAACCGGCTATCTATACCCGAAATCCTGTATATCCAAAATTCAGATATCCGATATTTCGGGTTCGGAATTTCGGATGTTTAGGATACATATATTTTGCATATCCCTAACTATCACAAAATACATAAGAAGATCTTATGTGGCAATAATATGTCATGATTAAGAAAAAAACTTGTGATAAAAATTTACATTTATATTAGTGCATATAGATTAATTTAATGGTGTCAAGTGATACAATAACAAACAAAGATGTTTGTATTATTATTATTATTATAATAATAATGATAGTTATTATTATTATTATGATTATGATTATTATTAAATCTATGGATGAAAGTGATATGATAACCTAAAAACCCGGTCCCTTGATGTCACACCCCAAAAATCGTTGCAGCGGAAGTCACGAATATTTGGTGCTTAGAGCGAAGTTGGCACCCATTAATTATAAAGCAAACATCCACATTAATTTAAAAGGTAATTAAAAGTGTTAATGTTGATAAGTCAATATCCCACAATTTTTCATTAAGAAAATAGAATACGATATTGTCTTAATAAAGCGTAGATTGTTTGAAGTAAAACCAAACAAAATTTTAAACAAAGCGGTCCCAAAATACATAAAACCAAATGTGGAGTTTGTAGTCCAAAAACTATCCTTCCACAAATTCCCATGCCCAACACTTTGTACCTGAAAAACATGTAAAAACTAAGTCAACATAAAGTTGGTGAGTTTTCGGGTTTTAATCAAAGTAAAGTCATTTTTCATTCACAATAGATATGCTTGGCTTTGAGACATCAACAAGACCATACGTCAAAGGGTTTGCAAGGCCCAAAGACAAATGAATCATCAAGTCATGAGTCCATAATCAAACCAAGAAACGAGGTTCCCTCACAACAATCAACTTATATTCCCCCGCATGTCAACACGATCAGAGCGACTGATCACGAGGGGCGGAATTCCAATCCCGATAGATCTACCAATATAACCTGTGGTTTCTCACTCCAAGAGAAATTAATGATTATGAGAGGGCATTACGCGTAAAATCATCAAACACTCATGCCATCATTTTGGTCAACAACAATACCCGTCTCCCAATACATGTCCAAAACAACATAAACAAAATACATGTTATTCCCCCGAAAATATTTAAATAAATCATTATTTAAAAAGGGGCCGAGACACTCACAGGTCTCTCAATTCATATCAAAACATTATAAACAAATACATGTTTTTCCCCCAAAAACAGTTAAATAAAACGTTATTTAAAAAGGGGCCGAAGAACTCACATGTCTCA
The DNA here is from genome assembly GCA_030867185.1 of Tagetes erecta. Lineage (NCBI taxonomy): Eukaryota > Viridiplantae > Streptophyta > Magnoliopsida > Asterales > Asteraceae > Tagetes > Tagetes erecta. Next base: position 10,966,483 of record CM061489.1, read on the forward strand.
CAATTCGTATCAAAACAAGTTAAACAAATACATGTTTTTCCCCCAAAACAGTTAAATAAAACATTAATTAAAAAGGGGCCGAGAAACTCACAGGTCTCTCAATTCATTTCAAAACATTATAAACAAATACATGTTTTTCCCCCAAAACAGTTAAATAAAACGTTATTTAAAAAGGGGCCGAAGAACTCACATGTCTCACAATTCGTATCAAAACAAGTTAAACAAATACATGTTTTTCCCCCAAAACAGTTAAATAAAACATTAATTAAAAAGGGGCCGAGAAACTCACAGTGGATACGCCAAAAGCTAGAACATATAAGCCCAACAATAACACCACCTAAGAACATCCTATACACAAAGGACCCGTTCAAAAGATGCACATATATATCAAGTCTAAAACCGTGTAGGTTGTTCACCAAAACCTAACTAGACTTACGTGAAAACGTTTCATTTACAAAAACATCAACCCTTAATTTTAATGACCCGTTGGTGATCTTTGCCTTCGATTAATATTACATATATAATAACACACTTTGTTATTTTGTGATTCTTTGATTAGCTTTCATACTACTAATCACATAAACACATATAGCACAAATGTAGTGACACATAAAAGTCATATTTAGTCCTTTAACTTTTCTAAGTAAAACAAACACCTTTACTTATCCAATATTATTCATATACTTAGGAAAATATAATTTAATATTCTCATGTCATAAGTAAAGTTCATAACACTTAGGAAATATCCATTTTTCTCTAGTTAACTAGTAACCATTTTTCAACATAACGGTTAGCACTTAACGAGATATTTACCAAGTTTTTCACAAGTAACTTATTTATCATATGAAATTATATATCTAAACATATTGTCACATAACAAAAATCATATTTCACATATTTTCCATACAAATCACAATATTAGCTAAACATGTCAATTTCAACATTTTCGGGAACGTTTTCGGGTCACGGAAAGCAACCCAATACCCGTATTTTTGTCATTACTTTATAAATACTTTTAGACCAGTATGTTAATTTAAAAATATGTCCAAAGTTTCTGATCTAAATCAGTTTACAAAAATATTACGTTTTAGAGTCGAAAATCGTCGTTTTCGGCTTTTTCGGGTACATAGTTTGCACGTTTTTGAGTTTAAAACTCTAAGTTTTTGTACCAAACTTTAAATCTCATATTTTTATATAAAAATATACTTTATAATCTGTTGAAAATAATATTTTTGCATATTTACATTTTTAAGCAAAAATCGATGCGTTTTTAGCGTATTTTCGTATCAAAAACCGTTATTTGTAAGGTTTAAATCATTTCTCACTTATAAGACATTTAAAATACTTATTTTATAAAGTTTATAAATATTTAAAAATATGTTTTAACTCAGAATATATTTTAGTTTTTATATTTGTACAAAAATACATAAAAGTTACATTTAAACACTTTTAATCATCAAGTATCATACATCAACACATAACACATGTATAAACACTTTTACACTTTAATGGAATCTCACATTTTATCATGTCATACATAGCATAGCAAAACACTTATCATACTTTCATCTAGCAATTTTCATAAACAAACATGTAGTAAGTTTTTCACAAAAACAACATTTTTCAACTTCATGCCATATGATCATATTTTTGCAAGTATTTTCCTAACACTTTTTCATGGTAAAAATAATCATCTAGTGAAAATATTAACTTACTTTCATTAAAACACCTTTGCATGTCAAGATCTAACCATTTTAAATGCAACATACAACAAGTTATCATCATTTTTAACTAACAAACATACCTACACATATACATACATACATACATACATACGGTTTCATACACACACACATATATATATTTATGTTTTAATATCCCAACTAACATACACTTATTCATATTATCTCATTTCCAACAAAACAACCTTTATATTCTTTGACCTAAACTTTTTCAATGCAAGAACACAACTTTTAACAAAATATCACTAGTATGTAAATACACACATACACATATATACATACGGGTTTACATACATACATACCCAAAAATCATGTTTTGATGACCATACATAAGATATACTTGTTCATTTCTTCTCATTTCCTTTATCAAACTTTGAAAACCATTCATTTAACACTTATGAAATCTTGTTTTCAAAAATCAAAAACACACACACATATATATACATACATACTTACGGACACACACATGCACACACACACACATTTTGAAAACCCATTTCCATTTCAAAAACATTCATCTTTTGGTTTAAGGTTTGGTGAACAACACTTCAAGAACACAATCTTGAACACATTCAAACCACAAAAATCAAAATGAAAAGAGTTCATACCCTTGATGAACACTAGAAAAAGATGAAGAAGATGGATTTGGCCTTTAAACACCTCTTGGATGCTCATACATGCATCAAACACCTTCAAGGACCTTAGATCTTGCAAGATAGTGGAAGAAGTGAAGGTGGAGGGTGGTGGTGAAGTCTTGGCCGAATTTTGAAGTGTGGTGGTGTGTTGGATCGGATTTTGAAGAGAGAAAGGAAGTGGATGGAGTGTAGTGTTGGTTAAAACATTTTGAGTGTGGTTTAAGTTAATGGAAATGTGTAAGAATAGGTTAGTAGGTTTTCTTGTGTACACAAAACACCACTCCCTAGATGGAAAAGGGGGATGAATGTTGCAAAGGGGGATGGGAGGCACATGGGCCGGTTTTTATTAAAAAAAGGATTTTTATAAAAATATTTTGTAAAAACACTACACCACTTAAAATCATGTAGTTTCAAAGTTATGTTTAAAATATTAACCATTATACTAGAATACTTCAAATATTACCATTTCATACTCAAAATAGTAAAAATATTATAATAAATATTTTACTGTACTCCGGGTAGTGCACTGGTAGTGAAACCGGGTAAAAACTGAAACACACGCGATAACCGGAAAAACAACGGATAAAATACATCGCTTTTAGTTTTTATTATGTTTTCACTTATACACACCCAAAATATATTATTTGATGCTATCTCGAGCATTATATCAGTCACTGGACATTTAAAATTAATCAGGCAGTCACCAACGTTCATTACCGGGTATTTAACCGCTACGCGATTAAACAATTTCAAAAATCACGAAATGCAAAACAAAGCACAAAAATGGGCTTATCTAACTTTAATAACACATTAATTATCATAATTAAATCAAATGACGCATCACAAAATAATAAGCACGTTTTAAGCTAGTACGAATATTGACCGAAATTTGCCGGGTGTCACAGTCTTCCCCCGTTTAGGAAATTTCGTCCCGAAATTTTACCTCGATAAGTCCTATTTTGATTTAGATAGAAAATGAATGAGGGTATTATTACTTATTTCAGTCTCGACGTTCCTACGTATAATTTGGTCCTCATTTAGAATTACATCTAATCTTGCCAAATCGGTACAACATCGCCTGAGTTTTTGATCTTTCGAGTCCAAATCTCTACTGGTTCCTCAACGAAATGGAGTTTATCATCAACACGAACTCCCTCAGACGATATCATCGATGTCTTATTAGACAAACAATTTTTCAAATTCAAGACACGAAACACGTTACGCACACCACTAAGCTCACTAGGTGACGTAACTCGATAAGCAACTAGGCCAATACTTTTCGAAATCTCGAATGGTCCTATATATCGGGGACTAAGCTTCCCTTGGTTGCCAAATCTAACTACACCTTTCCATGGTGACACTTTAAAAAATACACGAATTCCTACTCGGATTTCCAATGGTCTCATCCGATTATCCGCATAACTCTTTTGCCGATAAACAACGGCTTCAAATATTTTCATAACTTGGAAAACTTTATCTGCAGTTTCCAGGATAATCTCGGGTACACATAATTCTTTTTCACCCATTTTAGCACAACAAAGTCGTGAACGACATTTTCTTTCATACAGAGCCTCAACACGGAGTGGCCCTAATACTAGCGCGATAACTATAGTTATAGGAAAACTAAGCTATAGGTAGGAGGCTATCCTAATTCCTACCAAAATCAATCACACATGCTCGCAACAAGTCTTTCAGAGTTTGAATCGTCCGTTCACTCTGACAATCCTTTTGTAGGGTGATACACCATACTCATATCCAGACGAGTACCCATAGTTTTATACAAAACTCTCTAATGTCTCGAAGTAAAACGACTATCGTTATCTAAAATGATTAAGACAGACACATTATCAGAAGATACTAACTTCTCAAGGTAGATCCTTTACAACTATCCTACTTTAAAAGATTCCTTAAAGGGCAACAAGTGAGCAGATTTCATCAAACGATCAACAATTACCCAAATAGTGTTATTACCACTAGATTTGCGGGGTAACATCATTATGAAATCCATCGCGATTCGCTCCCATTTCCATTGTGGAATTTCAGGTTACTGCAAGAGTCCTAAAGGCTTTTGATATTCAGCTTTAACCCTAGAACATGTTATACATTTATTAACAAATTATACATTTACTCACGTAGGATGCTATCTCCCTTTTCGTATTGGGTCACCAATAAAGTTCCTTCACATCCTTATATTTCCCAAATTTTCTACCTTTAGAGCTTCACTCTAAGCATCATGTATTTGGGAAGTGAGATACGGCTAAAGAGCTAATTCTAACGCGCGCATACGCAAAGGTTTTTATCTTTCCTTTCTACTTAGTGCATCATCAACAACCTTGGCTTTTCCTAGGTGATAGGAATATCACAGTCATAGTCGTTCAATAACTCGACCCAACGTCATCGTCTCGTATTGAGCTCCTTCTCATCAAAGACATGCTAAATCCAAGCCATGCGTAGTGTAATTCTTTTCATGCACTTTGAGTTTCCTAGACGTTTAAGATACAATATTTCCTCTCTGAATCCAGACACACGTAAGACCTAAACGAGACGTATCACAACATACTACAAAATCATCTATTCCATCTAGAAGTGACAATATAGACGCACAACATGGCTTATGCTTCATCGTCTAGAATGCTAACTCTTGATCATATAACCGATCGGATTTCCTATCCTTACGGTTTAATAACTTCAATGACTACATTATTTAGAGATGTTTTCAATAAACCACCGGTAGTAACTAGCGAGTCCTAAGAAAATTAACGCACCTCCGTAGGAGTTTTTGGCGCTTCACAAATCTTATTGGCTTCAATCTCTGCCGGATCTACATGAATACCTTTTTCATTGGTCACGTGACCAAGACAATAAACTTCCCTAAGCCAGGACTCACATTTTGAAATCATAGCATAAAATTTCTCATTTCTTAACATTTCTAGAATAAACTTTAGAAGATGCTCATGGTCTCTATTGGTTTGTGAAAGAATAAGTATATCGTATGTGAATACTATTCTAAACTTATCCAAATAAGGTCTACACAACCTATTCATAAGCTCCATGAATACTACAGGTACATTTTTTTTTTAAAAAACTACACGGCATGACCAAACACTCATAATGTCCATAACGCGTCCTAAAAGTAGTTTTCGGGACATCATCTTCGGCTATTAACAACTAATGGTAGCCGTATCGAATATCAATCTTAGAATAATAACTACAATGTGTAGCTGATCGAACAAATCATCAATCCTAGGCAACATATATCTAATCTTAATTATAAGTTCATTCAACTTTCTCAAAAATCTATACACATCCTAAATGATCCATCATTTTTCATAACGAACAACACAGGTGATCCCCAAACTTTTGTTCAACGTCCTTGGCATTGATAAATTCAACTAAGTAAAAACATCGGACATCCTTTGCTCCAATACTCATAAGCTTTCATGATATTTCGATTTTTAAAGAAGACTTTCCTTTATCTCCTAAAACAGTTAAAACTTCACCGTTTTCGAACGGAAGCCGAACAATCTTTTCAAAACAAACTTCATCGGCACAATGTCCAATCAATCAATCCACACCGATAACTACATCGGAACTACCAAGTTTAAAGGGTAAAGATCTATACTAAAGGAATGACTTTCTAATTTCTAGGAAAAATTCCTAAATAATTCGCTAGTTCCCATTTTATTTCCATTAGCTAATTCAGTAATATATATCTTACTTAACTTACTAGAGTTTAGACCAATTAATACTTAAAATTCATTTGACACAAAGCTCGTTTCAGGGAAAATACTCCCGTAACAATCTTTCCTTCAGATCGTTCCTTGAAAGACCATAACAGTAACTTCATCCAAATTCCGGATCAACGAATTCGACCACGTCAACGCTTCATCCTGAAACGTACATGTAGCATACTTAACTCTTTGGACATCTGAGCAATTGCTTATTGCCAGAACCGATTCCACTTTCTCAGTCCATCTCACTATGTCAAGTGGACTTTCAGAACCAGTAAAAATTCATGGGTGACAACTTGAAAAGTCTCATAAGTACACCCTAATAATTGATTCCCCTTTTTTTTATAGTTCAATAAAATCAATGATTACCATTTCATTTAACTATTTCGAGAAGCTCAAAAAAAAATCATCCATACGTGCTTAGGTTATCTAATACCTAAAGAACTACCAATACTAAGGTGTCACTAAGGTTACCATCTGAAACGTGACGTTCTCTACCAAGTCATATTGCTAAACCAGCGTCACACTATTCCAGAGTAGCGTTGCCATGTGGAGCTATTAACTAGGCTAAGTCCTTGACCGTACTAGGCACTTCTCTACCTACACCCGAAGGTGTCATTCGAATTACCGGGGACGTATTTTATTTCTAACAAACAAAATATTAATAAATATGATAAGGTATAGTTAATATTATGATGTTAAATATTTGAGTATCATACGTAATACCATATAACATAATCAACCAATCAATAACAAAATCGTGAATTATCGTCAATCCTCACCGCCAAAGTGGCTACTAAAGTTACCGACCTAACGATCATCAGAAGAAAAGGAAGGGCTTACTTCGGAATAACAGAATTTAGTGAGATCGTAGAATTCTTTACCGATATAAAGTTTTATTATATTTTTATTTATTTATTTTATTCTATCGATTTAACGAATCATCTACGAGCGCCTTTAACGTAGTTCTCTCCTCGAGAGAAGTCAACCGGGTACGCATCATCTGGCACGCGTCAAACACGATCTGCATCTTTATCTTGTAATTCATCGATCTACCGTTCGTACTAAGCACACCTTGCGGTAAGAGTAAGGAGAAAACGTTCGATAGATTTTTCGATCATGGAATCTAAACGTGGAGTACAAGACGAGTCGTCGATCTTGAATATAGACGGAATATCGCGCTCTATACCTGGGGAATCAACAGCCGACTCCCTTACCCTGTTGGGTTCGGGTACAACCTCATCATCAACGACCATATGGACGATCTTCCTATGCCTCCAGGAATATACTACGCAGTGCTCAGGGGTTCGCTTCAATTCATTCGAAGATATGGTGTCTTGAACATCATCACCTGAGCCTCCATTACCAGCTCTACATCAATCACGGACTCAACGACTGACCCTAAAGTGGTGCTAAGTGAGACTCGTGTCTCGGGGACTCTTTCAAACATTTGTGACAACAAAGGCATATTCGTACTTAAATTCTAGCTTAAAAGGCACTTAAATACACTTATATCAAATAAGCACACAAGGTACACTTAGATATCCAATCTAATAATTGTAAACCACACAAGGTATATTTAATCAGTTTAAACCACACAAGGTATTCTTAGATATACAATCTAAAAATCAAAACGCACACAAAAATGCTTGGGAATTTTGGAAGTGTTTTTGGGACTTTAAAATTTTTCAAAAACTTTCATGTTATAGTCTAGAATTTTTCAAAAACTTTTCTAGTTCGCTATAACCATTGGCTCTGATACCAACTTCTGTCACACCCCAAAAATCGTTGCAGCGGAAGTCACGAATATTTGGTGCTTAGAGCGAAGTTGGCACCCATTAATTATAAAGCAAACATCCACATTAATTTAAAAGGTAATTAAAAGTGTTAATGTTGATAAGTCAATATCCCACAATTTTTCATTAAGAAAATAGAATACGATATTGTCTTAATAAAGCGTAGATTGTTTGAAGTAAAACCAAACAAAATTTTAAACAAAGCGGTCCCAAAATACATAAAACCAAATGTGGAGTTTGTAGTCCAAAAACTATCCTTCCACAAATTCCCATGCCCAACACTTTGTACCTGAAAAACATGTAAAAACTAAGTCAACATAAAGTTGGTGAGTTTTCGGGTTTTAATCAAAGTAAAGTCATTTTTCATTCACAATAGATATGCTTGGCTTTGAGACATCAACAAGACCATACGTCAAAGGGTTTGCAAGGCCCAAAGACAAATGAATCATCAAGTCATGAGTCCATAATCAAACCAAGAAACGAGGTTCCCTCACAACAATCAACTTATATTCCCCCGCATGTCAACACGATCAGAGCGACTGATCACGAGGGGCGGAATTCCAATCCCGATAGATCTACCAATATAACCTGTGGTTTCTCACTCCAAGAGAAATTAATGATTATGAGAGGGCATTACGCGTAAAATCATCAAACACTCATGCCATCATTTTGGTCAACAACAATACCCGTCTCCCAATACATGTCCAAAACAACATAAACAAAATACATGTTATTCCCCCGAAAATATTTAAATAAATCATTATTTAAAAAGGGGCCGAGACACTCACAGGTCTCTCAATTCATATCAAAACATTATAAACAAATACATGTTTTTCCCCCAAAAACAGTTAAATAAAACGTTATTTAAAAAGGGGCCGAAGAACTCACATGTCTCACAATTCGTATCAAAACAAGTTAAACAAATACATGTTTTTCCCCCAAAACAGTTAAATAAAACATTAATTAAAAAGGGGCCGAGAAACTCACAGGTCTCTCAATTCATTTCAAAACATTATAAACAAATACATGTTTTTCCCCCAAAACAGTTAAATAAAACGTTATTTAAAAAGGGGCCGAAGAACTCACATGTCTCACAATTCGTATCAAAACAAGTTAAACAAATACATGTTTTTCCCCCAAAACAGTTAAATAAAACATTAATTAAAAAGGGGCCGAGAAACTCACAGTGGATACGCCAAAAGCTAGAACATATAAGCCCAACAATAACACCACCTAAGAACATCCTATACACAAAGGACCCGTTCAAAAGATGCACATATATATCAAGTCTAAAACCGTGTAGGTTGTTCACCAAAACCTAACTAGACTTACGTGAAAACGTTTCATTTACAAAAACATCAACCCTTAATTTTAATGACCCGTTGGTGATCTTTGCCTTCGATTAATATTACATATATAATAACACACTTTGTTATTTTGTGATTCTTTGATTAGCTTTCATACTACTAATCACATAAACACATATAGCACAAATGTAGTGACACATAAAAGTCATATTTAGTCCTTTAACTTTTCTAAGTAAAACAAACACCTTTACTTATCCAATATTATTCATATACTTAGGAAAATATAATTTAATATTCTCATGTCATAAGTAAAGTTCATAACACTTAGGAAATATCCATTTTTCTCTAGTTAACTAGTAACCATTTTTCAACATAACGGTTAGCACTTAACGAGATATTTACCAAGTTTTTCACAAGTAACTTATTTATCATATGAAATTATATATCTAAACATATTGTCACATAACAAAAATCATATTTCACATATTTTCCATACAAATCACAATATTAGCTAAACATGTCAATTTCAACATTTTCGGGAACGTTTTCGGGTCACGGAAAGCAACCCAATACCCGTATTTTTGTCATTACTTTATAAATACTTTTAGACCAGTATGTTAATTTAAAAATATGTCCAAAGTTTCTGATCTAAATCAGTTTACAAAAATATTACGTTTTAGAGTCGAAAATCGTCGTTTTCGGCTTTTTCGGGTACATAGTTTGCACGTTTTTGAGTTTAAAACTCTAAGTTTTTGTACCAAACTTTAAATCTCATATTTTTATATAAAAATATACTTTATAATCTGTTGAAAATAATATTTTTGCATATTTACATTTTTAAGCAAAAATCGATGCGTTTTTAGCGTATTTTCGTATCAAAAACCGTTATTTGTAAGGTTTAAATCATTTCTCACTTATAAGACATTTAAAATACTTATTTTATAAAGTTTATAAATATTTAAAAATATGTTTTAACTCAGAATATATTTTAGTTTTTATATTTGTACAAAAATACATAAAAGTTACATTTAAACACTTTTAATCATCAAGTATCATACATCAACACATAACACATGTATAAACACTTTTACACTTTAATGGAATCTCACATTTTATCATGTCATACATAGCATAGCAAAACACTTATCATACTTTCATCTAGCAATTTTCATAAACAAACATGTAGTAAGTTTTTCACAAAAACAACATTTTTCAACTTCATGCCATATGATCATATTTTTGCAAGTATTTTCCTAACACTTTTTCATGGTAAAAATAATCATCTAGTGAAAATATTAACTTACTTTCATTAAAACACCTTTGCATGTCAAGATCTAACCATTTTAAATGCAACATACAACAAGTTATCATCATTTTTAACTAACAAACATACCTACACATATACATACATACATACATACATACGGTTTCATACACACACACATATATATATTTATGTTTTAATATCCCAACTAACATACACTTATTCATATTATCTCATTTCCAACAAAACAACCTTTATATTCTTTGACCTAAACTTTTTCAATGCAAGAACACAACTTTTAACAAAATATCACTAGTATGTAAATACACACATACACATATATACATACGGGTTTACATACATACATACCCAAAAATCATGTTTTGATGACCATACATAAGATATACTTGTTCATTTCTTCTCATTTCCTTTATCAAACTTTGAAAACCATTCATTTAACACTTATGAAATCTTGTTTTCAAAAATCAAAAACACACACACATATATATACATACATACTTACGGACACACACATGCACACACACACACATTTTGAAAACCCATTTCCATTTCAAAAACATTCATCTTTTGGTTTAAGGTTTGGTGAACAACACTTCAAGAACACAATCTTGAACACATTCAAACCACAAAAATCAAAATGAAAAGAGTTCATACCCTTGATGAACACTAGAAAAAGATGAAGAAGATGGATTTGGCCTTTAAACACCTCTTGGATGCTCATACATGCATCAAACACCTTCAAGGACCTTAGATCTTGCAAGATAGTGGAAGAAGTGAAGGTGGAGGGTGGTGGTGAAGTCTTGGCCGAATTTTGAAGTGTGGTGGTGTGTTGGATCGGATTTTGAAGAGAGAAAGGAAGTGGATGGAGTGTAGTGTTGGTTAAAACATTTTGAGTGTGGTTTAAGTTAATGGAAATGTGTAAGAATAGGTTAGTAGGTTTTCTTGTGTACACAAAACACCACTCCCTAGATGGAAAAGGGGGATGAATGTTGCAAAGGGGGATGGGAGGCACATGGGCCGGTTTTTATTAAAAAAAGGATTTTTATAAAAATATTTTGTAAAAACACTACACCACTTAAAATCATGTAGTTTCAAAGTTATGTTTAAAATATTAACCATTATACTAGAATACTTCAAATATTACCATTTCATACTCAAAATAGTAAAAATATTATAATAAATATTTTACTGTACTCCGGGTAGTGCACTGGTAGTGAAACCGGGTAAAAACTGAAACACACGCGATAACCGGAAAAACAACGGATAAAATACATCGCTTTTAGTTTTTATTATGTTTTCACTTATACACACCCAAAATATATTATTTGATGCTATCTCGAGCATTATATCAGTCACTGGACATTTAAAATTAATCAGGCAGTCACCAACGTTCATTACCGGGTATTTAACCGCTACGCGATTAAACAATTTCAAAAATCACGAAATGCAAAACAAAGCACAAAAATGGGCTTATCTAACTTTAATAACACATTAATTATCATAATTAAATCAAATGACGCATCACAAAATAATAAGCACGTTTTAAGCTAGTACGAATATTGACCGAAATTTGCCGGGTGTCACACTTGATAAGAGTTTTCTATTTGTATTTTGAAAAAAAAAAATAAAGATAAGGGAGTAGTGATTTTTCCAGGAACTTCCACAGCCGAAGCTTGTATAAGGTTTCCATAGAACCCGAGGATGATCAGATTTGATTCATATTATTATTGTTAGAGTTAATTACACAAATGGTGCTTGTGGTTTACTCAAAGTAATAAGTTTGGGTATTAAGGTTTTTTTGTTACAAGATTGGGTCTTGATCTTTTAATTTATAACAAGTTTGGGTATTAAGACTAACAAATGTAAGTTTTATAGTTAACTTGAAGGGCATTTTAATCTTTTCACATTAGAAGGGCTATTTATGAAATTAATTTATGATTCTTGATGGACTTGTTTTGTAACATACATGAAATATTATACGATAAAATTTTAAAAACAAAACACTCATTTTTTTCACGAACCACTAGTTAGTACCACCGGCATATTCATAAGACATCGGTTAGCACCACCTTATTTTTTTCATAAGCTCTTTGACATAAGTAACTTAATTAATTAGGTGAGAGACTCTTAAGAGTTATATTATCTAGAAACCACTTATGTGAATATTTACTAACTCAGAAGTAAAACCCTACCAAACCTCACCACTCCATCATCATCGGAAAACTAGTCAACAACCCATCGTTTACCACCAACGACAACCCTGTATTATTTCCCTCACCACTCGAACCTTCTAACCTTACCATCCACCCCGATTCACTTAACCACAGTCATCCATCACAAACACTAATTACTATCACCAACAGATTCACCAAGCTCTAACCTCAACCAACACTCATTTGCCACCATTGAAACCCATCATTGGCCCAATTTCACGACTTCTTCACCATTCATTACACCACCACACTTCGTGTTAGCCAAATCGACACCATCCAACTCTAAAATACGATGAGAAAATAAACGACAAGTAATAACATTACTGAAATGAGCAATTTCACGTGAGCTTTAGCATTCGAATTTGGCTTTTTTTTTGCTTTATTTAACACTCTAAATTTGCAAATGATCATGATCAATACTAAAACCTTTAAGGACGGTTCATAACAATAATCATGATCAATACTAAAACCTTTAAATTTGCAAATGATCTCAAGTTTAATTAATTTAAAATACACCATTTTAGCCCATAGTCTTTTCCGATCATTAAATTCCATATATGAACAAATTACGAGTAAAATCCAATAAAAACTATCAAAACTGCAGAAATATTTATATAATTTAGACCACATCAGTGGTGTTAACTAGTGGATAGTAAAAGAAAATATGGTGAGAAAATGAATACTTTTTTTAGTTTTTTTTATGTTAGAATATTTTAAGTAAATTACAAATAATAAATTTCATAAATAGCCCTTCTAATATAAAAATATTAAAAAGCCTTTGAAGTTAACAGAAAAACTAACGTTTGTTAGTGTTAGTACTCAAACTCGTTATAATTTAAAAGAACAATACCTAAACTTGCAACAAAAAAACCTTAGTACCCAAACTTGTTACTTTGAATAAACCATAGACCCTATTTATGTAATTAACTCTTATTGTTAGGTTAAAAAATTAGACAACAACTAGTTTTCCTAGTGACAAAGGTGTTTTCAGGTTACACCTTTCCTTCCATGCAAAGTATACACATATCGCATCTAATCCGTTTCTACCAAGGTTCAGTTATGATGAGATTTTCCGGATAGCTTTAGGCTTTCAAAACTTTTCAAAAACCTACACAACAAAAGTCTTAATCAAATAAAGACAAAAAACAGTTCTAGTGATCCAGTTTCAAAACAATAGAAAAACCCACAAATAATTAAACACACCATAGAGTGTTAGATAACATTACCTTGATCAACAAGTAAGTATTTTAGTTGAAGTCACACACTATGACTTTTGTATCTAGATGCTAGTCCACTTCAGGGATGAGAAGATCTAAGACGCACAAAGCAAGCTATGACATACAAACCAGACATACCAATCAAAGCCAAAGATAAATCAAGGCGAAAACGTATACATTACTCCAAACGACGAAATTAATCGATGTAAGGTTTATCGTTTCGTAAAACCGTTTCAACATTCAGAACATCGTTTCAAAATAAGTTTACATCAATCGACTTGTATCATCACTCCAATTATAATCTTTTAAAACAACAGTTTAAATAAGAGAAAAAACTTAATAACTTTAAGTTTATCATGCAAAGTATTAAATGACTTTGTTTGGATTATATAAAAATAAAATAAAAATAATACATATACATGTAGTAGATATTGAATTTGAAACTCATCCGAGAATTAATTTTAGAGGGAGCAAAAGGAAGTGTATTTATTTAACACGATTATCTCAATGCCACCCTTGACTCATCATCATCATCATCTTCTTCTTCTTCTACTACATTTCCATAGTTGCCGATCACTAACTTCCAACTCCACCGGCCACTTCTCTTCACAAACCATAAACTCAACTCAGATTTATGCACTCTAATCATATATACAAACAATTGATCTAAGCAATTACAGATAACAATTATGACTTCCAGGGATGATAATGAAGAGAATAGGGATCTCCGAAAACCGTTTCTTCATACTGGCAGTTGGTACCGTATGGGCTCAAGACAATCTAGCATGATGACGTCTTCTCAGATGATCAGAGATCGATCTGTTTCTGTTCTCGCTTGTGTCCTTATCGTTGCCCTAGGTCCTATTCAGTTCGGTTTCACTGTAAGCAATTCATTTCTTCTTCAATTTAATCGTAACAAACTTCATTCTGATTAACAAAGTTATAGGTTAGATCGATGTGTATTTTGAAGATGAAATTGACTTATTTATGTTACTGTTTGTGTTTTAATCGTTTCGTTAGTCACTATTCAGTTAGGCTTCACTGTAAGCACAATTTGTTGTTTAATAAACCTAATGTTGACGATTTTTGACTTCAATTTACGGTTGCTTGTTGCAAACTTTGTTCTAGTTAGCGAAGTTATATCAATATAGGTTAAGATCCATGTCGATTTTGAAGATGAAGTTTACCTGTTTTTGTTAATATTTGCGTTCTAATCGATGTGTTAGGCCTTGGTTTAACTGTAGACCTAATGTGTACTGAATTGGTTGCAAATTTGACGATTGTTGACCTCAATTTGTGGTTACTTGTTACAAATTTGAGTTTAATTAGGGGAGTTATATTAATATAGATTAAGATCCATGTTAATTTTGAAGATGAAATTGATGACCTGTTTCACATCTAGAGATTAGGTAACTTGTTTAAGGAATAATAGTGGGGAAAATAAGAATGATTTATGTTTGATGCCTATTGTTCTTTCAGGGTGGTTATTCTTCACCTACACAAGCTGCGATTACTCGAGATCTTAATCTCACAGTATCTGAGGTGTGCTTGCTAACTCATTTCTGTAGATATTATAGAGTTTGATTTATTGTAATGATGAACATTAACTGATTTAGTGATTTGAGGCATTTTTAGTTCTCTTTGTTTGGTTCATTATCAAATGTGGGGGCCATGGTTGGTGCAATAGCCAGTGGTCAAATTGCAGAATATATTGGTCGAAAAGGGGTATGTCTTTTTTTTAATTTCTTAATCTGCAATTATATATATTTTCTTGTGCTGGATTTGATTTATAAGAATGCAATAGGTTGAAAACAATTAAGATACAAACTATAACGATATGCATAAGTGACAGTTTTGATTTCTATGGTCAAAATTGCAGTCTTTGATGATTGCAGCTATCCCTAATATCATCGGATGGCTTTGTATCTCAATTGCCAAAGTAAGCTCCTAAGAAACAGTTTTAATTTCTCTTTTACATCTATATTTTCTTAGAATCCTAACCTTTTAGTCGAAACGCTGTGGTATTTATAGGATACATCGTTTCTTTACATGGGAAGATTGTTAGAAGGATTTGGTGTTGGGATTATATCATATACGGTAACTTTGTTCATCTAAATTTTGTTTTAAAAAGAGATTGTTTGTGAAAAGCATCATGATAAGAATTACATTTTTGGATCTATTGCAAAGGTTCCTGTCTATATAGCCGAAATAGCACCTCAAAACATGAGAGGGGGACTAGGTTCTGTCAATCAGGTAAGTTTATTTAGAAATTCAGTATGTGAATTTGTGGTGCTATGAGTAAGATTTATACTTTATTATCTGTGATTTGTTTTTGTTGTGATTGTAGCTATCTGTCACAATTGGGATAATGCTTGCATATTTGCTGGGCCTTTTTGCTAATTGGAGAATACTTGCTATTTTGGGTAATTGTCGATAACCATATCACATTTATCTTCATGAACTTCTCTTGCTATATATATGATATTCATGAGTTACCTCTAGGCTCAAGACCCTAGTCATTAGTCAATGCAAAAATTTTAAGGTGCATTATTGAGGCCAAAATTGCCAACCTTTGCACAGATCAAGCCAAACCAAAAGCGTCTTTGTGGCAAGCATATAATCCAAATGCAGTCAACTAGAGAGGCCAAGATGGATGGGTCAGGTGGGTTGGGTAACTGACTAACTGGTTCTGTTGAAACTCGTCTTTGTTATAGTACAAGTAATAGGCCAGGTTGAATTGACCAGCAAGAACTTCTTGTCTATTTTGTACATCAATGCATAAACAGTTAGCAAATTGCTAACGATACCTAAAAATATTATACGATAATAACCGAAATGTTTATATACAATACTTTTGGAGGTTGTATGCATTAAGAATAGATTTGGGTGTCTACTTTTGATTAACCTATCCTCCTATCTACATATTTTGAATTTGAGATGAAACACAACTCAAATCCATTCAATCATAAGTAAATAGGTCAAAATTGCGACCACTAGGCTAGAGTCAACAAAAAATTGGGATAAAAGGCTTAATGATTCCATATTACCTTTTGCAGGAACTTTGCCCTGTTTAATTTTGATTCCTGGTCTCTTTTTTATTCCTGAATCTCCTCGGTGGTTGGTAAGATTAATAAAGTGGCTTGTTTCCTCTTCTTGTGTTGTTTGATTTCTTTCAACAGTAGTAACCTTTGTGCATTATTGTGTCAATTCTTCCAGGCAAAGATGGGTATGACTGATGACTTTGAATCCTCTTTACAAGTTCTTCGTGGGTTTGATACTGATATTACCGTTGAAGTAAATGAAATTAAGGTAGAGCTTCATTAATACACCGTTAAATGGTGAAATATGTTCTATGAACTCTTCTTTTATCTTTTTGAAGACTGATATTTCAATGATAGGCAAATACTTTACATTTTTCAGAGGTCTGTTGCATCATCAAACAGAAGAACCGCAATTCGTTTTTCTGACCTTAAACAAAGAAGATATTGGTTCCCTTTGATGGTATTAATTATATCATTTGTCTTTTTATCTTCTGTCTTCTTATGCTAATGAAAATAATCTTTTGGAACTCGAATATCTGTAGATAGGAATCGGATTACTTGTTCTTCAACAGCTAAGTGGAATCAATGGTGTTCTCTTCTATGCTAGTAACATCTTTCAATCTGCAGGTTAGTATTATACTATTATTGTATATGTGTTATGTGCAATGCTAACATCATTTATTGTATAGTTGTTATGGGGTGTTTGGATGTGCATTTTGAGAGTGTTTGGAAATATTGTTTGGTTATGTTTGAATGTTTGGCATTATGTTTACTTCATTTTGAGAGTGTTTGGAAATATTGTTTGGTTAAGATTTGGTGTTTAGTATTATATATACTTAAACATTAAAGCGTTTAAAACAAAAAAAATTATAATTTTGCGCAAAGGAGATACAACTTGTTATATGGGACTAGGGCTGACAAATCGTGTATATCTGTACCTGTTAACACACGAACCTGTTAAGACACGAACATGAAACCTATTACCTGTACACGACACGATAAGCTATCGTGTACCTGTTACCATTACCTGTACCTGTTTATAACAGGTATACACGATAAGACACGATAAGAGTTGTTTAAAAACAAGTATTCAAGAACTTTTTTAGTGAAATAAAAAATGTCTATAAGTATAAGGGTAAATAAGGTAAATATGTTATATTAAATTATATTTTTAATTTTTAAAAAATCATAACAGGTATTAACAGGTACTAACAGGTAAACAGGTAAATGCTTGTTAAATACACAAAAATTAACAGGTAGATTCGTGTCTACTTGTTTAGTACCTGTTACATGTTAAGGCCTTACCTGTTACCTGTTAAGACCGTGTAGGTTCGTGTCGTGTATTCGTGTCCGTGTACAAAATTGCCAGCCCTATATGGGACTATGGGGAGTAAAAGTCTTCGAAAATAGGTTAAGAAAAGGGGTAATTAGGTAATTTTTTTATTCCTAATAATTTGTTTTGTTTCAGTTAGCATGAACCATTAATCTACAACCGTTTTATTAACCCCTACATAATCATGAGCAATAGCAGAATATGGTCATCCAAACATTAAAAACTGATATCTGCTCTTCAAATATCAAATGCATTTCAAATAAACCTGTATCTAATTTACTTTATCTTAACCGGACAGGAATTTCCAGCAGTGATGCTGCTACATTAGGGCTTGGTGCCATTCAAGTAAGGACCAACACCTACTTAATCATGAACTATTTCTCCCTCAACTTTTTTTGTTTGTAGTTTAAATGACTTTCTAACCAATAATATATTTCACCATTTAGGTTATTGCAACTGCAGTTTCCACATGGTTGGTTGACAAAACAGGCAGGAGGATTCTCCTCACAGTAAGGGAACCAATGCTACTACATATTGCAAATATTTCTTTTGGCATAATGGGTAACGGGCCAAGTTTCGGGTAAAAGGGTAACCTTTTAGTGTGGAATGGGTTGACTTGGGACAAGTCGGGTTGACTCGAATCATGTTGCCCCAAAAAAATCTACACATTTAGTGGTGTGAAATGAACAATTATATATAATATTTCTGTGGAAATTTGTTTTATAGAGAAAAATCCTTTAGGAGGTTATAAGCTACAATACACTTTTTGGCATCTTTGAGCCTTTTCCTTTTTCTTTATTTTTCTCTTTTAATTTCTATCTAGATCAACTTAGAAATGAACTCTCATTGCTTTAGGTTTCCTCTGCTGGAATGACCATCAGTCTCATAGTCGTTGCAGCTGC
This sequence comes from Tagetes erecta, assembly GCA_030867185.1. Lineage (NCBI taxonomy): Eukaryota > Viridiplantae > Streptophyta > Magnoliopsida > Asterales > Asteraceae > Tagetes > Tagetes erecta. The sequence goes on from CM061489.1 coordinate 10,985,685, forward strand.
CTTTTTCACTAAGGTGATCATTTATTTTCTTGCTTTTTTTCTTCTTTATACAATTTTGGACAAATCCACATTAATTTAATCGATTATCATGTTATTTTTATACATAATTTTTGTTTTAAAATTGTGAAAAACAAACATTTCAGAGTTTTGTGGAAGAAAATTCTTCATTGTATGCTGCAATGGGTATTTTGTCAGTCGTTGGAGTAGTGGTACGTCTTTATTTTATGGTAAATAAAGTAGGTTACTATGTTGGTTATCAATATGTTTTGACTAAAGTTGTTATTTTGGTTAACTAATTTTCTCAACAGGGTATGGTAATTGGGTTTTCACTTGGAATGGGGCCTATCCCATGGATTATAATGTCTGAGGTAATCAACTAACTAGAAAATCTCGAAAGTAGCCATTGTTCTGAGTGTTAGCCATGAGATACGTGGATCTTTGATCATGTATCTAGTTCTATTTAAATGTGTAATAATACATACACAAATCTATGCATTTGTAATAATAATACATACATGAATGACGAATCTATACATGAATAACAAAACATACGTGAATCTATATGTGATATGGTGTCGCATATCACATTATTGATGGGGAAAAGTCTAACACGCGACTCATGGCTAAATGAGTGATTTGTTTATATATAAATAACACAAGTTTTTTAACAAATAATAATCACATTAATAACCAATCTTCATTGTGTTACAGATTCTTCCTGTAAATATAAAAGGACTAGCCGGAAGTATAGCAACATTATCCAATTGGTTTATTGCATGGTTAATCACAATGACTGCACCTTTGCTTTTAGCATGGAGCAGTGGAGGTTCGTTCGCTCTCTTTCTCTACATGCTCGAATGATCAAAACTACAAGATTTTTGTTAATCACCATTAAAACTGTTGATCACATGCTTTTTATATATTTATGCTCTTGTTGAACTATTTTGACAGGAACATTCACATTGTACATGCTAATGTGTGCTGCAACTGTTGTGTTTGCTACCATTTTGGTGCCAGAAACAAAGGGAAAGACATTGGAGGAGATCCAGTTTTCCCTGAGATAAGAAAGATTATACGAATACGCTCTGCTTCTTCGTCGCCATCATTGTTTTTCTGCAGTTGGTGTTTAAAAATTCAATTTTTTTTAAAAATTTTGTTTTGTTTTCGGGGCTTGTAATCTTTGTGGAATTTGCGATTTACCGATCCTGAAAGAACATCATTTGTTGTAATAATCTTATGTGAAGAGAGATAAAAAAACAAACTACAGAATTGAGGTTGTTTGGGCATATAAAAGAAAGATAATAACGGGAATAATCATTCTTTTTTCTTTTACTATATATCAAACATTAAACGTTGTTAGATAAAGTATGAAAGATTTGTTTGATAAATTACGACTTTACACCCATGAAACATTTTACTCTTTTTATTTATTTATTTACTATTATTATTGTTGTTAATGTTGTTAATGTTGTTATTATTATTATTATTATTATTATTATTATTATTATTATTATTATTATTTAGTATATTACTATTATTTATTTTATACTAGTTTAAGCCCCGTATGTTACACGGGTTGAATCGTAAAAAATACTTAAATATTAAGTTATGAAATAAAGGTTTGTTCAAGTACAAACATGATCATCATATATTTAGAAAAGACCACATATAATCTCTATCTGTTACACAAATCAATTAATCCATAATGAATTGAGTAATATGTTGTGATTAAATATTACTGAAAGTAACCTTACTAAATGCTCACCTTATGAGCTTCCATTGATCAGAAATATGTAATTGTGGTGATTAAATATTAGGAGCCAATTTGCCATCCATACATTTCTATTAGCAGCAGAAACTTGATTTTTGTTACGAACCTACAAATATCATGCATTCCCTGTAAACTTAATAAAAAAATGTACATGTATGAAAAAACTATATGCACTTGAAAATACTACACATTTTGACTGCAGCTCTATGTTAGCCATGCTCAAAGTTAGTAACAACAATAAATTTTTTTATCTACATTAGTAGCACTTACTCAAGTAACAGGGTATAACCATTGCATTTATCACCAAGTGATAGCAAATCGTGTATAAACTTGATTCTATCTCATATAAAAATCAATCAAAAGCCAAATGGTCACAAAATGTCTGAACAATGATGAATACAAAAATACAAACGCCTTTTTAACCTAACCACTATTATAATTCGATAAAACCGAGAAGAAGAAATCAGTTTCCATATCGGCATCTAAGATGGTTTTGAGACAAACTAAAAGTAGTTAATCTACCATACACTATCATAAGAAACCTTACCCGTAACCCGTTCCTATTCACAGCTTCCAGTGTTTGCACTGCACTGAAGACATGCTTAGCTTCAGAATATGTAAAAAATCATGGTGTACCAAGCAAGAACAAATAATAGTTAAAGGATTACATACCAAGTTAAATACATGGTTCAGACCTTCCAAAATTTGTAAAATACCAAGAATCTATTACCCAGTTTTGTAAAAAACAATTGAGAATCAAACACTTTTAAACCTCTCAACTCCAAATAGAAACAATCGAAAATCAACACCAAGTATATACTCCAAATAACCGTGGTTTCAACTCCAGATAGAAATAACCGTGGGTTTTGGGTTTAATTTAAAAAAAAACAAACTTTCGGGTTGGGTTTGGGTTTGGGTTTTGTAAAAAAACGGATTCGTAAAAACCGAACCGACCCAATAATGTTTATGTGTATGCTAAATATCATATATGTATGGCCCATGACCCGTGTTATGCAAAAGCCCCTTTTGTAATACGTTATTATATAATCCATACTACAATTTATCTATGATTTATTGGTTGTTTTTTGTTGAAGCAAGAAAAAATTCAAAATGTTGTTTATGATTATCGTTTTTTGAGCAAATTTTCTTTAGAAATGTGGTTGATTTTTAATATTTAAAAATTATGGAAACATCAATTTAAACTTTAGTATTATAACATGTTGATTGAATCATTAAGAGTTGTGTTTTAGTTTGTACTTAATACTAAGAAACATTAAATATAAAGCTCAAGTTGAAAAAACAAAAAAAAAACGAATCCAATCCGGAAACCCAAAACCGAAAAACCCAAAACCCATGGTTTTAAAAACACAAAAACCGAAGTTATCGGTTTGGGTTCGATTTGAGAGATTGCTAAAAAAAGTCCATTTAAAATATTAAAAGTTCATTTAATAATCTTTACTCCGACATATTAACTGAAAATAATATCAACTATATTTTTTCATATAGTGGTCTCAAGTTCCCAACTTTTCACTACATTGCCTAGAAATCTAGAATGGTCCCACGTTAAAAAATAGTTAGCGTCATTAACCTTTTTTTCGAATTAGACACCGATGTTTTAAGGCTTTTATCGTTGTAAGTTTTACTGTTCATAAAATCAGTACTCCAAATGAAGACTCGGTGTTTCAATCGGTGTGAGTTTTACCGTTTTATAAAACCGTTTTGTCGTTTGGAACATCGGTTTGATGTGAGTTTTACATCAATTGATTTGTATCCTCCTTCCGATCAAAAACGCTAAAACATCAGTTTGAAACTCGAAAAAAAGTTAACGACGTTAAATGTTTAACATGGGCCAATTCTACGTAAAACATTGAAAAATCAGGATCGTTGTAAGGAAAAAAATGTACTTATAATTATTTGCGACCAATAGATCATAGTAAAGTTATTTTAGATCAATCAACTTTTATTAAAAATTCATTCAATATACTAAAAGTCCAACTATTAAAAGCCCATTCAGGGGTCTTTTTTAAGGTCGTACATCAGTATATGATAGTACATGACACGTAAATCTTCGTGACCGACCTTTTTCAAGCTCGTACATGTCACGAAAATCCAAGTGGTGACCTTTTTATGGGTGGAAAATATAGGCGAAGGCAATGCCTAGGATTAGCAAGGGGCGTAGTAGATTTGAGGTCAATAATGTAATCTAGCCATTTAGGTCATCATTTGATTGTTTATTTTTAAATATTTTGGTGGTTTGGCCTTTAGCACCTTGCTCATGTAAGGGTGGAGTGGTCAATTCCATCCCCTAACACTTCATTTATCAATCATTTCATCTGCTAACACTCCAACCATTGATAGAGTCACAACCATTTCATCCCCTAAACTCACTCTAATTTTAATTTTAAAAAAATTAAGAAAACACAATTTATTAAAAATAAAATATATTTAACCTCGTCTATCATTTCTACAAATTATTAATCGTTGAAGTATACAAATTCCATGTCACTATAATTTCATCCCATTTTATTAATTAACATAGGTTTTTTTAAAGTTAGTTATATAATAAATTATTAATTGATGAAGGACCATTTTGTAAGTTTTCGATAGACACCTACCCTAACAATCCTCACATACAACTCTCCAATATGTTTTCTTCTCTTCTCCGGTAGCCCTTCGGCAACCCTCCAACACCACCCAACCACTTCATAAAGAATCTACCCACAAAAATCCAACCATTATAGTAAAATCAAAGCATTAAGTTGTAAAAAGTTAAGTCCCACTCCATTACTCTCCATAAACACAAAGGTGATCCCACCCCCCCCCCCCCCTACCCACACCCACCATGTCCGGATAAGAGGACCCGTAATAAATGCTAAAGATGAGCATGTTTTTCATTTTCACATCAAAATTTAAATGGTCAATCAAAATGCCTCAAGCTGCCGACACAAAAATGAAGTTGTAAAGTATCCATCATTATCACCACTCACTGTCAGAATCTATAATAATTGAGGTGAAAAGGGTGGAATAAAATTTAAAACATTTCTAATAAATTTAATGTTACTAAAGAAGATATATCATAAATGCTAAATCCAAGATGTAAAATATAATAAGCCTGAGCACAAGGTATGTATTTGTGGCTAGCATAAACCCGATCCATTTAAGCCCAAAATAGAGTGCATTTTTATAGATGTTATATTCGTTATTACCGCAAGACTAAATCCAAATTACAACAATTACTCACTTTCAAGTTTCAACCAAGACGTAAAAGATTAACTTTTAAAGCAAATAAAACAAATATGTTAAATGGGTCAACTCACGTATCCTTTAGTTTGCCCAATCCAAACACATCCGTTTAGCTAAACGTGTTAGTATGTCCAACTAAAAGCTAACCCAAACACGTTTAAACTAAACAAAACTCGTAAATTTCATGTCAGGTTCATGTCACGTGATGAAAGAATCCACACTCATGACTACAAGTCTATAAGCATATGTAACTGCATTATTGACAATCTAACTTAGTGTGCCATAAACACAAACACAATATTAAGAACAAATTTAACCGCGATCGTCAAAATGCGTACAATGAACAACGAACCAGAAACACAAACTCGACTAACCAAACCATAACCGTCAAGTCTACATGACTAATTCAACAGGATACTTGTCAATACAATCAGACCAAGGACTATCAGCAGACGGTTTTACAGTCCTCATCGCCTTCCAAACAGCACTGTTGCATTTGAAACCACTTCCAAATGCAATCTGCCAAACCCTGTGACCCTTTTTAACCCTCATTTTCCCTTCAATGTAAGCCAATTCATACCAAATTGAACTAGATGACGTGTTCCCAAATCGATGAAGTGTCATACGTGATGCTTCAACGTGCGATGGCAATAACTGCAGATTCTTCTCCAACTCGTCAATCACAGCTCTCCCACCCGCGTGTATGCAGAAATGATCAAATGCTAGTTTGAAATCAGGAATGTAAGGTTTGATATCATTCTTGAAAAACTTCTTGATGATTAAAGTGCAGAAAAACAGAAGCTGTTCACTAATCGGAAGAACAAGCGGACCTAACGTCGTGATGTTGGTTTTCAAAGCTCCACCAGCAATGGCCATTAAATCCTTAGACAACGAAACCCCTGTTTTCCCATTATCATCCTGCTCTTGATACACACAACGAAACGCTTTTTCATCCGATCCACGATGCGTTCTAACAACATGAACCAGCTTATACTTAGCTCGTGACCTATCGCTCGATTTATTCGACAACAAAACCGCCGAACCACCAACTCTAAACAAACAATTAGGGATCAACATTGACTTCTTATTCCCAAAATACCAATTCTGAGTAATATTTTCAGTACTCACAACAACTGCATATGTGTTTCTATGCACTTGTAACATATCCTTAGCAAGATCAACAGCAATCACACCTGCACTACATCCCATACCTCCCAAATTGAAACTCTTAATATTCCCTCTCAACTTATACTTATTAACAATCATCGACGACAACGACGGTGTCGGATTAAACAAGCTACAATTCACCACCAAAATCCCTATATCCTTTGGCTTAACTCCAGTCGTGTTAAACAAACTATCTAAAGCCCCAAACATAACCTGTTCAGCTTCTTCCCTCGCGGCCGCCATAGTCGGCCGCGGGGGAATCGAATGCATAGCTTCAGGAACATAAGTTTCCTCACCTAAACCAGATCGTTCTAGAATCTTCCTCTGAAACTCCATAGACGATTCATCAAAATCACCGGTTAACCTAGAATGTTTCATGAACCGTTCGTATGGAGCTTTGAGATGATCAGGAGGACGATAACAAGCGTAATCGATTAGGTAAACAGGCTTAGGTCTAGTCATGATGTAAACAGTGGATCCAAATACAAAAACAGCGGAACAAATGATAACACTAACGAGATTGTATTGAAGATGAATCCATAACTGATGTATGTCATTAGGATTCATCTGAGATGCTTCGATTAAGATGATGATCATCGTAGGGATTAAACATAAGGTTAATAAGTGAGAGATTAGATAGTGGTAACCTAATTTCACGTACTTGAGATTCACGCTTTGGAGAAAATCAGGGAGACGACGGCGCTGGTTGATCTGAACACCGACGGCCGCTGCTTCTCCGCCTCCGTCGCCGCCGTTGGTGTTAGCGCCGGTGAGTTTTCCGGCCATGGTGATTCAAATGTAGAGAGAGATAGTGAAGTCAAAGATTTAGAAATATAGTTATTATAAGTATATATTTATAATAGTAATAATAATAGTGTACCTTCAAATTGTGTGGATGATTGAGAGTGGCTAATGACCCACATTTTTAGTTGTCTAGGGGGCTATTTGTTTATATTTGAACGTGCTTTGAACCTAAGACTTCGTGTAATAGTTAGTGTTTTTAAGAGATATTTTTTGTTATGTGGATGATGACTAGGAAATAGTTATTATATGAAAAATTGGCATAATGAGATAATGCCTCATAATCATTATTAAGAGAGAAAAGTGAGAGAGGGAGTGTGTGATGAAGTGGGAAAGAGATACATGGGGCGTATGCGTTATATATAAAACGTCTAGATTAATTTTTGCCTCATAACGCCCATGCGTAATGGTGTAGGGGCGTTATAGGGGGCATTTTGGGGCTTTATCACGCCCACTACATGTAATCTAAGTAATTTAGAAGTCTTGTTTAGATTAGAGCGTTTGGTCGTGGAACGATCCTAGCATAAAGAATTGAGTTTTTAGAGCTGATTTTGTATTCGCAAGTCATGTAAGCGTCGTATAACGTCAAAGAATTCGAACTAAATTTGCACCCTTCTACGAGCGGGTATATGCTAGAGTAAAATGTAACAATGTTTTAGTTTCCACTCCAATGTGGGACAAAGTGAATGAAATTAAATTTTTAGAAACTCATTCAGATGCCTAACAAAAAAGTCATCTTAACTATTTAACACTTAATCATTCAGCAGTTCTAAATAACCCCATACACTTTTTGGGTTTTCTCAACAGACCATGACGTGTTTTATGTTAATACTTGTTTTCAATTGTTATTGTTAGTTTGAAGCTTATAGATGTCGTTAACATGTTTTAAAAGAAAATCGACTAGCGTATAAAACCACTTCACTTGTTTTCGTCTAGAAATCTTAATAACAATCTTTGTTATTGACAATTTAATTTAATGTTACTGTGGTTTTAACTTGCGACAGTATGACATGTTCTTTGTGTCTTTTGTCGTAGGAAGATACAAAGAGATACGTATATGTATAACACCTTTCGTGTGTCTAAGAAACCCCTTGTGATATTATTAAATGTGAAATAGTAAAAATATTTATTAACATTAGTACTTGACAATGAAAGAAATGTATCTAATAAGTGTTTGGTGTCACTAGAATAGATGGAATGCTTTTTATATTTTATAATATATAAAAATGTTTTTAGCATTTGTCAACTTTAACAAGCATTTAACATATAAATCAAGATCGAAAAAAAGCTTTCTTTTAGACGCTTCCTCTTCTTTTAGTCGAGCTAGGCTGAAGACTTTCTCTTTCTAGCCAAGCAAGCCCCCAAAGGCACGTGTCGTTGGCTAAGCCCTCACTTAGGATGAGTCGTGCGTGCTGTCTTGAAAGAGAATTCCCACCGCTTTTAGTTACACTTTAATCTTCAAATATTTATGTTGAACTTTATACAAATTTAAGTGTAGTTATACTTTCAATATTCTTAAAAAACTTTAGTCCTGAAAAAAAATCTTTTAATTTCCTTTTAAATGATTTTTTTTAGGATTTTTAAATAGCTATAACTTTTTGATATATTGTTTAAAAAAACATAGATCATAAAAACGCCATTTTATCTTCTTAAATTTGATTATAATGTTGTAAAAGTTTTTTTAATTTAGAAAAAAAGGTTAGGTGTAAACTTAAGTAATTATCATTTTTATGGCTATGATACAATATTTAATAGTTAATACATGAATTTATGGTCAAAATTGCTGTTTAAATGTTGTACTCCATGTCGCATCATGCGGACACACATCTAATCTAATATGAAATATATAAAGATGAATATCTATTAACTGTTAATTAGCTGCATTTATTCTTGCTAGCGATATCTTGTATGATTGTATTTATCAGTTCTAGCTCCATATCAAGGATTTCGTCACTAGCAATATCGTCAATATGTATATCATCAAAACCTCAAGACTTGTTATCCAGGAACTTATTCAAATATACCATATTGAAATTAAGATATGAGTTTTTCGCTAGATATATGACCAAATAAAATCATCCAGTTCGTGTAGAACCTATCACTAAAATACTCGTAGAGAAAGATAAAGAAAATGGTTTTCCATGAGATGGAAAATGAAAACTACTAGCCCCACATGAAGTTTGTGAATAAGTTATTGTCTGATAACGAGCAAGGAATATTCGTCTTTCTGCTAAAGAGGGTGTATTGAACTCCTAATTCATTAGATATTTTTATGAACGTACACTAAATCTCGTAAGTAAATTGCTCCAATTTGTTCACTCATTTGATAACCAGAGTCATTCTTTGATAAATTATCACTATCAATCAGACTCAATTGTATTTATTAACTCACCGCATCACACTAAAACCTATAAAAAACCGAATCACATATCAAATGAAAAAAAATTTAGTTACACATTCACTTTGTTCCAAATTTGAACTAAAATTAGTTTCCACCAAAAATATTATCTCAATTATTTTGATATCTAATATAATTTTGTTAGTTTTAGTGATTATGTTAGTGAAAGTCAAATTTCACACCCTAGAACTAGAATGATCACAAATAAAAAAACTTCAAAAAAATCTAGATCATTGTGGACAGATAGATTAGTCGTAATTGTTGGCTCTACATTGATGATAAAGAAAAGTTACCATCAACGTACATGAAAAGATATACTACAAGATTAAAACTCTAGACTTAATTCTATAAATACAATAAAAACAAATATCATATCAGATTATTTTGTCATATTATATAGTGTAGAGAAAAAAATAAAATATGAACGTGAACTATTTTACTTTTATTATATAGATGCGTGAGACACGTTATGTTCATTTTATTTGAACTATTATCTACATTGAGAATTTAATAAAATTAAAAATAATGTTTGAGAAACCCCACATGCAACTAACATGGCAAATCTGTGTATGTGTTTGCCAACTCATATGGCACATTTCTGACTAGCGCTAGTCTTTATTATATAGGGCACTACTCGTATTTATTGAACATGGTATAAACAAAACTCTAATTGGATTTTCATATTTTTATTTATGATGTATTGATTGTTATTATTTTAAATTAAAAATTTTACTGTTACTACTCCTAAGTCCTAACTAACTAAAAGTAAATATTAGTTAGACAAATACATATTTTTTTATTAAAAAGATAATAAAAACAAGTTCTTAGACAAATATATACTTAAATTATAAAAAAATATAAACTATAACTATAACATACCTCATTGATATAAATGACGTTGAAGATACCCGTTTGTGTATTCAAAGTGGTCCACTTTGAATTTAGGTGGTATTACCTTAAAGGGAATTATAATGTTTTAGAGGTCGTTTTCAAAAACCTTCTCTTATTTGTTGATTCCCTACTTTTTTACCAACAAAAACATGCACCCAAGATTTCCGCCAAATTCTCCTCTTGAATAGTTGTCTACATTTGGTGTTCAGCTCGCCCAGCTAATTTTTGAACTTTCTTAGCCGGCTTGCCCGGACTTCTACCATGCATCTCTTCAACGTATTCTTTATCATTACAACTTCATGAACTTGAATGTTTTCAAATTGTTGCATCTCCTGTGAATATTCTTCAATTTGTTCATTATAATCATTATAACCATTTTTAGAATTTCTACAATTTTTCAATTTTAAAAAATGTTTCACATTTTAATTATTTTTTCACGTATATGAGAATGAAACATTAAAGTAAACTTAAGTTATTTAAATGAAACAAAACAAAGATTAGTTGGCTTAATTAGAAAAAAAAACTTAAAACTAAGTTACCCAATTGAAACAAAACAAAGTTTGAGTGACTTAAGTGGAACAAAACTTAAAGATAGTTATCAGAGGAGCCCTGAGGTCGGGCAGTATGGACATTCGTCTAGGGCCCGGGAATCTCAAAGGATTTTAATCTAAGAAGGCTAAGAATGATTTATGACCTTCAGATCTCTCTTTAATGGTTGAGATCAATTTGTAGAAAAAGAATTTGGTAGAAGGGTAGATTAGTCATAGCACTTTTGTTGACTTTCTCTCTTCACATGCAAGGCACATGTCAGTGCCCCCACTTTTTTTAAAACGTTCATTACTTTTGGATACGATATTATTTTTTTTAATTACACCAAAAAACAAGCGTTTTGTTATCTTTATAACGCGTATAATATTGATATATAAAAAATAAAACTTTTTTAGCACTTGTTAAGTCCTTGTGTAATATCATGTGATTGTGTTATATTATAACTAGTAAAATATCATTTTTATTAAGTCATTATGTAATATCATCTCATTGTAAAGATTTGTTGTGTCATCTTATGTGTTTGTAAATTATCACCGTGTCACAAATTGTTAATATGTGTTTGAGAAATGTTCAAAGACTAAGTCATTTTTTGTTACAAAATGTGATAAAGACACAATGGTAAACAAAGACACAATGGTAAACAAAGACACAATGACACTTTAAAAAAAATCTAACTCACAATATAATTCAAATTTAAAAAAAGTGGTTCGGAGACGTTGTTCCTCATGTAATCCTCTTTCAAAAAATAAATAAACGAAATATTAAAAAATTAAACAATTACCGTTTTTATATATTTTTACAATAGACACAATAAAAAAAGACACAATAAAAAAAGACACAATGAGAAAATAGTAATTTTTTTACGTTTCGTTTATTTATTTTTGAAGGAGGATGACGTGGGAGCGTCTATACTTTTTGTGTAATTGTGTAATTATTATTAGATCATATGCAATCCTTATCAAATAAGATTACACAATGACTCGATGGATGACATAACAACCCAACGGATGACACAACAACCCAACGGATGACACAATGATCCGACGGAAGACAGAATGACCTAATAGAAGACACAATGACCTGATGGAAAACACAATGAGTTGAAAAAATATGAAAAAAAAATTGTTTTTATGTATCAATATTATATGCGTTTTAAAGAGAAAAAATGCTCGTTTTATGGTGCCATTTATTTAAAAAAATAATGTCGTATGTAAAAGTTATAAACGTTAAAAGAAATGAGGGAATTGACATGTGTCTTACTAGGGGTGTCAATTCTCGACACGACACAAAACATGACCCGAACACGACACGAAAGTAATCAGGTTTTGGGTTGGTAAATATAACCCGTTTAAAAATATGGGTCATGTTAGGGTTGACCCATATAAAAACGGGTCATTTTTGGGTTGAAGAATTTAAAAACGGGTTGACCCGCCAACCCGTTTAGGTTTCAAAATTAGTTCATCTATTTTTTTCTTTTCTAAAAATAAGTGTTAAGTTACTTTTATCTTTAGAATTTGTACTCACAATAAAAATGTTCATTACCACTTAAGTTTTTACCTTCACATTTTCAAAGCTAAGTATTTATTATTGTTTTTGTTTATTATAAATAAATTTGATTTGAATAAGATTTTAAGTAAATATATGGTTACTTATAATATTTTTTAAATAAAACCCAATATACCTATTTGTTATACGTAAAATCACATATTAAACATGCTACTATTTACAAACTTACACAACAACTCACTTATAACTCGCAAATTTATTAGGTTCATTTTGATAAATGAGTTAAACGGATCAAATTTGGGTTGACCCGAATTTATGTTATTCGGGTTAGGGTTGACATTTTTGACACGAATAGAAATATGGGTCGGGTTAGGGTTGCATAATTCAACCCGTCAACCCGCCAACCCGCGGTCCTTCAACCCGTTAACCCGCCAACCCGACACGATTGACACCCCTATGTCTTACATGTGGAGAGAGAAAATTTTAAAAAAATGGATATGACTAAAATACCTCGTCTCATAATTTAACTAGATGTCACATGTCAATCTCTTATTTCTTCTTAGCCTTCTTAGATTAAAATCCTTTGTAGGTGAACCTCACTCTCACACACTCTCTCTCTCTCTCTATATATATATATATATGTATATGTATGTTTTTTAAATAGACATTGGACTACATATTTAAGTAATTTTGTTTAACCTAGCAAACTCACATTTAAAAGCCCTTTTGACAAAACTAATATACTAAATTCATATAAAAAATCCCCAGGGATCTAAAAACAAATAGCGCAACCGTTAGTAAAAGGAGGACCTTTTTTCCCGACTAGCCCAAGGTCCTAAAATCCTCGGGCCGTCCCTGTAAGTTACCTAATTAAAACAAAACCATGTTTGAGTAACTTAATTAGAAAAAAAAATCAAAACTTGGTTATGTTTCTACAAAATTATTATATTATTTTGAATATGTATTTCATATTATATATATACACACACCATATTATATATATATACACATACTATTAATTAAAAAGCTTGATGAATAGTATTTTTTCGTGGTTTAAGGTATTTTGGTCATAATTGTTTTTTGTGGGTTTTGTTTTTTTAAGAGTTTTGCATTTTGGTTACTATTGTTTTTGTGGTTATGAATTTTGGCCACTATGTTAAATTTTTATCCTTTACTAGGCGAGTTTTTTTTTTCCGTTAGGGGTGGTGGCCTAACGGTAAGACGCAAGTCTTTAAGGTTCCACAAGGTTAGGGGTTCTATTCTTGGCGAGGGGGGGGGGGGGGGTTTCCAATTTTATCCGGGTGGGTTTCCTCCTTAGGGGGGGTGTAACGAGGGCCCCTATGGGGTAGCTCGTAATGGGGTGGTTGCCTTCGGGTGGTCTAACCAGGGGGTTTTCCGGTGTTACTGTTAAAAAAAAAAAAACTAGGCTAGTTTTTATGGGTTTTGTATTATGGCCACTAAAACCCAAGTACATCAAATTTTTGTTACAAGAATGTAATATATTTTGAATATATAACTGGTAAGTCGTTATCATAGTCGGTGTATTTTATATGTGTGGTAAAAAACTAGCTAATAATAAAAAAATATGTAACCAATTGCAACTAAACTTTTGTAAAGCTAAAATGCAACTTTTGTACGTTGCGAGAAGACGTAACATCTCTTGTACGTTTTAAAAGGTAACTTTTTATATGTTACGAGCCGTCATACCACCTCTTGTACAACACACGATAACGATATAAATCTGGCTTCCATTAAATCGAATGCATGCCCTAATAAAATTTTTGAATTTTAATGGGTACATAATGAAGCCAGGATGATGCGGTTGGCTTCATATCTTCAATGTAACTCCAAATTTAGAACTTTCTTTCCGGTCTTGTATTTTAGCTTCTTGTTAATTGATTTTTTTATACTAATAAAGTAATAATACTTACCACCGCCATTAGCTTGTATTTTCAGCGGGTCATTCATAGCAATGTTTCGATCCTTAAGGGTCAATGTTTTATTTTTAGTAGGCTAGGTTTTGCTATTTAAAAGAAGGTTGCGACGCAACTTATTGCCCGTTTACCTGTTATCTTATTGTAAATTCCTCGAGAACAGAAGATGATATATATTATTATGATTTATAAAAAAAATTAAAGTTTCTTTACCAAAAACTTGGTATATTGGTTTTCACTGGTCCCAACTATCATCTTTTGTCTTCTACCGGTCCCAACTATTGAATTGTCTGTCAACGATCCCAACTTTTATCACTTTGGTAACCACTGGTTCGTCGTTAAATTTTTTTTAACGCTGTTAAGTTTTTTCCAAATTCAATACCGATGTTTTAAACCTTTTGATCGGAAGGATAATAAAAGTCAATTGATGAAAAATTTACCTCGAAACGGCACTCCGAACAATGAAATAGTGCTTCAATTGGGTGTTTAAACCTAACGGTGCTTCAATCGGATGTAAAAAAATTATCGTTCAGAGATCCTTTTCGAGAAAAATTTTACATCAATCGACTCGTATTATCCTTCCGATCAAAAGGCCTAAAACATCGGTCTTGAATTTGAAAAAAACTTAACGGCATTAAAAAAATTTAACGATGGACCAGTGGTTACCAAAGTGATAAAAGTTGGGACCATTGACAGACAATTCAATAGTTGGGACCGGTAGAAGACAAAAAGTGATAGTTGGGACCAGTAAAAACCAATATACCCAAAAACTTCAACTTATCTAATAATAAATTTCTTTTAACTAAATTTTGTATTAATTAAATAGATCACTAGATAAGTTGAAGGCCTATTATTTATGGTAATACATTGTAATTATCTAGTGATCTATTCAACTTAACTAGACAATCTGTGAAAGTTAGTGTTTTAAAAAACAAAACATTATAAAATGCTAATCTCAAGCCTTACTGTGGTGGGTGTGGACACGGGTAAGGATGTGGGTAGAGCCCTACCCATGCGGTAACACCGCCGCCACCCATGCGGGTAGGGTGCGGGTATGAAGACCACGTGTACTGGTCACTGCACGAAACAAACACACCTCAAAGCAACTTTTTTGTCTTGTAATGCGTTAAAATGGTTGAGGGTATGTGAGGGTAGTAAAATATTCCACACCCATAAGTTATAAAGTGAGGGTAGTGTGTGTGGTTATAAGGTGAAAACCCGTGATTTGTAGGTTTTGAGGGTATTTGAGGGAGTGAAATACTTCAATCCCTCCACCTTAATATGACAAAATATTATAACTTGACATGGTTAAATTAGCAAAACTCATGGATCAAAACCAAAATTTACACTAGCTAGTCTCGTTAACACCTCTCAAGTCTTAACTAAGAACGTCGGCTACAAGATGGGCCCGAGACAACGGAATTAACCCAACAATATATTAACGACACCTGGGTGCTCATATGAGGCTAGAATAGGCATATATTATACCACAGTTTATTCCTCTAAATCCTTGTCTTTGTTAAAGAGAGGTGACAAAACACAAACCATGTAACAAGCTAGAATAGGCATATGTATGGTAAGTTTTAACATGTTTTGACTCGCTAAGTTCGTTTGTTTCAAGTTATTCTATCCGGCTCATTTGAGATAAAACATAACACATTCACTTATAAGCATGTGAAAAAGGTCACATACATGTCAGTGAATGTTTTAAGGGAACAGGTAAACAAGTCACAATTCAAGGTAACAAGTCAAATGGGTTTGGTTAAAAACTGGCTAAGTTGACCCGTTGAGTCTTACTTGTCCTTTTCTCTATTAAATCCTGTTAACCTCTACCACCTGTTTTAATAATAATATGCAGAAAAACTTGCACTAATATATTGTATGAAACCTATTAGAACTTTACTAGTAACATGGTGTATCAGTCAAAGAGTCATAAACATATATAACACACAATGAACAAACAAGCAAACAAACTAGTTGGCTGAGACCAACGGGGCAGGTTTAACTCAGCATGTATTTGGAAATGAAAAGGTACTAAAACAACAAGCATACATTTTTTTACCGAGTGAGAACATCTGATTCGTGAGCCATGAAATCCTCACCTGGCCTGTAGTATTTTGCCGGAGAGTATAAGCCGAGGTTGCCAACTTGACTTGTGTAGAGACAAGCAAATCTCTCCACCTACACCATTCAAAGTAGCGGGTCAAACAGATAATTTTGTGCTGGTTAAAACAGTTTGGGTTGATTGAACCGACCCATCAACACTTTATGTCGTTAGTTTTAAGTATTATTACTTGGTAATTAAATAATCAATGTATGAAAGTGATTACAAAACTGTATTGTTGAACTATTATGCAGTTTTTTTTAAAATAAAATGATTTAGGACATAGAACAAAATTACGCATCTTTGTCCATTTAACCAACTCGACCACCCATGTTACCCGTTTGCTTTTTAACCTGAGTTTATCTGTTTTCAAATAAATGTGATGAAACTGCCAACTCTGCAAGGATATAAAGTGAAATAACCTGGTGTGCAAAGCGGGAGTTTTGATACCCGGTTTTCATCAGCTGCCCCCACACAGGATGGAACTGTTGATAAAAGAATAAGCATGTTACAAGAAGAAAAAAAGCACACATAAGTAATAGATTCAATGATATTCAGGATACATGTATACACTCAATAACTTTTTCCTTGAAGGGATTATTTTATTTTAATAAATTAATAAAAAAGCAAACACGTGTCCAAAAAACATTAAAATTTAAAATCCTTAGGGAACTGATTACCTTCTGATGATAACTTCTTTGAGACTCTTGATGCGCAGCACGAACACGAGCGCCCTGAACCTATTCAAATAGTAAAAAGAAACAAGTGGATCATGGTTTACAATCACTTGAAAAAATTCTAAATTAAAAGGGCACATAAAGGATATTCATGAAAGTAAAAATCCATAGGCTTATGATAACTTTGTCGTGGATAGAACTACAAGTGGCAAAATGGGTTCGTCAAGTGAGTTGGGTAACAGGTCATAGCATGTAACTTTTTGGTATGAGCCGGGCCAGGTTGAGCTGATTTGAAAAAAAAAGTGTCTTGATCTTTCTAATCTTCCTATATATATCTAGTGTGTATAATTACAAAAATAATATATTACTTTTAGTAATTATTTAATTTCTAAAATAAAATGATTTTAGGAAATACACCGCGATTGACTGCATAGTTATGCACTAGAAATACACTTTTGGCTACTTTTAAGATAATTTCTAATCAACTTTATATGTTTGAGATGAAACAGAACTTGAGTCAGCCCATTCATAAGTAAATGGGTCAAAACTTGCACATCTATATGGAACCATGGGAGTTAAAAGGTTAAACAAGAGATGTTTTATTATTCAGATAATTAAATCAAATTCTCTTCACTTTTGTTATGAACCATACAACTCTCACAAAAGGATGAATCACGGCAGCCCCAACTGGCCCAAACCAAACCACCTGAGGCCCATGGTAAGAACAGCAAATCTAGCTCCCCAAGCAGCCCGCTTAGACGGTGGTCCAACGAAACTGATCCAGCAATGCACAAGGAATTTTTCTGATAAATTATGTTCCTCCTTGGCAGTGCTGGAGATTGAACCCGGGCTGCATCTCAATTCTCAAATCCCCCATCCCCAGACCAACTTGGCTACGAGCTTGAGGCACCATACTACAACTCTATGCCTTGACAAGAATAAGACTGCCAAACTGACACAAGTCTTATGGCTTGATGGCCTCACATATTTTTGGGTATCCAAGTATATTGTTTTCAACAAGAACACATTTCTCATTTTTTAAAATCATTAGCTACTTATTGCCCTACACCAACCTCGAGTATCTCAAGCTTTGAAGATGTATCTTCCTTTTCAACACCATCCAGATTTCCATGACTACAAACAAAAACCACTTGATTCAGAAAAACATAGTTACACAAAAGATTCCGAAACTGCATGAAAGTCATCTAATGTGGTTTCTTAAGAAGGAAATACTAGATAGGCCAATATGATTGTCTCCTATATCTAATGGGTCAAATAAATAAATTCCAAAAATCAATTAAAAAGGAAATGGGTCACACATGCCAAAGATAACCCGAAGATAAACTTTTATGAATAAAATCTCCTATATCAATTTATCCAAAAAACATATTATTACATAAACTTTATAACCTTTTGTATTCATACTTGACACACCAATTATCAACATAAATTTTTTTAATAAGTGGTTTGAGTCGGCATGACCCACAAAAAGGGCGTTTTTCCTACATTACCCACCCAGCCCATTTTCTAGCTCCTAAAAATACATACTCAAGGGACCATTTCAAATGATGGGTTTGATCTTCAATCTGTTCTCGCTCAATCCTTAACAGTTGGAGTTTCTGCACAAAATAAAAGTTTCAGTTATTTCTACCGCAAAGAAAAGTAGAAGCTTATAGCAGAAAATGGTCAAAATTGCCACCTCTAAAGATCACAACATCACTCGGGGTATATATCTAAGAGCTCATAATTCGAATCATATACCAAAACTTTGTTCACAGACTTTGATATCACAAAACCAAAGACTACCTTTCGAGTTTCCCATGAGGATGAGAGGATTCTAGCCTCCTTTTCAAGTTCTGGAACAATAAGCATTGTCCTCCACCCTGTTTCATTTAATTGTATGATAATAAGATTAAAACAAAGATTTCGATAAGCTACAACAATGACATCAATAGTTGAATCCTACTAGAGCAATGTATAGATATTGGCTCTTGACAATAAACTAGTGCATCATATATTGCCAGTTATATATATAAACACTTCTAAAAGTCCACAATGAAATTATGAATGAACAAAGAAATTTATACCCAGAATTTTTTTGCTGCGTAAGATATCCCCATATATATGATCTCCGACATATAACACCTAAAAGAAATTGAATGGTATAACTAATTTAATGAAATAAGTGCCAAACTGAAATAAATTAAAACAAAAACAATCAATAGAATATACTATTCTACACTAACAGAAAAAAAGAAAACAAAAGTTAAGGCAACTAGATAGGAAATAAATCTTTGTTAAAAAGTTCACAAAACCAAGCCAATAACTACAAGTAAAAAGGCAATGAAGAACAAAAAATAAAATACCTGCGAACTTGATCCCACATTAAGTAGTTTATGCAGATGGCCAACATTACCTCCCTGAAACAGCCAATATAAGGTAATACATCGTTTAGATATAAGACACTAATATATTCACCAACCCATGTATTCTGATATATAGATTGTACAGTACCTGAAACACCTTGCAGTGCTTATTTGGGATCTGATCGGGCAATTCTAAAGCAGGACCTCCCACCTAGTGACAATTAAAATGTTTTATCAAAATATAGTGTGGGGTATAAAATCAAGAATGGAAGAAATCTACACACAGACCTGAGCAAGTGGAGTGCCATTGTCAGTATTAACAAGCTTCCCAGAGTCCGTCTCAACCATAAAAATGTTAGCACGATTTTCATCATGGAAAAAGCCTGGCTTCGCACTGCATTACCAAAATACTTTTCTTTTAGATATGCTTTTAGTACAAAAAAAACATATACAAGATCCTTCCAAAAAAAATAAAAAGCATAACCTGCCAGTGATGACAAAATCAAAGTGTTGGAGCCAATCAAGGCTCAAAGAAGAACTGCCATCCATTGTCCGCGCCCCAAACACAAAATTCATCACGACATTTGTGTAATCCCAAAGGCTGCATTAAATAAACAAATCTTAGGTAGCAATGTAGCAATGTAATATCTTAGTAGCATTGTAATTTGTACCCATTAAGAAAATATAGCACAGATGCTGTTCATAGCTGCCATAGTTTTAAAATTTAATCATTTGACTCTTGTTGGTTGTGTGATACTCCTCTGATAACCCATTTATATGAACCAACCCTAACCAAATGAGTTGCCTTTTGTGATCATTATATACGCGTTACATAAAAAATTTAAAAATATAAGCATACCTGTTTGTCACTATGAATACAGCGCGGCCAGAAGTTTTCAGCATTTTAAGCATTGGAACTATAGAATTGTCCTCATTGATATACCTGATAATTGAACACATTAAGGAAAAAGAAAATACAAAAGAAGCCACTGAAGTGTGAAAAAAGCATATATTATGGGTGTGCAGATATATAAACACACATAGACATAGTCATATAGATATATCCAAAATAAAGGCTTCAAAAAGCAATAATTTCAAGTCTTTCCAAATGGGAAGGCATATGTACCACAGCCTAGTAACATACTTCCACCGACCACTGTCAACTTATGTAAAAAAATTCATCTCAGATTATTTTCAATTGCCTTTTTTTGTAATATCCCCAGTTAGGCCCCAACATAAAGCACCATCTTATCTCATGTAAACCTTTTTCACCTACTTAATACTTTGATTCTGCAACCTCAGCATATGTATATCTAGATATCAAACTCTATTACTATGTTTCATGACTTATCAAACTTTATACTTTCTTATCATTTTTAGTTTTATTCTTTCCTTTTAAAATTTAAAATCTACCACTTCAGTTAATTATTCAGAACTAGAATTAGATTTTGGGGAAGATAAATTTTCGTATTCATCTTATTTTGACTCAATTGAATTTCATTCCTAAATTCCGATAATATTCGAAAAACTTGAACTAGATGTGAAGTTCTAACATCACATCAAGTTCAATTCAAACTCGAATCCTGTTTTTCTAATTAAAAAGAAAAATCAAAGCACCCATCTAATTACCAATTAAGCTGTGCCATGAAAAGTTTACATTGCCTAAGCGATGTCACCAGAAACAAGATTGATGATCAATAACCCAAAGTGATCCAATTAGAAAAGCCATTTCAAATTGGAAAATTGCCACTAAAACAAAGAGAAGTGAAATGAGAGCAAGAGAAGACAAAACAAGACTCCCTTGTCTGTTTGCTTCTTCATTTTCTCACAGATTGATGTATATTTAATTGAACGCCATATACGTCGTATATATCTATTCATCAAAGAGCATGTAATGTATTTGATCAACCTGAGTCCAACTATACTATTAAAGGGTTAAGTAAAAAAAATCAGCGGTAATGAACCAAAAATTCTCAATCTCATGTGACGTGTCAATTATTTACCACTTGTTAGGACTCTTTTTCCCAAATAACTGTTATAACTTCTGATCTCTATCATCTTTGCCATTAGGTAAATTTTCATGAAAGGTTTTTGGTGGGAAAATGATGATTTAGTTCCCTAGTTGCACGATTCATCATGGTGATGCAAGTTGCCTTAAATTGGAAGTAACAAAGTAGTACGTGTTGCCACGTTTGCATTAAAAGCGGTCGATATTGCCAGCTGGACGCCTCTACAGCTTAAGGTAGCAAATGAATTCAGCTTACCCACTCAAAAGATGTTTCATTCCCTGTCCCCATCCCCACCCCGCACTGCTTTCTAAAACCAAGATCTACTCTTAGGTGTGAGTAAAATTCTATTTCAAAATGGTTGATGCACATCCGTAAGCGTAAAGTTTTAATACTTAAGTAAGATAAGTAATATTAATTTAATCTAGTTACAAAACACAATCATATCTGTTTTAGCATATCTCGTATAATTAATACTTGATCTTAGCAGATTTCTTGTGATTCTACACTGCAACTTCCTCTCCCCTGTTTCGGCGTGTCTCAAGTGAAAAAATTTTCCAACCTTCACCTTTCAACAATACCTCCTATAGTTTCTGTTTCTGGTTTTTTTGATAGGTGTTTCAGTTTACTAATGTTGATTAGATGCCATTTGTAAACTATTGTAGGTACTAAATGTCTAAATATTCTATATTGATGTTTTACCCCCCTCCCCAAAACACACAAACAAAGAAACGTTATTTAATATATATCACACCAATTACATTAAGAAATTCATTCAAGGATTTGAGATATAAGTACAATAACAAAATGAGTATGAACTTTATAGAGGAGTCAAAAGTAGGGGTGGAATAATTATTCTTTTGGTGCCGTGTCAATAAAAAAATATTTTAAGATATTTATGAAAATAAATCATTTATATGTTGCAACGAATGAAAATTTAAAAAAGCAAAAATAGGGTAAATACTTCAGGAAACCATTTTGTCACTTTATAACTTATGAGTAACAAAAGCTTATCAAGAAAAAGTTACACCGCATATGCTTGATTTAAACGATTCATTACAAAACTCAGACATGATGTTATAATAACAACTATTAACTATTTAATAGAAAGTCTATAAAAAATTTACAAAATAATTATTTGGTAAAATATTTCTAAGTTGTTGAACTTTAAATTGATTTATACATTTTGTTGATACAAAAACCTGACCACTTTTTAATAAAATTTTGAGTTCAAAAGAGTATTATGGGTTTTTTAAGAGTTTCATTTAAAAATAAAATATAAAAAATGCTATATATCATGAATTCATGATGATTCGTAAAATCGCGTGTTACGCAACATGGCACCACCATAATTCCACCCATGCTTAGTAGAACCTTATACTCTTTCAACATATAGTTACATAATGCTAGCAAATGTTAACTTTCTTTATATGAGAGGGGCATATATTAAAGATAAATTATTGATTAAAAAACATACTTTTTTGGATCCTTTGCAACCATTTCCTTCAAAGTTCCATCACGATGACACATGTCAACAGCAGATCGGACATCGGAGTAGATACGAGAGTAGCTGCAAGAAATTATTTTTACATTAATATTTACTAGACAATATCATTTAACAAACAAGTATAAACAAGGCAGTGTGTAACATGTGCAAAATCTCTGTTCTATAAAGAATCAAATCCCTAACACATTCCTTTTAGAATTGAAGGCAAAAGAAAGAAAACAACTATTTAGTAAACAATATCCATAACTTCAAAATTTACCCATATCCCCAAATTTTAAGTACAAAATGAAACATTATCACTTGGATCAGAGTGGAATCAGAATCAATCAATCTATCATCAATAAATGTGGCAAAATGGCAAGTTGGATAACGTGTCGTAAAACGGGTCAAAATGGGCTCGGTCACTTTGGGCTGAGCCACATTAACTGGTTTTAAAAGAATATAACTAACTAATGCATAAAATATGACTACAAAAAACCATATTGATGTAGTAACTATCTAAAACAAATCTTAGAGTAAGTGATTTTGGAGGGCTATGTGCATTGAAAGTAAACTTTGGGCGACTCTCAGCCGGTTGACCGAGTCGGCCCATTTGACATGTTACCGTTTTAGAAATATACTATTTGACCCCTTCGAAACGAGTCACAACCCAAATGGCCCATTCATATGCAGACATGTTGAAATAGCTATGAAATCCTATTAGGTGCAAAAAAACTCCTACCAAAGTCATATCTTACTGTGTTAGTCCGAAGTTAACATAAATAGGATGGGGATGATAAGAAAAACTCCCATATGTCCATTGATAAAATCTAATCAGATCATTTTTATGATTAATGCAATTCCCTTCCTAACAGTAACAATTATGATCTACAGTACTGACTACAATAAACCACATACATACCATGTAAGAATATACTCTAAAGGCTAAACACTTACTTTCATCTATGAACGACAAACTGAATCTTACTTTTATATCATCATTCCCTACATATTTACTACTGTAAATGGAGGTCCTAATATTAATTGTTAGATTTTTGGTTCTGAAAAAGTTTCTTTACAACCTTTCCTTTGATTTGTATGTAGATATCAATACTATAAATAACACAAACAAATCATTCTTACTAATTTTTCATCATGCAATATTAATACTCAAAAGTCAAATATGGAGGTTTAAATATGGCAATTTCCTCTCCCTCAAATGTCAAGAAGTTGATTGCAATCAAATTAGTCACACAACAAGTTGAAAAAGTGTTCATTCTATAAACACACTCAGACCCATGTTCCACAAGCAGTTAAATGTAAGTAAACAAAAAAATAACGGAAATCACTCCAGTCATTAAATTCCCATTAGCAAGCAGATTACACTAGTGCATCAATCAGAAGTTAAAAATATATTTATTTCACTATATTTTCAAGAAACTTAAAGGTTTAAGTCATCTATCCCCCTTACTCTTTTGCTTCTGATATCTTTCCTGGGCTGGTATCTTTAAAATCAACCAGCTGAGCAAATAGATAAGCTTCAGCTAACGAAAACAGGGTATCAATGTGGGCATAGTCAGGCCCATCAAATGCATCTCTCGTAAAAGTACTCCCGTATGTTGCTACCTTTTCATTCTTGGATATCAATCTGAATCCATGATAGGCAACTTTAACATATTTGTGCCTGTCCATCTGGGAGATAAAGATACAAAAAAATAGTAAAAAGAGAATTTAGAAAATGGGAAAAAGGTAATTAGCTGAAAATACGCTATCGTAAACACTTAAGTTTGTTAATTGACAAATACAAACCTTCAATATATTGCCTCTCTTTTTGTCAAGCACCAGTCCTCTGACCATGTATGTCCAATCAAAAGACCATTCCAGTAGCTGCAACGAAACAGAAAAGACACAAGAGTAGACATTACAGATATAAATATGAATTCATATATGTAATCCTAAAATATTTCTGAGATAAGAACTGAGATCATATGGTTTAACTATCACGCTTTAACATGGTTGATGAAAATGAAAAATGATACAACAAAACTTCTTTAAATTAGAAACCAAAAGCAAATAAGCTAAATGTTTCGGGTCATCTATAAATTCAAAAGCTGACGTTAGTACCAGGAGAAATTTTGTAAAGTATTACGTGCACAAGTAATTTATGATAACCACACTTGTATAAACTAACCTCTTTAGGATATCCCAGGTTGGTTACTAGCTTCTCAACCGTACCGTCATACGCAAGGGATTCGAAGGTATCAGGTTTGTATTGTGCTAAAGTATAGTCCATGTCAAATCCAACAGCAACTATATTTTTCATATTAACTGCACTGTTGCAGAAAATTCGTTTCCCTATATCAATTTGTTGCCTTTCTACAGAAGATGACTGTACACCCAAAACTTCACCATCTTCACAGACATTAATGCCGTCCATTTTGCAACTTGATTTAGCTGATAAAGGATATGTTTAATAAAAAATAGTAAATTTCAGATAATTCAAGAGGGAAAAGAATACAGCTTTGTAAAACTATTCAAAACACTAAAATGATCATACAAGAATCAGAGTTCAAGATATTAAAACACTCAGCGTACAAAGCTTGTCCAACACTTTCTGTGTCTGTGGGTAAGCTACATTAGTGATGAAAGAAAACTGCACGGAGGCTACAGATGCAATACAATTTCATCTCAAATCAGATCTTATTAGGTTCGCAGTCTTGTAACAAAATGAAAGCATTGTGAAATGAAAGGTGTATGAGAAGCCATGGGTAAATTTTCTCTTGGTAAATATATAATAAGTCTTGGTGGTTTACAAAATTATTCTAGCTTCCATGGGTGTGAGCTACAGTTCTCTAAGGTGATATACTGTTTTGGAAACCACATGGAAAGGCAAAATGCAAAAGAACATATTTAAACAACTGAAACGAACCACAAACTGTTTTGCAAAATCAGACACACAAATGCTAAGTTTTGTGAGTAGGTAGTTGTTAACGATTAACTATTATATGTTACAAGAAAAAAGAATTAACAGATTCCAACAAGCCATTAAAGTTGTACTAGATGACAACCAAACTACAAAAGTCTTATAATTTAAACAATGCAGAATGGATATACTTAACTGGAGGAAATATAAAAAAAAATAAAACCCAAAACTAGAGATATGGCAAGACACTTAATTGGCAGGTTTTTATATATTAATTAAAAGAGAAATAATTGGACATTTTAAAGAAGAAGATTAAAGAGAATCAAAGTCAATAACGCGCATTATTCACGTTTATAGATTAAGAAAAAAAATATGATAAAGAAATAGATTCAAGATCAGATCTGAAAAAAAAAAACTAAAATCCCATAAACATCTAAGTAAATGATTACAACCTTCAAACTAACAATACACTCATCCTTTTGAAAGAGAATTCAGCACCATATACATGCAATTCCCTTACAACCTTCAAACTAACAATACACTCATCCTTATGAAACACGAAATCGCAAAGCAGAAGAGCTAAAATCTCAAATCCATTCACTTACAGATCAAAATTTCATACCATCATCTGATCCATAAGCAAAAATATGAAGAGCAACATGAGCTCATCCAATAGCAAATAAAGAACGACTAAAAAGATAAAACTTCAAACATTTCTCACACAAACCTCAGTTCAGCAACCAATTTCATATTTTCAGATCGATGAACATGAACAGAACAACAGTACAATTCAAGTAATATTACTTGAACAAACATAAAACCTCGAATAATGAGCCCAATCAAGAGCAAAAACACTTGCATGCAAATGAAAATTCACCACAGAAACAATCTAATTACAAAACAATCAACTAAACTAAACAAACATTTTCATCAAATGAGAAACAATACCTATCAGAAGCAGGAAAACCTAAATCGGTAACGGAAGAACAAATTGGAGCAAATCGAATCGGTGAGTGATTAATTACGAATACAAATACGGTATCTTGTTATTGTTGTTGTTGTTGTTCTTATCACTTGTCTAATAAAAGCATTTTTCGTCGGTGGATGAACGTGACAAGTGGAATCGTATACCGTCGTCGTGTCGATTCGTGTTGACGTTCAATTGCAACCTGGCAACAACAAAATGTTGTCATCAAAATGTGCTTACGCACATCACTTCAATTTCATTTCATTTCATCAATTGCATGATTCATAATCGCAATTTCGTTCTCCAATTGTACACAAAACGTGAAAACACGTTTACTTTTCATGAAAAATGGCGGTTAGTGACACGTGGATCGGTGTCCGGTTGTTGCCGCGGCAGAGGACGGTGGTTTGACTTTGAAAAGTCGTGATTCCGGCAACGTATGGTGGATTAAATCAAATCGGCATATAGATACGGTTAATTTGGGGAAGAAATGTACCAACAAGTGACGGTGATGAAAGTGAAGGAAGAAGAGCGGGGGAATTGGGTTTTTATCATTTTATTTATTATGTGAAGATTAAGCCCTTGTTTCTTTCATGGTGTTTCATTTTGCTCCCTTGTGATTTCATGGTTTAAGTTTTCTCACCCATCACTTGTTGCACGTGTTCTTTGTCTTGTTATGGTATACATAGGTGGGAATAAAGGTGAAAAAAGAACCGAACCCGGAACCGGACCTCTGAAGCCTTTTTTTTTATGTTTGGAAATGGTAATATACTAATATGAACGTTTAAGGCTAATTTTAGTTTTTTTTTCAATTATTAGTAGTTTTAAAATTCATATAAATTGTTTGTCTTGAAATCGAATATAGTAACTCTTTTTATAGCATATTATAAAATAATTGTTTTCATCATTTTATGTTTGTATAAAAAGTTGGTATATTAAAAGTCAATTAATGATAACTAAGCATATGTGACTATGGAGATATATCCAACCTTAAATGTCAAAACCAGAGGATCAACATCGGAAATATTTCAAAGTTGAGTAACATTAGGGGGTGAAAGTTAAAAATATATGAAAGTTGGGATCAAATTTGTAAGTATGTTGAAAATGTGAGTGAGTAGAAAAATCGTAAATAACCCCAACTTGGGGTACTTAAGTAAAAAAAAAGGTCGAACATACCTTATACTTTAGACTATGTGTAGTGGGCATTATACACACATAATAACGTCCCAAAATGGCCAATAAAGCCATATACACCACTACGTGAGGGCATTATGAGACAAAATAACTCTTCAGGCGTTTTTAGAATAACGCTTATGCCCTCACGAAATTCCATGAATATCTCCCCACTTCTCTCACACATTCTCCCTCACTTCTCTCTATTGCCAATGATTAAGAGGCATTATCCATTACACCTATTTTTGTGATAACGCCCCATAATGAGGTGTCATCCACATAGTATAAAATGTCTCTTAAAGACCTTAACCATTACATATAGTCTTAATTTGTTATACAATATCTATTTATTTTAGTAAATAAGGTTCACATGAGAACACTTGTCAATCCTTTAATATATACAAATAAATTTCACATACGAAAAGTTGAGCTGTCAACACGAAGTTCATTCTCTTTTCTTATAATTTGATTACAACTATAAACACAATGTTTCTTTTAAAAGGAGTTTTTAATATTAAAATAAAAACCCTAAAACAAAAAACTTAACTATAGAATTTTAGTAAAATCATTTGATTTTTCAATAAAAGGGGAATGTTTCTTTTAAAAGGAGTTTTTAATATTAAAATAAAATCATCATTATCCAAAATTTCTTATTCTATTAGAATTTCCTAATTATTCCTAACTAATTTTAATAAAAGCTAAGGTTAAAACTGTAATATGTCAAAGTAAAGTAAGGGGTCAAAAGCGTCATTAGCCGTCAAATTAAAAATAAGTCAAAGTCGGATATTAAAACCGTAAATATGTCAAAGTTGAGATGAGAGTCCAAACTTGTAAATATAACAAAATAAGGGACTAAATAGTTAGAGTTAATTACATAAATAGGGCCTATGCTTTATCTAAAATAACAAGTTTGGGTACTAAGGTTTTTTTTGTTGCAAGTTTGAGTAGTGGTCTTTTAAATTGTAACGAGTTTGGGTATTAACACTAACAAACGTTAGTTAATCTGTTAACTTCAAGGCTTTTTAATATTTTTATATTAGAAGGGCTATTTATGAAATTTATTATTTGTAATTTACATAAAATATTATAAGATAAAAATATAAAAAATAAAATATTCATTTTCTTATCATGTATATATTTCCTACACTTCTGATAGTTTTTGGGTTACTTTTAATTGGATTTACTCGTATTGGTTCATATCTGATTTTAATGATCTGAAAAGACTATGAGCTAAAATGGTGTACTATTTTAAACTAAACTTTAGATTGCGAGTAAAACTTTAAGTAGGTTTCACATATTATTGTTATGAATTATTCTTAAAGGTTTGAGTATTGATCATAATCATTTGCAAATTTAAAGTGTTAAACAAAGCAAAAAAACAATCATAATTATTTGCAAAGTGTTAAATAAAGAAAAAAAACAAGCAAATTCGAATATCAAAGTGAAGCTCACGTGAAATTTCTCATTTCAATAATGTTATTACTTGTCATTTATTTTCTTACCGTATTTTCTTTCAATAACCACTAGCTAACACCACAAATCATATTCATAAGCCTAGTAGCACCAGCCTAACCATTTAGTAAGAGTTGGATGGTGTCGATTAGGGTAACACGGATAACCACTAGATAATATAACTCTTAATAGACTCTCGCCTAATTAAGTTACTTATGTCAAAAAGTTGTGAAAAAAATATAAGGTGGTGTTAACCGATGTCATATAATGTTGGTGGTGCTACCTAGTGGTTCGTAAAAAAAAATCATGGAAAAAAATGAGTGTTTTGTTTTAAATTTTTATCGTATAATATTTCATGTAAGTTACAAAACAAGTTCATCAATCATAAATTAATTACATAACTAGCCCTTCTAATGTGAAAAGATTAAAATGTCATTGAAGTTAACTATAAAACTAACATTTGTTAGTGTTAATACTCAAACTTGTTACAAATTAAAAGACCAATACCCAATCTTGTAACAAAAAAACCTTAGTACCCAAACTTGTTACTTTGGGTAAACCATAGGCATCATTTGTGTAATTAACTCAAATAGTTAAAAACAATAAAGGGGCAAACTTGTAATTTGTAAGACCGGGATAACCAACCTTGTAACTATTTTAAAATATTTCTAGATTGCAACTTTCAAAATTTTTTAATAACTTCCAAAATTTAAACTTTATCTTCTTTGCAAATGTAATTAAAAAAAATCCTTTTTATCTCATTTGAAAAAAAAAATTACAATAAATCTATTAATCATTCCCATATTTAATGGAAACTTGTTAAAAATTCTTTAAATATATATTTTATAATCTTTTAATGACTTCAAAAACTAAACTTATTTTTTTTCATAACTGTAATAAAAAACTTCATAACTTATCTCATTTCAGTAATTATAATATGTCTTTTATAACTTTCACATAACTTTACAAGAAATTGTTAAAAGCTTTTACAATTCTTATGATTATATTACTTTTTATTATTTTATCTTTCAACTCGTGTAGTGCTCAAGATCTAACCTAGTTATATTTTATTGTATTATACCACACAGTACACTTTGTTATTTCATATTATTTTATTTGATATTATATTATATTAAATTACATCACATTACATTTTATTACATCATATTACATCACATTACATTTTATTACATCATATTATATCACATTACATTTTATTACATCTTATTACATCATATTACATCAAGTTATACTATATCATAGCATAATATAATATATCATATCATATCGTATTATATTATACTAACAAGGTTAATTAAAACTTATATAACAAGAACATACAACAAACACATCTTAAAGTAAGTTATATATCATATGGTAACCTATCGTATTATTAAGAAGGTTAATTAAAAAGTTGGATAACAAGAATACACAACATATCTTAAAGTAATTAATTTGCATATAATGATCAACTTAAAAAAAAACTATTGTTTTTCTCACAAGTATTTCATGAAACCCTACTTTTCTACCCAAATCATTTGGCATTGCTTACTTCCCCGTATTCATCAATGTTAAGTTTTGTTATTGACATAATTTTTTCATGTAGCATGAGATATCAACCGAAGCAAATCATGTTCTAATCAAAAGGATCAAATTTATTTAAATCACGGCTCATTGTTTCGAAAATTTTCTTATACAATTATCATATCAGTTAGCACCAAACATACTCAAAGAATCAAATTTTGAAACAAAATTAAAGAGATCTACAAAAACATATAACTTTTAACCCACACATTTCAAAATTAACCATTTAATTAAAATTAATCGTGATTATGTAGCGTGTTGTGATTCAAAACTAGAAAAACATAGCATTTATGCATATAATCATACATGAGTAGAACTTTTGAACATGTAAATTAAAGAAGACGATAAGAGAACTAACATGTAAAATCGATCGATCGATCTTTGATGCCTCTTGGGTGGTTGTAATGGAACCAGCAAAGTTTTCTTAGAGAGAAATTGATGTTGACTAATGGCTGGGTTAACTAGTATGTTGGTTATAAAGGATGTTTGTTAGTAAGTTGTATATAGAGCTATAGGGAGTAAAAAGAAATGATCGAATAATAATTAAAGGCCGGTTTAACTAAATGAGTGTGCTAAAATTCAAAACCGACGAATATGAAGCAATTGTATAATTGGATATTTACTTATTTGAAAGGTTGGTACATGGCAATACATGTGAACTAACATTAGCTCTAAAGCATTAATTATTAATTTTACACTTTATGTGTCTCATGAAATGGTTCATACTTGAAGTAACAATGATTTACATGTGAACAAAAAATTATCCGTATGTGAACTAGTGTTAATCGAATTTGTAGGTAATATTCAAAGTAGCTATAAAACTGTGTGATGCGACGGTTGAGTCTCGCGTGTGTAATCTTGTCTCAAGCGTTGATAAAAAGTTTGTATATAGTGTCGCACGGTTGAGTCGACGGTTGAGTCTCGAATTTGTAGGTAATATTCAAAGTAGCTATAAAACTGTGTGATGTGACGGTTGAGTCTCGTGTGTGTAATTTTGTCTCAAGCGTTGATAAAAAATTTATATATAGTGTCGCAAGGTTGAGTCGACGGTTGAGTCTCGAATTTGTAGGTAATATTCAAAGTAGCTATAAAACTGTGTGATGTGACGGTTGAGTCTCGCGTGTGTAATCTTGTCTCAAGCGTTGATAAAAAATTTATAGTGTCGCACGGTATTGTATAAAGTTGTAATATGTCACATATTAAACGACAAAAATATATCCAAACTTAGATGTTAAAATGGTAATTAAGTTAAAACCAGATGATCAAAGTCGTAAATATGTCAAAGTAGAGTGAATGATCAAAGTTTTAAATATATCAAAGCTAAGTTGAAAGACCAAAAATATAAAATTGTCAAAATTAGGAGACTATATTAGTAAATTACAAAAATTGTAATATATAGTAATTTGCAAGTCTGATTTCAATCGACCTTTACAAACTAGATGTAATACGATGTAAACTTACATTTACTAAATTCACATATGAACAAAGCACTTACCCCAAATTTTAAATACCAAAAAGTTTAACAAATGCATACCTTAAGTAATTTTTAGGATCATGAGAGTGATATGTTACTTCTAGCCTAAATTCATAATAGTTTCATTAAATTCAAACACGAACACATGAGTTTTACCCTCACGAAATTCACAAGTACCTTAATGCGCGAGCTGCAAATACAACTAGTTTCATATAATCCTATGTAATGACTATTTTATAGGGATATATGGGATATTTAAATTTGCTATATTGGTTTCTGTTGGTCCTAACTATCACCTTTTGTTTTTACCAGTCTCAACTATCGAATTGATCAGTTCCAACTAGCTAGGCATTATTTTCAAACTTGTTTATTGAGTTAAATGAATGTTTTAAACTAATTTTGAATTTGATACTTTGAGGTTAGAATTCATTTAGATCACTTATTTATAAAGAGGTTAAACAACTGTAAGGGAGTTTAATTAAGATGACTGGTGTTCGTAATAACTTATTAGAAACCCGTAGGTGTCTTCTCGAAAAGAGTCAATGGTCGTATTTGTAGTGTCTTTGAGTAAATATTTTAAGTTACCAGTTCCATAGTCAAAATATATCTTTTCAAGTATTAACTGAAACATAGGGGAGTCGGGTCTAGATGTTTTATCTTCAATTAACTGTTTTCAGTCTCGTTATACATTTTTTGTCATTTACTTTTATGCAATTTAGTTTATTAATCGAAACCCCCTTTTAAATAATCTTTCTTTTAAAAGTCGTGTCTAGTTAAGTCAAGCCTTAGTAAGTTAATTTAGCGTAGTATAAAGAGTCTGTGGATCAACACTCGAACTTACAAACACTATATTACACTTGATCGGTCCACTGCCGGTTATATGTTAGTTACTTAATTGAGTCTTAGTTTTATAAATATAAAGCTTAGATGTTCGTATTTCATGTATAGTATTGCATGCATAAGTTGTCAAAGTGATAAAAGTTGGTGTGACACCCCGCCCGGTGGCGGAAAACACCGGGCTGTCATAGAATTGGATATCCATAGTAAACAAAGCACATGGTGTTGCTTTTATTAAAGTCTAATAATTATTATCATA
Source organism: Tagetes erecta (assembly GCA_030867185.1). Classification (NCBI taxonomy): domain Eukaryota; kingdom Viridiplantae; phylum Streptophyta; class Magnoliopsida; order Asterales; family Asteraceae; genus Tagetes; species Tagetes erecta. Next base: position 11,019,253 of record CM061489.1, read on the forward strand.
AGTTGGGGAACATAAGTCTTAAATGCAAAACACAATCCAAATAACAGTAAATGAAATAGTCATGATTAGTATTATTTCTAGGTCCAAGTCCCTATGTCTTGAATAGTAAAGAAACAAGCCAAAATCACGCGTCACCTGAAATACGCGAAAAATAAAGTTAGCTACACAAGCTAGTGAGTAAAACCCAAATTGAATAGTAATAGTATTGAAATCCGAGATCAACAAGATATGCTGCGCAATCCCACATGTATAGTAATTTCGTAATATCACCCTACCAGGACCCCTAGAATAGAATAGCACACCAACCACAATAGAAACCATAGTATCTCGTTTAGCCATTTGTCATGAGAACCACTCATGTAATAAATAATGATAACTTTTAATAACCGTCGTTTACCGTCTCGATATATAAGTCATCATTTAGCAATTTAGGGACATGGCATAGTATAGCATCATAGCATAGCAACATAGTATAGCAACATAGCATCTCGACATAGTAAACATGGAATTAGAAAGGCCGGGTTTAAATCACCTATCGATGTTGTACAAGCAGGTGGGTTTGTCAAACCATTAGCGCTAACATTGTACCGGTGGGATTACAAAGCAATAAAACTACTTTTAACTAACACATAAGATTGCATCAAGTCGCGAACTAGATTAACATATTTGTATGATCTCTTTTAGAAAACGAATAGAAAACGCAATATAGTAAAAGACATATTTCAGCCCCAAAATAGTAAAATGGAAAAAGGGGAGTGAGTTTACTCACCTTGAAATCCAAAGATAATAATAACACTAGAATCACAACTAGAGAGATTCGAGGATCGCCCAGATATTAGAATCACCTAATTAATCGGGAGAACCTAATTTAGAAACGAAGCAAGTAACGTAATAACTAGAATCAAGAAAATAGAACTTCTAGGGTTTTGGATTTGGGGTTTTAGGGTTTAAAATTATAAATTTGAAATTAGGGTTTCAAAATATAATTTGGGATTTTCTTTAGAATTTTAAAGTACCAATTGAGATTTAGGGCTTTAAAATACAATTTGGGAATTTAGGGTTTCAAATCCAATTTAGGGTCTCAAAATCCAATTTGGGGATTTAGGGTTTCAAATCCAATTTAGGGTTTCAAAATCCAATTTGGGGATTTAGGGTTTCAAGAACCAATTTTTGATAAACGACAACGTTTTAAGCAATATATATATATATATATATATATATATATATATATATTATACAAATCCATCCATACATGTATGTATTTTAAATTATAAAACTTACTTATATTATTTAGGTTATTAGGTAAGTAAGATTAGATGTTTAAGAAATGAAAATTATATAAAAATATAAAGTATGAGGGCAGTGGGTTTCAAACCCGTGACCTTTTGATACAAACTAACAATACCAGACCGCTAGACCAGAAAGCCTTTTTGTTAATGAATCTTGTTTTTAATTGTTTTAGCATTGTTTCACCAACAAAACCCATTTCCAAATAAACCCTAGAATGAAGATCGATCCAATTGATCCAAACCTGATAATCTCAACCAAAATAACCATAGGGCTTTTTATCTACTCGAGGTCACGAGCATTTTAACATCAAAATCTAACCTGTTTGATGAGGAATTGGACCGAGAAGACGAAGAACAGTACGCGACTGGTGCATAATCAAGGCGGTGGATAGAAGTGGTTAGGATGAAATTCAATCTCCAGATTTGATGTTGATGAGATGATGAATGAATCCCCGTAAGCAATTTCAGTTCAGAAACACGAATGGACTGCGATTCATGGAGTTGCAGGTTCGAACAAAAATGGAGATTAAAGACTGCTTTTCTAATGATTCCGGTTGAAATTTGATTATGCAGAGAGTGACAACCATGACGTGGGAGTTTTTGAACATGTTCATTGAATCTGATTGGGTTTAGAGACAGTCGAACGAATTATGATTTGAAACCGATAAGAATTTGACTCAATTTAATCGTTACAGCGTGAATTTCGCTAATTCAATGACATGGTTACGTTTCAATTGCCCAAGAAACGATTTGATTATCTCAGTTCTGAATAAAGTACATGTTTCGACCGTTTTGGATTTTGAAGTAACCGAAACATTTAGATTTGATTGGATAAGCTTTTATGTTGCAGTAGAATCGATTCAAAGATGGTCATGGGTTCGAGTTTAACATATAGACTGATTTACTGTGATTTAATTTGACCAAAAATGCCCGGAAAGTGGTTTTTGTGCTTCGCCGGAGTCTAGGGGTGTTCATTCGAATCGAATGCGAATTGGGCGAATTAGGCGAATCGAATTGGTCGAATTGGGACTTTTAAAAACTGTATTCGTATTCGATCCACATTCGAATAAAAATCTATGTATTCGATTCGATTAAGTTATTCGAATTCGAATCGAATTCGAATAGATTCGAATGTATTCGCTTTAAAAAAATATAAATAAACAAACACATCAAGTAACAATACAAATGTAGCACCAACATAACAAGAAACAATACAAATGTAGCACCAACATAACAAGAAACAATACATATGTAGCACCAACATAGCATAAATGCACAACGTTACCCAAACAATGTGCAAAACATCATCTAAACAATATGCAAAATACTAGCACATCAACAAGTCTAAAACATGTTAATAAAATGTCTAAAACTTGCATAATCAAACACAAAAAAGACTATAAACAAGTTTAAAACCTGTAGAAACAACAATTAAGCAGTTGCCATAACACAAAATCATGTTCATATGCAGAAACAACAATTAAGATTGGATAATGGGTTGGATTTGTGTATTTTAACTTTACTTTAAGCCCACTAAATCATATTCATATATAGATAATTAATTAGATATATTAAAAATATATATTAAAAATATATATTAAAAAATATATAAATTTCTTATTCGAATTGGGCGAATCGAATGCGAATACAGAAAATCATATTCGTATTCGATCCACATTCGACAAAATTATTCGAATCGAATGCGAATCGAATTCGAATGACTAAAAGTCGATTTCGAATGGACTTAATCGAATTCGATTCGAATCGAATTTCGAATGATTCGAATGGTATTCGAATAATGCACACCCCTACCGGAGTCCGATCAAGCGTGGCCGGAATTTGAATCGGAAACACGGGTGTTGCGAGAAGGGGGTTGGGTTTTGTAATGTTTCATTTTCACCCCTGCAGTTTGACTTTGTTATTAAATTGAATATATAAGTTTTAATATAAGTTTCAAACTTAACACTTTTGACCCAAGGTTATTTAAATATCTATTTTAACCAACTAACTTGACTGAGTTATATTGTAAATTTTGTAACACGGCGTTTTTATACGTTTACGTTGTTTAGACGTCGAATGCTTATCTTTTTAACTTAATAGTAATAGATTTGATGTATATATATACTTATGAACTGCTATTCATATATTCTTGCAATTAATCTTTATAAATATTATAATATATACATTTCAAACCTACGTGAATAATTAACTACAACTTCTAAAACATTTACTATTTATCTTTATCACTTTACATAACTTACACCACATTTAATACTTATCTTTTATCACTTTACATTTAACACATTTTATAATTTATTCCTTGTGTATACATTTTATCACTTATCTTAAAGATCAAAAAAACCCCTTTCTCCCTAAAAAACCAAAAACCAACAAAATCAAATCATGGCTTCTTCACAAAAAACCGTAACACACATCAACAGATCAAAAATTAAATCACCAACAAATTCGTCAACCAATATCTTCTTCACAGTTCCTCCATTCGAACCAATCGCTTCTTCACAATTCGTACGTTTCACCATCTAGGCTTCTTCACAGTTCGTCCGTCGCTTCTTCACAGTCCCTTCATTCGAACCCGTCGCTTCTTCACAATTCGTTCGTTCGCCTGTCTATGCTTCTTCACAATTCGTTTGTCTTACCGTGTAAGTTTCTTCCTCTCTTCGATTTTCTTTGTTAACCAATTTAATGATTTGGTTTTTGTAATTTACTTTGAAAAAATAAAACCAACAGAAACCCAATTGGCGTTTGTATATACAGATATGAGACCATCGTTATTTTCTTTATGTATTAATATGCTATGTGAATTGGAAGAATTGAGATAGTATGTTTACGTATGTGTGATTGTATTAGTGCGTTTATGAACGTTTAATTGGATTAGGGGTTTGGTTATACATGCATCGTTTATTTGTTTTGATTTATGGTTTTTGCCTGATTTTTGTTAGGAGTTGGTGTAGATTTTAGAACAGGTTTTATTGTATAACCTTTCATATCATGTACATTTGAACTGTGATGTACGTGTATGCTTTGCGAGAAATGTACGTTAATTGTCAAAGTCGGAATTGTCCGTAAAGTATGATGTCTATTTGATTATTGTTTTGATTATACATAGAAATTAAGATGAGATAAATATTTCATTATTATAAGTATGCTAATAATTGTAGTTTTCAGTAGTTACAATTTACGTTTTGCAATTCATTTTTAAAGCCATTTTGTTGTACCTATTTTGAGGAAGCCAACCGTTTGTCCGTTTCTGGTAATTGAGTAGTTGTAAATGATTGTCTAATATGTCTAATTGAGGTTTATATTAATATTATGATATTGGGGCATTATTTATATTATGATATTGGGAATTGTTCTTTATGATGTTAGTATGCTAGATATTGTATGTTTATGATATTGAGTTATGAATTAAAGAGATAATAGTTCTTTATCTGCCTTAAATTTTAATTCGGACTCTTGTATAATAAGTGTATTTAAGTTTCTATGTGATAGCTTGAATGTGACTAGAACTAGGACAAAGTTTCTATGTGATAGCTTGAATGTGACTAGAACTAGGAAATACAAAGATAGATGAATACTATGTTTTTCTCAATGAAACCAAAAAAGATCCACATTCAAAAAGGAAATTTACTCTCAAAGAAGGTACCAATAACAATAAAAATGCTATTGACATTCCAATTTTTCTTTACCTTCATACACATTTCAGGTGCTACCACAAGCAAGACCCCAAAAGGTAACTAGGGAGACAATGAACCCATATTTTAATCTGGTGCAACAAGACTTTTAAATCAACTTGGCTACAAACTTTTTGGATCAAAAAAAACGACAATCATCACAATTCAGGCTTCAAATTACTTATCTTTATGTACATAGTATTTACATTATCACTTATTTAGCACTAATCCTGTATACGATATATATCACTATCTAATGATTGATAAAAATCTAACCAGGATATCATCAACATCTGTTAAAAAATATACCGCAATTCCGCAGCGAAGCGCGGGGACCATCACTAGTTAATTAACAAAGTATACTTTAAATATTAACCCGTAGTAAATTCGATCGTTTTATTAAAGACGGGGAAACATAGAATTCGAAATGTTCATTCATATTAATTATGAAACGTTACAACTATAAGGGATTTAATTACGGACGCTATAATTTGACAAAATTTAACACCGATATAATTAACGATAAATAAATTCGGGTAGGAGTCGGGTATTCGGGTTTGGGTTCGGGGCAGATGTCACAGTTGGAACCGTTGGTAGCCAATTTAATAGTTGAGACCGATAGAAATTAAATAATAATAGTTGAGACATGTAGAAATTAATAGGTTTTTTTACATATTTCTCATTCCTAAGTCCATCAATTACATATTTACCCAAGCCTAAAGTTTAATTACATATATCCCCTTTGACATAATAAATTACTCATTTACCCCTTCTTTTACACAAACCATAGTAAAATATAAAAATATATTTATGAAGATCATTAAGGGTAAAATAGTAAATCAAATGGCTATTTTAAAGAAATTGGGTAAATATGTAATATATGTGGTTTAAGAAGGGGAAATATGTAATTGAATTTAAGGATTGGGTAAATACGTAATAAATGATCTTATAAAGGGGATATATGTAAATGCCCCAAATTAATATACCTAAAAATAATAGTTAGGGTTGAAACTCAAAAGCTTAAAAAGTAACATTAACAATAAATTTTTCTAATAATATCATTATGTAAAAAACACGTAACATATGTTTTTTTAGCAAATTGTGTCTTCCTATCATTGGTCTGTCGTACTCGTCAGAGTTTCATGAACTTCGTTGTGTACTTTTAACATGTAAAACATAATTGTAGAGTTAAAACAAATTATTTAATACATGAAAAACAATGACAAAAAATACCAAATTAACTAAAACATAAAACACGATGAGGAATATGTTTTTCTTGTTAGTCATGGTATTTTCCTGACTAATATTATGTTTCTTCAAAAATGATGAATTCAAAAAAATACATTGGTGACACCAATGTGTTTTAATATTTAACATTACTTTTGAATAAGTTGATAAATAGTAAATTGATATTTTGTAAATAAGTGGATTTTTAAAAGCATTTTGATGTTTGTTTATCACCTTTTATTTTCTTACTTCTCATGTTTATTTTTTTTGGTTTCAATAACAACTTGTAATGATAAAATAACAAAAACTTAAAAGTAAGGAGTCTACTGTCTAGACGGGTATTGAAGAGGTTAGGGCGTCATCGCCCAGATCAGGACAAAACCCAAGCCAGGTCCCGTTCCTACTGGAGCCCGGGTCCGGGAGATGATAACTACCGGGCATAACGCCTCCCGGACTCCACCAGAAGCCCGAGGGTTTTGGGTAACTTAACATTCTACTTGCTCCGGGATGGCAGAAGACATAGCCGTTGTAAATAGAGGCACCTGATAAACCAGAGGGTTAAAGCATAATTAGACACATATCATTATCGTATGGATAAAAGAATGTCATAGAAGTGTGTATAAATATTTGTCTTGTACCAGAAGAACATTCATTCCATTCTAAATCAAGATTTATTCTCTTTGTAGTCACTTATTCACTTATTGATACTATTTGTCTCACCAAATACCACACATCCAATAACATTGATTGCTTCCAGAATCTTGGAAGCAACAAGTGGCGCCATCCGTGGGACCCATCTCTGATCTTTCTCATCAAAGGATAATCAGACCCCACCCCAAACGACCGGTGAGATGAGTCAGTCATCAACCCAGCCAGAGGCCCTAGAGGGAACCAACCAGCAACCTCCTGAACCCCCGGGAGGAAACACAAACAATCAGCCGGCCAGCGTCCCTCCGGGACCGAACGCGTATTTGTCATCCATGACCCAAGAAGGAGCCGTAATATACACGGACTCAGACGAGGAGGAGCCGCGGGGGGTTGCGCGAAAGGACGAAGAAATAACGACGGACTTCGTGAAACAGAATAAGGCTGCCATTCTAACGCAACTCGCCGAGCTAGAAAAGATCGAACGGTTAAACGAAGTCAAACAAAAGCTAACATTCGACCAAGCCACCCCTGGCACCTCAAATGTACCAGCACCAGCAGTGGTCGACATGCCGGTCACCAACCCAACAACGTTCATCCCGTCCCAAGGGCCGCACTTCCAACCACCGATGTTCGTCCCTCACCCTTTCCACACACAATTCCCGCAGTTCCCTCCCGGAGTGTCACCAGGAGTGCAATACGTCTTCTCCCCTATCCAGCCACTACAAACTCCAGCCCCGGCTGGAGTCCCGGTGAATCCGCAGGCAAACACTGTATTGAGTGCCGGAACTTCCGAAGACGATCTCTCAAAACCCTATGTACCGGAGAATTTGGCGACCGAGTCGAAGTTCACTAGACGCATTGCCAACTTTCAGTTCCCAACAAAGCTAAAAATGCCAAATGGAATAGGCAAGTACAGTGGTTCTGGGGATCCGGACGATCACATACACGCGTTCAAAGGCGCAGCACAGGTGGAGCGTTGGGCGCTCCCGATCTGGTGCCACATGTTCGCTCAGACGTTCACCGGCCCGGCGAGAGTATGGTTTGATGGTCTTCCGACCGGAGAAATAGATGACTTCATACAGTTCAAGGACCGTTTCTTAAGGGCATTTCACCAACAACGTAAGGCGTTAAAAAATCCGGGGGAGATGTTACAAATTAGAAGAAATGACGGCGAGACCATCCCTGAGTATATCGAGCGGTTCAACAGGGAAAGCATGAATATACCGGATGTGCCGGAGGTCATGAAGGTAACAAGCTTCATCTATGGTCTAAGGCATAACCAGCTATGCGGAAAGCTAAACGCCCGGTTCCCAAAGACACTGGATGAAGTAATGGATCGAGCCAGAGCATATCACAGGAGAAAGGAAGCGGAAGATCAGATGAAAGAAATGGAGGGTCGAAGAAACAAACACGTGCGGAAAGACGAAAAGAAAGAGGGCCCACAAACAAACCGACAACGAAACGAGCGGGACAATAGAAAAAGGACTTTTTCCCCCTATAAGGCGGAGGGTGGCGGAGAAAGAAGGCCGTGGATCACAAAAGAAACATTCACCCCGCTCTTAAAAACCCCCGCTGAGGTCTACGCGCTGGAAAGAAAAAACAACATGTTTACCACCCCCACACCGCTAAAGAACGTCAACAAAAACTCACGTCAATATTGTGACTTTCATAGGGAAAAGGGGCATGACACAGACGACTGCATCATCCTGAAGAGACAGATCGAAGCAGCAGTAAAGTCAGGCAAACTGGCACACCTGGTCCGGGAGATCAAAAAGAAGGGGCACGAACAAGGCGAAGAAACGGACCAAGCGGAAATCCGCCGACCCACGGTAAACATGGTGGATCAGGTGGGAAATGACACGACAATGGCATCCCGAAAGAGAAAGGGTGAAACGCTGGAAGCATGGATGAAGGCCCCTATTACCTTTGAGTCTCTAGAAGAGTGGGAGTCTCAGGAAAACCCAGTAACCATCACTGTGGGGATCGAGGGACACGCGGTAAGACGGGTCCATCTGGATGGCGGAAGTGGCTCTGAGGTTATGTACGAACATTGTTTCAAACAGCTGGACCCGGAAATCAGGGCAAAGATGCAAGAGGGGACATATTCACTTGTCAGTTTTTCCGGAGAAGTAGTTTACCCTTTGGGAAAAATCACACTACCGGTCGTAGTAGGAGAGAGCCAGCGGCGAATCACCATTAACATGACATTCGCAGTGGTCAGAGCCCGCTCGGCCTACAACGTGATCATCGGAAGACCGGGCATCAAGGCCCTCCGGGCGGTCGTATCAACGACTCACGGGGTCATGAAATTTCCCACCCCGAGGGGCATAGCCACGGTCCGGTCATCTTCCGAGTTGTTGGTCGCATCAATCCTGGCCAAACGACCGGAGCTCGTGGAAGACCCGGACCCGATCGTTGAAAAATGGATAATCAACCCTCGATTCCCAGAACAGACGGTAGGGGTAGGACGGAAGTTGTCGGCGGATACAAAAGCAAAGTTGAAAGAGATATTCTTGGAAAACGTCAAAGTATTCGCCTGGCAGCCTAGTGACATGACCGGAGTCCCCAGACGCCTAGCCGAGCATAGACTCGAAGTAATACCGTTCAGTCGCCCGGTCAAGCAAAAGAAAAGAAGCATGGGACCAGAAAAAAGTCGAGCAGTATGTGAAGAGGTAGCCAAATTGGTACAGGCAGGAATTGTACGAGAAGCTAAATACCCTACCTGGATCGCAAACCCGGTCATGGTAAAGAAGTCAGACGACACATGGAGGATGTGTGTGGATTTCAAAAACATCAATGAAGCATGCCCTAAAGACAGTTACCCCCTGCCAGAGATCGACAAGAAGATCGACGCCCTGGCCGGCTTCCCTTTAAGGTGTTTCCTGGACGCCTACAAGGGATACCATCAGATCAAGATGGCAAAAGAGGACGAAGAAAAAACAGCATTCCATACCGATGCCGGTACATTCTGCTACACTAAAATGCCGTTCGGCCTTAAGAATGCCGGTGCTACATATCAACATCTGATGGATGACATTTTCATAAAACAAGCCGGGAAAAGCATCGAAGTTTACGTAGATGATTTGGTAATAAAAAGCAGGAAGGAAGAGTCAATGCTGGAGGACATAAGCACAACTTTCAAGACCCTGACACAGGCTAACATGAAGCTGAACCCGAAGAAGTGTACCTTCGGGGTAGAAGAGGGAAAATTTTTGGGAGTCATGGTAACCAAGTCCGGGATACGACCGAACCCGGACAAGGTTGAAGCAGTAATACAGATGGCCTCCCCAAAAACACGAAAAGAGGTGCAACGCCTAAACGGAAGACTAGTCTCCCTCAACCGCTTTTTATCCCGAATGATGGATAAATCATACCAATTCATCAACACCATGAAGAATTGCATCCGAAAAAATGACTTCATATGGACGGCCGAAGCCGAAGAGGCTTTCCAAGAGATGAAGAAACATTTATGCACCCTCCCGACGCTCACTAGCCCGGAGAAGGGAGAAACATTAACCCTGTACCTAGCCACCACGACTCACGCCATAAGTGCGGCACTCATGGCTGACCGGGGAAATGCACAAATGCCGGTGTACTTCATCAGCAGAATCCTAAAGGACGAGGAAACGCGGTACCCGGCAATAGAAAGACTCGCTTTAGCTCTCATCTATGCGTCCCGGAGACTGAGAAGGTATTTTGACGACCATCCCATCCAGGTCGTTACCGAACAACCACTGCAGCAGGTTCTCAAAAAACCGGAGGTATCGGGAAGGTTAGCCAAATGGGCGATAGAACTGGGGACGTACAGGGTAACCTATAAGCCCCGGACCGCGATTAAAGGGCAAATCATTGCAGATTTCCTGACAGAAATAAGCAAAGAAGGGGAGGAAGTTCCCCCAGGCCAACCACCGATCTCGAAGAAACAAGGAAGTCCGGAACCAGGTTTGAAAGAATGGAAACTGTACACAGACGGAGCGTCAAATAGCGAAGGAAGCGGTATAGGCCTGGTGCTAATAAGCCCGGAAGGGGCAGAAATAACCCACGCCCTGCGCCTAAACTTCCGAACATCAAACAATGAGTCTGAGTATGAGGCGCTCATCGCCGGGCTAAGGATCGCGAAGCAAATGAAAGCTCAAGCCGTGGAAGCTTACGTGGACTCACTTCTAGTGGCAAACCAAATAAACCAAATTTACGAAGCAAAGGAGCCTTCCATGAGGGCTTATTTAGAATTGGTGGGGGCCATGACCAAACAGTTCAAGCACTTCCAAGTCAAACACATCTCCAGGGGTCAAAACAAAAAGGCAGATGCCTTGAGCAAGCTGGCCTCCGTAGCCTTCAGCCACCTGGCCAAAGAAATCAGGGTAGAGGTGTTGAACGAGCCATCCACAGGGTCAAAGGAAGTACACTCGGTAACCAAGGAACCGGCAACATGGATGGTCCCAATCATCAAATACCTGACCACCGGCGAGTCCCCGGTTAAAAAAGAGGAAGCGCACGCTCTAAAACAAAGGGCGGCATACTACGAGATAATCAATGGAGAGTTGTACAGAAAATCATTCCTTGGACCCTCCATGAAATGTGTGGACCCAGACGAAGGGACGTACGTAGTCCGGGAAATACACGAAGGCATCTGCGGGTCTCATGCCGGTCCAAAATCGGTCGTCAGAAAGGCAATGAACGCGGGGTATTACTGGCCGGCCATGTACCAAACGGCGGTTGAAGTAATCCAAAAATGCGACTCCTGCCAGCGGCAGGCCCCCGTCAGTCGAAGGCCGGCCCATCTCCTGATCCCGGTTTCATCACCGTGGCCTTTCTACAAATGGGGAATCGACATCGTAGGTCCTTTTCCGGAATCCACCGGCAAAGTAAAGTTTCTCTTGGTAGCAATTGACTACTTCAGCAAATGGATCGAGGCTAAACCTTTAGCCACGATAACCGGCCAACAAATCAAAAAGTTTGCATGGGAGAACATTGTGTGCCGTTTCGGAATTCCAGGGATAATAGTCAGCGACAACGGCAAGCAATTCGCGGAAAACCCATTCAAGGCCTGGTGTGACAAGTTAGAAATAAAACAAGTATTCGCTTCAGTAGCCCACCCACAAGCCAACGGACAGGTAGAGCGAGCAAATAGAAGTCTGGTAGAAGGGATAAAAACCAGGCTGGGAAGAGAAAAAGGCTCATGGGCGGAGGAGCTGCCCCATGTCCTGTGGGCACACAGGACAATGCATAAGACCAGTCATGGAGAAACACCATTCAGCCTGGTCTACGGCACGGAGGCCATGATTCCAGTGGAAATAGGGTCGAAAACTCCAAGGACCATCCCCGCTGAGGACGCGGAAACAGACCTCCGGACCAACCTCAACTTATTAGAAGAAAGGAGAGAAATAGCCGCCATAAGAGAAGCAAGCTATAAGAAGATCATGGAAAAATACTACAATACCCGAGTCAGAGAAGTAGTGTTCCAGCCGGGACAGCTGGTACTAAGAAGCAACGAGGCCAGCAAGGCGGAAAGCCAAGGCAAGATGGGTCCTCGATGGGAGGGGCCCTACCGGGTCACGGAGGCATCTAAAACCGGCGCGTACACGTTGGAAAGAATGGATGGAACGGTACTTCCAAGGACCTGGAACGCGATCCATCTCAAAAGATATTATATGTAACTTTTTTTTTTATTATCCAAAAGGCCCGAGAGGCCGGATCAGCATGTACCAAAAACTATCATGTGTACCTTATCGAGAAATACTTCTCTCTTTGATTCATTGTCGACAAAAAGGGAACAAAAACCCCGGGAAACAACAAACCCCAAATACTTAAAAACCGGTAAAACGGGTACAAAAACCCTGGGAGACAAGACAGTCCCCCATTATAAACACGCTAGCAAGGAACAAACACCTAAAAATATTTAAGACCCTTAAAACAGGGCAAACACCTTTCATATCACAAAAAGCCCCCACACAAAAAAAGGGGGAGGAAACGCGAGGAACTAGAAGCCTCGGCCGGGACATAAAACATCCCCAAAAAATAACAAGACCCACAAAATATTGGGCACAAATGTTTAAAACATGTCTCAGTAATCAAAAAGCCCCACAAGCCGGGGAAACTATCAAATCAGTCATCAAGAACTAGAAGCATTAAATCTGGCGATAAGACCGGAAATCTCTTCAACAGTTTTCTCAGAACACCCGGCAAGCTGGCTGATCAACTGATGCTCAGAGGTTTGAAGGGTTTCAGCCCTATCCTTCAAGGCCTGACGGGCGTCCGGATCATACTCTGGATGAGATTCAATGGGGACGTCCTTCTTAGCATAAGCGGCCCCGGCTACCAAACCTTTGTTAAAACCCACAGCCATGGCCGCCATATTCACGTTACCTACTAAGGAAATGAATCCCGGGCTCCTCAAAATGGCCGAGTATAAAGACCTGAAGCCTTCAACCAGGAACCATTGTTTCTCAGACTTCAGGGAGGACACCCGTTCCTCGTTCTTCTTTTCATTATCAGCCAGAGCCTTCAAACGAGCCTCGTACCCCTCAACCGCCCGGACATGATCCTCCTTTTCCCGTATCAAAAGTGTGGCCCGGGCTTCAGCCTCGGCAACTTTCCTCTCCAACTCCCGGGCATGCTCCTGAAAAATAGACAAACGCCCACAGTTTAGCCAGAAAAGAAAAAAAAAACTTGAAGCAATAATACAAGAAAAGAAAAAACAAAGAAAACCTCAGCCCTTTCCAAGAGAACCCGATGAGAATCAAGTTCAACCTGATGGGCGGTGATCTCGTCCGAGTGACGCACCTCCTGAGATTTCAATCGCTCCTCCATCAATCCAACAGCCTGACGAGAAGATTCCAGGTCCTTCTCCAAGGGAGCCACCTTGGAAGAAACCCGGTCATCCAGATGGCCCTGAAGCTGATCTCGCTCCTCCAACACTTTAACATACCTTTCTTCTAACCACCGTAACCTCCTATAAACTTCCACCCCATGAGAAAAGTTTTGAACCAAATTGTACCCAAAACCCTCACAAAGCTCAGAGCCAGGCATCTGCCTCAACCTATTCCTCTCACCCGGAGGACGGCTCCTCAGAAGAAACTCGTCCACAGCCACGGGCTCGTCAAAAGTTGAACCCTTCATGAGACGCCAAGAAGGGACGAACGGCTCTGGATCTTGAGCCAGGATTGGCCCTCGATCCGTGCCCGGGTTAACAGAGGAGTCAACAGGTTTCTCACCCGGAGAAGTAATAACATTCGTTCCAGAAAATCCGACATTATCCAAGTCAAAAGAATCATGGGGAGAAAGATCATCAGAATCAACGGGGATGGACTGAAAAGGAACTGCTTTGATAGCAGAGGCCTCAGCACCGCTGGCCCGGGAACCCCCAAACCGTACGTTCAAACGACGTACTTTGGAAAGCAGGGGACCGGCTTCCTCGGAGGCGGGCCTCTTACCGGCGGAGTAAGAAAAATGGCCGGCAGACCCTTGGTTTATAGGGGAATGCACCGGAGGAATCGGAAAGGTAGAGGCACCCACACCTTCTAAGGCCATAGGGGGATTATCTCCTACGACCGGATCTTGAGGCAAGTCCGACGGGGCACCGACCTGCCGGGGGAAAATGGGAACAGAGGGATTCCCGTCCACATCAATAGGGAGTTCCAGCCAATCAAACTTCGACGAATCCTCTTCCAGCATCGAAAACAAATCCATCTCTGCAAAGAAAAACAAAAAAGCAAATATAACACATTAGCAAAAGCAACGAACCAAAACAAAGCCAGAAAGAGACAAGACCGACCCAAGTCCACTACTCACCGACACCGTCTTTAAAAACAGCGGGACGGGTGCGAGGACTCTCGCGGATGGTGCTGAGCCCGGCTAAAACCAATAGAGGTTCGGGATAGACAACAATCGGAGTAGGATTCCCTTTCAAAAGATCGAAAAGATGAGCATCATAAGATCCCTCGGCCGGCACAGGGTCTTTCACCGTCATGCCCAACGAACCCCGGGGAAGGGCGGCAAAATCCTCAGAAACATAAAAAAACTTTTTCTTCCACCCCTTACGGGAATCTGGAATGTCCAAGGCACAGAAAGGATTTGGCTTACGACGCTTGGAGAAAGTGAACCAATCTCCGGACTTATCCAAACGATAAAAACAACGAAACAAGCTCACCGTCGGCACCCCGCCCAAACCCCGACAGGCTATCTCAAAATGGGTAGGACGACAAAGACCCAAAGGATTGACTTGATAAAAATGAATGCCGTAATAAAGCAACAACTCTATCAAAAAAGGAGAAAGCGGATATCGACAGCAAGCAAAGTCAAAATGGTCCTGGTAAATAGTAACCATACCAGGAGGAGGAATGGCAGAGTCGTCAGGGCCAGGAAGAACGGGGTGAAGGTCCATCAGGCCATAATAATTACAGAAAGAAAGCATCGAGCCAGAAGAAAGGGAAGAACGGATGACGGCAAGATTATGACGGTCGGCCATAGAAGAAAAATAAAGAGGAGCGACAGAGAAATCTAAACAAATGTACAAAGAAAACTCACCTGTGAAAAAGATAGGCGAGAAGGAGGAAGAAGGAAGAAGAAAAAGAAACGAAGAGAGGAATAGAAGATATATAAAGAACCAAAAAACGGTTGGGGAAGAAAACGAAGAGTCAGGGGAAATGTCAGCCAACCACGTGTCCTGACAAAATAGGAAAAGATGCACGCTTCTCGAACAGTCCTTATCCTCCTAGAGAAGGAGCAAAAGAACTAGGGGGACATGAAGAGGTTAGGGCGTCATCGCCCAGATCAGGACAAAACCCAAGCCAGGTCCCGTTCCTACTGGAGCCCGGGTCCGGGAGATGATAACTACCGGGCATAACGCCTCCCGGACTCCACCAGAAGCCCGAGGGTTTTGGGTAACTTAACATTCTACTTGCTCCGGGATGGCAGAAGACATAGCCGTTGTAAATAGAGGCACCTGATAAACCAGAGGGTTAAAGCATAATTAGACACATATCATTATCGTATGGATAAAAGAATGTCATAGAAGTGTGTATAAATATTTGTCTTGTACCAGAAGAACATTCATTCCATTCTAAATCAAGATTTATTCTCTTTGTAGTCACTTATTCACTTATTGATACTATTTGTCTCACCAAATACCACACATCCAATAACATTGATTGCTTCCAGAATCTTGGAAGCAACAGGTATATTTATTTCTTTTCCATGGGCCGATTTATGAAAAAAAATAACAAGGAGTTAATCGGGTTGTGATTATTTATTAGGGCCAACTAGCTAGCATTACCAAATTAAATAAATGAAAGTACTTAAATCAAGGCACACATGAAAATAAGCATACAAATGTTCAAATCATACGGCTACAAAATTAAAAAATGTTTATGAATGCGAGATTAACATGCATGTTTTTTTCTCTTTCGCGATGTATCTCGTGATTGTTAACCAAATATATTGAATTAAGGTTGTAGTAGAGTGTTTGTCTAATGACTTGTTTGATAATAGCTTCATATATATTGAGATGTAAGTTTTTATTATTATTTTTCATTTGAAATAATTTATTTTATTAGCTTTATTATTATTTGTTTTTTTCTTGAGACCATGTATAATAGGGTTTTTTACCCAACCAAAAACGCCTAAGACGCCCCCGAAAATGCCCCCAAACCACTGCATATGTGCGCTTTGGATGTGAAATTTGTCTTTGGCGCCCAAATTTCTTGATTGTGGTAAAAATCTAATGTGGAAGGAATATTAAGTTCTTTAGAGCTTTTTGACTACACGTGGTTTGATGAAAAGTATTTATACGAGTTATCCAACAATAGTAGAAGTTATTCCCGGTGGAACTTCTCTAAATTTAGAATCACTGTTACATGATCCGATATCTTATTTATTTGATGTACTATAAATAACTGGGTTCTTGGGAATGTAATGTTATGTTTCTAGAACATAATTTTGAGTTTTCTTGTATGGAGATGCTTCTCCGAAAAATATAAGTATTCGTATATAATTTGTATACTTGACCTAGGTTATTCGGGTTTTGGGGTAACTGAGAATGTAAGAGGTTAATAGAGTGGGTTAACTTTAATGGATATTTGAGTTCAAATGAACTAAGTATCCCTTATTTGTTTATTGGGGTACTCGAGATTGGGAGATGTAAATCAGATCGGGTTATTTGGGTTCAAGTAAAACCAGTATTCTTTGTTACTTGATCCGATATCTTGTTTATTTGATGTAGTATAAACAACCGGGTTCTTGGGAATGTAGTTTATAGTTCTAAAGCATAATTTTGAGTTTGTCTTGTATGAAGACACTTCTCCGAAAAATATAAGTATTTGTATATAACTTGTATACTTTGACTTAGGTTATTCGAGTTTTGAGGTAACCGAGATTGTGAGAGGTTAATAGAGTGGGTTAACTTTAAGGGATATTTGGGTTCAAGTGAACCAAGTATCCTGTATTTGTCTATTGGGGTACTCGAGATTGGAAGATGTAAATCGGATCGGATTATTTGGGTTCAAGTAAAACCGGTATCCCTAGTTTGTCTATTGGGGATTAAGAGATGTTAATCAAATCAGGTCATTTGGATTCAAGTAAATCGTTTATCCCTCATTTATCTATAACACTATGTATATTAGTATGTTAGATTTGGAACGACACATTGCTTGTCACTCAACCGGAGATCGATACGTTAATCTAAAAAATAATTAAAGATTTTTCTTAGAAAGGCGTTAGATGAGGCTTAGAATTTTAGAGAAGTAGGATGCTATATAGTTAAGTAGAAGTTGGATAATTTGTATTAAATGGTGTAGATGAAGTACCATAAAGAATAGATGCCGAATTTGTTGTTTTTGTAATCTGGAACAACATATATTTCTATTTGTTGATTCAAACTAGAGTGATACCCGCGCTTCGTAGCGGTGTAATATTTTTAAACATAAAAATACCAATTTATGATTATTATTTAAAAAACAACAGTGTATCTTAAAAGTTATAATGATTTTTATATTTAACTAAAAAACGTAAATATATTTAATTCGATGGCTTAGAAGTTTAATTAGTAAGATTTTAAATAACAAAGCAACATTACATTCTTTGACTCATATCTAATTATTAGAGCATCTTCGATAGGAAGTTTTTGGGTGTTTTTAGAAGAGAGAGAAGATGAGATGGATGAGAGACGTGATTATGTGGATGAGAGAGAGTGTCAACAAGTTTTTGGGTAGAGGTGTCCATGGTTCGGTTTAAAACCGTGAAACCGTCCAAACCGGTCATCGGTTTGGCTTCATGGTCGGTTTTATTTTTAACTTTCGGTCGGTCGGCTTCAAAAAATTTAAACCGTAATGAACGGTTTGGCTTGTGGTTTTTACCAAAAACCGGTCGGATAAAACCGTACCGGACCGTAGGATTTAAGTATTTCAAAATTATATATTTTTTATATTAGATATATAATTATTTATAATATTTCATGTTATATATTAGTAAATGTTTTGTTTAGTTTTAGCATAGCCAATTAGCCCGAACAAACTAATGTTTAGATAATTGAAGCCCAAAATGATTATCCTATATATTTTAGCATAGCCCATTAGCCCGAGCAAACTATGTTTTGACCTGGTTTGTTTTGAACACCTAATTACTTTAAGCTTCTTTGTGTATTTTGACAGCTTATTCTAAACTTTTATTAGAATAATTTTTCTTATTATGTGTTTATTTGGTGTGTATGTTTGTTAACAACATGTTAGTTAGGTGTTGATTTTTTTGACATCTTATATTAGCACAAATATGAACATGTATAGTATACAAGCCCAATTTAGGCCCAAACCGTGAAACCAAACCGGAGCCAAACCGTTAGTAACGGTTTGGTTTGGTTTGTGTTTTCAATGGTTTGGCTTCGGTTTTCGATATGCAAAAACCGTACTAACGGTTTGGCTTTCGGTTTGATCAAAAAACCGTCAAAACCAAGCCGTGAACACCCCAATTCTTGGGGAAGAACTTGAAAAAATGGATAATGTGACTATGTGAGTATGAGTGAGGAGAGAGGAGAAAGGAAAGATAAAATTAAGTTTAATGATTTTTCATAAATGTGAGTGAGCATGAGAGAGAAAAAGATGAACAGCTGCTACATCATTATGTTTTTAGCCCCTCTTATTGGTGATGCTCTTATCTATACTAGGGATTACAACAAAACATATATTTCATTTGAGGTCCTCCATGTGCCACGTCTTTACCTTACTGCTATAGGTTTTCACCCACCATCAAAGTTCCTGCTACACGTTTCCTCCAATCTATCAAAATATCAAATCATCAATTACATTCAGTCATTTTTTTCATGCTAGAAGGAATTGAAGGTTAGAGAAAGAAGAAACCAAGTGGCGGAGGCAACCATTATCTTTGCAACTATTCTTCGCCGTTAGTGACCTGAGACACGGTGTGACAAAGGTTTCGTCGCCTGACGAGCTTTCTTCATTGATTTTAAACACAAAAGGTACAATCTCTCTTCCATAGTGATCATTTGCTTAAATTGTTTGAAATTATGACGGATTCTTCAGTGGACCTAGGAGTAAAGAAAGCAGAGTCAATAAATGATGGTGATGGTGGTGCTGGCGGTGAACATCACCGGTGAAATTATTTGACAGTAATGGTAAAAGGACTTTTGAAGCAAGCGGTTTAAAGCAAGTGTGAGGATGATGGACACGTGAGTGTATAGTCACAGAACAGATTTATGGAAATCATGCAAGCTAGAAACGTGACAGTCTAAACAGAAGAAACGTGCAGAGAATATGCAGAGAATACGTGCCCAGAGAATACGTAGCCACTAATGGCAAGGGTCCAGCAAAAAAAAGAGTGCCATGCTCCTGTGAAGTTGTAATCCAAGCAATAAAAAAAGTATCTTATGTATGGAAAGTTGTAAGTCGCTATTGACCTCATTTCAAATGTATATATATAAATATTTGATGTTGTATTTATAGAATGAATATGAAATTTCAAAATATGTTTTTTTAAATTTATTTTTTAGGTATATAGTATTGTTGTTTTTAAACACCCTAAAAAAACTACCTTTGGTGTGGTTTCTAATTTTCTATAACCTTTTGATGCTATTGTATATTTGAAAAAAAAGAGTCAAATTTTAAACCTTTCGTACGATTTTTAACAAAGGCATTGTTACTAATCAAAACCGTAATAGAAAATCCCACAGATAATTACTCCCTCCGTCCCATTAGAAGTGTCCTAGTTTGAAAAACACAAAGTTTTAGACACATTAAATGATGTGTATTTTTGTTTGTCATTTGACAATAATACCCTTGACAATAAATATTATTATGGGTCCATCATATTGTTTGTTTTATGTTATTAAGGGCAAATTTGGAAGTTTACCAATAAATTTTAAAAGTGGACACTTTAAATGGGACAACTAAAAAAGGCAATATGGACACTTATAATGGGACGGAGGGAGTATATGATATCAATGTCTTGGGCACGTGCAAAGACACGTATCAAAAACACATTACAAGAAAATAATCAAGAAAACACATTACAAATCTATTTAACACAAGCTATAATGCATGTTTGTTTTCAAGACCACCGTAATCACCAAAGGTAAATGCATAGGTCTGCATGACGTCGAAGACGAATACCGTTTGAGAAAATGCAACCATGAGGAAGACTTGTAACATAAAGATATTTACTAAATCATTAAATAAAAGTGACTCTCTTTTTTTAGTTGTTCTCCATGACTTTTCATTCATTTGAGCTTATGAAAATGTGTCACTATTAATATCCACATGATATCATTGGCTTTCTTTGTTAAGAGAGTTAGGTAATTTATCATTGAGTTATCGACTAGTAGAACTAGATTCATCTAAAGTTTATCTACTGCAAAATGGTTCATCACTATGAACCACCCCCCAGGCGTTTATTTAGTTATCGTCTCCTAACATTGTATATTCTAGTCCATCATATATATGTAACCTTAAAATATTTAATGATATCATCCAAAGTACTATTGATTAATTCATAGGACAACAGGTTCATAGAAGTACATTTCTGAAACTTGTCATACCCTTGTTGGGGAGAAGAACAAAAAGAAACCAGCTTCTTTTAATGTATTTAATGTCCGCATCCGAAAAACCTTCCCGGCCTACAACATACTTTATACAAGTTGAGGATAAATTTCACATCATTCATCTTTGCTCCATCATCCTTCACCTCAAGGAACTAGAATGTAGGGATTGATAATTTCTTTTTTAACACTGGATATCCTCTTTATTTCCGGTCTTTATTGTTGATTTGTTTACCCATCTTGTATCTTTGATTGAATTTGGCAGAGTCCGCGTACCACCAATGTGACTGAACCACACTGATATAATAAGGTTCTTGATTAGTTATTTATTGTTGATACATTGAGAAACCAAATCGTTTACCCAACCTAGAATAATATGGCGTGCCTGACGACCTCGATTTGTCCAGCTTCTTTCATTTTTTCAGTTAGACTACATCTTCAACTTATTTCCTGGAATGTCGATGCATTGTAACCTCACAAATTTACATATAATCATTTATATAGTAATTTTTTTATAGAATCTTATGTCATTTTCAAATAATTCACACATATATTAAGGAATATTATGTCACGTTAAATTATTGATATAAAATAAATCTAAATTAAACAAAAATACGAAATGACACTTATAGGATACAAACGTGATCTCTCTCTCTCCTAATGTGGTTCTATACAAGTCGTTTGTAGCAAGTCATCCGCATCTATTCAAGTCGTAAAGGACATCTCTGACAGTGGCGAGGCATAAGAGGGACCCAAGAGGGTCCGGGCCTCCCCAATTTTTTCCGTCCGAAGTGTTGTTTTGTTGGTCGGTTGTTGATTTTTTATATATATATTGAGTTTGGCCTCCCGAAACATGAGCATTATAAAAAAATTTATGGGTTTTTTAACTTTGGCCTCCCCGAGCCAAAAATCCTGACTTCGCCACTGATCTCTGACACCACTAACTCTCATACAACTCATATAAATCAATACAACATTACAATTAGTGTATTTGAATAATTAATCATATTTTTTTTAACAGCAACACCTTGATTTTTGAAAAAAAATACACCATAACCTGACAGCAGGACTAAAACACCCAATCTAATATTCCTAACACAAATATATTAGCAATATGCCACGTACTAACCTCATTAACCAATCAAAATTCAAACAAAAACCATATTTAAAGAATATTATCATGAATTTGAATATTAAAACAAATATTATTTGACGTGATGTTTGCTGATAACTTTAAAAGATTTAATATATTCATATATATTATTATAAACATGATTAGCTACATATAATAGGATCTTTTTATATTTTGATCCATTTTTCACGTTGCTGACTTTTAAAGTCCCTGAACAGTGAACACACGCGCCAACAACTACGGATGTTTCAAACCATCAATCTTATACTTTTACTGGTGAGCAAAATAGCCGGTTAATTACCTGATTTGTAACCGGTTAATAACCAACATCAAAATATTGGTTAGGTTAATAAATTACTCGTAGGTTAGTAACCGATTTGTGATAATTTAAAAAATACCTGATTTTTTACCCAATTAAGAACCGGTTAATCCGCTTTTAAAAACAAAAAGAAAGATTTAAAATTACCGTTTTGGACCTTTAACTAAACGTTACCAACATTTATTTTGACCCCTATACATGTATAAGTAGGCGTTTTGGGTGTTGAGATGCACAAACCATTATATGACATCAAAATCACGTATGATGAATCGGTACACTTAAGTAGTCTGATTGGTAGCGTTAGATGTTAAAGATTACCCAAAGACGAAGATGGCCTTTTTATTTTTAGATGTTTAAAACGTATTTGACGGTTTTTTTTAATCAATGAACTTTTTTAATGCTTTTTTTAAGTGTTTATGTTTTTAAGTTTGCAAGTTAAAAAAGTAATGAAAAAAATAGTTTATGTATTAAATTCGAATTTTTGGGTGTTTAAAACAACCGAACAAACAACCGAACGTTGATTGGTTAAATATTTTTTAACCAATCTATATCTATACCTTCTAATAAAAGAAGGTTTTGGAGGACACTTGTCATTCACGAAAGGACTTAAAGAACCGTTTTCCCGCTCAAAATGTTGATAACAGTTATATTAGATGAAGATTTTCATTACATAATTAATTAATTTTGAATTAATTCAAATCCTTATATAATATAGCAAAACAAAAAAATCATATGTGGCATCTTTTCATAGCTTTTAGCTTATGTGGCATTATTTGAGAGATTATCTCACAATAATGATTTTTTTATTTAAAATATGTATATAAATTTATTATAATAAAACTATTACATTTCTGGTCCCCTAATATTTTGGAGAATTCTGAAAATTTAAGAGTATTTATATTTTTAACCCTTTACTACAAGGGGTGTACTTGAGTCGGTTTATATTTGATAGTGATAGGGTTTAAAAATGAAACTTATGGATAAAGTTAATAATAACATACAATTAAAGCCCATTTTTTATTTAAAATATGTATATAAAATTTATTATAATAAAACTAATTACATTTTTGGTCCCCTAATATTTTGGAGAATTCTGAAAAATTTAAAAGTATTTATATTTTTAACCCTTTACTACAAGGGGTGCACATGAGTCGGTTTATATTTGATAGGGTTTAAAATGAAACTTATGGATAAAGTTAATAATAACATACAATTAAAGACCTCAGTGTTTTATAAATATACGTATTATTTTTATATGATTTAAAAAAAAAATAAACTACACCATAAAACTAAACACTTTATTCTCTTTAATTTGAGTATAATATTGCTATAAAAATCTAATTTTGAAAAATATGTCATGTGTTCCGTTTTACCACGGTTTTGTCTCAAAATTGAATGGAACATTCATGAACATCCTTAAAAGCATCACTTGAATTGTGTTCCCGAGCATAGCGCGGACACTAAACTAGTTAACAATATAATCAAATGAATATTTCAAAAAATATATAGTTTTGAAAAAAATATATAAATCATATTACCTTTTGACATCATTTGATTCCTTAATTATTGTTTTTCTGTAATGTTATTTAAATTAAAAAAAAATGTATAAGTGACATAATTGGAACAAAACTGAAACGTTGTCACCTTTTTTTTTATCTTTTTATAAATTTATGGAAATTTCGCAGTTTTTGTTTAATTTTTTAAAAGTTTTGTGAACATTTATTTTACTTTATTAAAATGAATATTAAAATTAATATTTACTAATTGAAACAAAACAATGTATGAGTGGCATAATTGAAATAAAATTGAAAATTCATTACTTTTTTTTTGTTTTTTAACAAATTTATGAAAATTTTGTAGTTTTTTGGTTAACTTTTAAAAAGTTTCATGAACATTTATTTTAATTTATTTTAAAATGAATGTTAAAATCAATATTTACCTATTATACAAGTTAATTACGTAGGATTAAGACTTCTTTTTAAAGTTATCTAATCGAAACAAAATAATGTATGAGTGACATAATTGGAACAAAACTGAAACTTTGTCACTTTTCTTATTTTTTTACAAATTTATGAAAATTTTGCAGTTTTTTGTTCATTTTTTAAAAAGTTTCGTGAACATTTATTTTACTTTATTTTAAAATGAACATTAAAATTAATATTTAACTATTATACAAGTTAATTATACATGATTGAAACATATTTTTAATTTTATTTAATTGAAACAAAACACTATATGTGTGGCATAATTGGAACACAATTGAAACTTTGTTATTTTTCTACAAATTTATCTGTTTTCTAAACAACTTGAACTTTTCTGTTTTTATGTCACTACTCGTGTAACACACGAGCATTAATCTAGTAGGTTATAATTGAATGGGGTAGTTTGAAATCAATAACCGGTTTAACATAAGATACACGAACTAGAAGTTAGTTCTTAAACACATATTCAATAATAGTCGATAATAATCAAATTTGAAAGATCCACGAACCATTTTTTTAATACTTGTAATGGTATGAAACCAAAAATAACACACTAAATAAAAGATAAAAACCAACATGTAGTAATCTATCTATTCTAATAATTAAGTAACTCATCCACTTGTCATCATTTTAGTTCATCCACATATGATTTTGCTGAGTTGTCACTCTTATATTCACTTGAAAACTTGTTTGATGCGGACCTTAGGCTTGATCCTACAAACAAAATCAATATTCGTTACCCTAGTATTCACATTTGTTCTATTTGGATTAGGGTTTTTACACCATAATTCTCTCCCGACATCAAAAAGCATCATTAGTTCTACACTTCTGCTTCCGCTGCATCTACCATAGCTTTATTTGTGTTCGATTTCTCTGTTATGTTATTGTTTCTCATCGTTTCTATATGTACCATCGCTTTATACCCTTGTTTCTCTTCTGGATTCGATCGCAGAGTAAGCTTTTGACAAGGTTTAGCTTAAACGAAAAATCAGGTTAAAAGTGTAATCCCAAATTCTTTCACACACACCATGACCCGGATTATGATTACACCCAGTTTAACTTTCCTTGTGAATAGGTACATTTATACATAATGTGTAGTTTAGTCTCTATGGGTTCATAAAGAGTGGTTGATAAATTACTATATTAGAAACCATATTAAATAGCTTACCGTCTCTTCTTACAAGGCTTCCTGCAAAACCACCATTGTAAGTCAGTATTTGATTGTTTGCTTATGTATGAGATCAATCAAATAGGTTATAAGCCCCTAAGTAATTAGTTATATGATAATTATTGTGAGTTATATTGTAAATTCGTCGTACATGTATTGATGCTTAACAATGTTCAATGATATTATATCTTATAACCATAAGTTACAATTATAACTTTTATGTTTTATTGTTCAACCCCATGTAAAACACGGGTTCTCAACTAGTAAAAAATAATAGATAAAAACTAAATGAAAGCCGACTTGAAATTTGAACTTGATATGGTCATGGCCCATGGGTCATCTCATGTGTCGGGCATGTGTTTGGCTCTTATTAAATCAAATGCTCATGCATCATACTTTCTCTATTAAAAGAACACTTGTCCTTGAATTTTACATAAGTTTAAGAACATGATCCTGGATTCCTGGACCAAAATCACCTGGGCCGAAAGGAACATCAACACACTTTTTATCCGTTGCCATCATAACCCACCTAAACAGTCCAACTTCATGTTCGTCCCGACACTTGATCTGTACCACCCGGTTCTATCAGGTTGTATATCCTCTTTTCTCCGACTACTCCTTGTCTTCGAAAAAGATGCGTCCTCAAGTCAGGATGAGTCTTGAGAACATTGAAAAGATCATTAACATCCCATGATAAAAGATCACCTTCTTTATTCTTTTTCCCAGGCTTCCGTTTGACACTTTGACCGTTTGATACAAAAGTTGAAAGATTAAAACAATCTATCCATTATCTTCTCTCATCGTTGTCACTAAAGATGCTTAAATTGAAGTATCCTTTTGAGCCCTTGTATGTTGTAATTGACTTTAGAACAAATTACATTTCTCGTCCTTTATGTTTTTTGATAATTACAAATCTCATCCTTAAACTTCACTATTTACAATACTCATACTTTATGTTTATAACAAATTGCAAGTTTCGTCCTTTCCACTAAGGACCGTCTATTTTTAACGTTAAATGGTAACATGTGCCATCTAAATTAGGTCAGCATAGTCTTTTTGTATGTAAAAGACCATTCATGTAATTTATGCAAACTTTTCTTTCTTGTTTTTAATGGGATGCCCTATTCACACATCTAACAATCTAACCAAACACTCATTTAGCGCCCGTTAAGTCTTTAACGGGCCGTTATACTAAAAACGTAAATATAAAATTAAAAAAAAATTTAAAAATTTTTTTAAAAAAAAATTCTAACGGCCGTTGGATGCTTAACGGGCAGTGTCACACCCTCAATTTTCCACAAACGGGGTATCCGTTAGGCGTGTGACATACCAGGATCTCAAGCCATTAGTTACAGTAACACTGACTCAACGTTTTAAATAAAAGTTTAACTTAGATGTTAACCCAATAACTCGGGGTATAAAATGTAGGTTTTCAAAGTTTAGCGGAAGCTTTTAAATAAACTCATTATTTAAATAAACTTGTGCTCAACAATTTAGCACAAAACTAATAAAACTTGTGCTCAATAGTCAAGCATGATACCAATATAAAACTTGTGCTCAATAGTCTAGCACACTATACCGAGTTAAAACCTGTGCTCAATAGTCTAGCACAAAACCGGTAATTGTTTTCAATAAAACCACCAGGTAAATAAAAGTTCAAAACAAAGTAAAACGACTCATGCATGATATGTCCTACGTGCACAGCTCCTAGCCACCCGAGTAAACATACTGAAAATGGTCAACACATGGTTGGTGAGCTCAATGAGATTTTTAACAAAAGTTTGTAAATATCAAAACAGTTTAACCGATAAAGTTCATTTGCTATTGCTGGTTTGCAAGACCACCTCGCTTACTACATGAGCACGTTGAGATTAAACTGAACGTTGTGTTGTGCCTTACTGCCATCAAACTAGATGACCAAAAGTTCCAAGGACAATCTGCACCACCTGGATCCCTACCAGCGTGATGGGGTCTGCCGAAACCCGGTAGTACTACTCAAATTTCCCTGTTATACCCACTGTATATTAATAATCTCAACTAAAGGAAAGGACTTTTGTTGGAACGTTTATGCTCAAGTAAAATAAGCCATTAGACAATAGAAATTAGTTTATCAAAACAGTTGCCCGAAGGCATAAAAAGCAGCCCAAGGCCGAATAAAATCTTGCCCGAAGGCCCTACCCGAAGGTATAAAATGCAGCTCACCCGAAGGTGCTGTAAAATAGTTGCCCATAGGCGCTGTAAAATCATTTGTATGTTTTCTCCCCGAAAAAGATTTAAAAACGGTCAAAGAACTCACCTTTGAAGCGCACAGCAAATAACAGCAAAGATGCAACAAAAGAACCTAGATCGTGTTACGACCTGCTTTAAAATTTCTTACTAGTTAATAGCTAGGAACATATAAGTAAAATATACATTTAATATGATAGTCGCTAGGGTTTCGAGTATCCGGTTCATCCATGCACAATGACAATCTAGCACACACAATTACACATATCTCATGTCAGCTATTTACACACTTTCACATATAATTACTTATGATAACATATATCATACTCTCGTTTTCTCAATTACATGCATAACACAACACATGCATATTAACAATATCAGTGTTTTCGCTCCATTTAGACACACATCCATATTCATGCTATGCAGGCAAAACACATATAGGTGACAAATGTTGCAACAAGTTACATACGCTCAATATCATCACTGTTGTTGCTCGATTCGATCTCATATAAGGTCTACCTCATTCGATCACATACCGATTATTCCCTTGCCTATAAAGCACCCCTCATACTGTCATACAAGTATACTCACTTTTACAACAACTTAATAACACTATATACCTACAATATATATATCGCACATACATACATACATCACATAACACATATACATACAATTTCACATACATACATTGCATAACACATATACATACGATACATCCACATGAATATACATACCTACAATAAATTCATGCATATATATACATCCCACAGCACATATAAATAAATATACAGTAGCTTATATTTACATATACATACAATATTATATCATGTTGCTGCGTTGACAAACAAACACACATACATTTAGAATTATATACCTTTGTTCTCTCAAATTAAACATCCATCTAAACACACATACATTTGATCGATAACCTACTGTTACGGTTGCTATATTATAGATACATATGACATGCTGCTAATATATATACTTCCATGCATACAATTAAACACCTACACATATCCCTTAAAGTGCATACATCGGCAATACCCTATATATAATTATGCTGCACCACTCAATCATACATACATACAAGAACACGCAGATAAACACTTGCAGCAAAACGTACATACCAATCTCGCAAATACAGAACATAATTACATTCATACGGCACATTACGATTGAACCGAAATAACCCGTAACTCCTAACGAACCCGAAACGACCACAAAGCGAAACCGTAACGTGATAAATAGCACAAGTACACGATGGGTACGTACCGGTAACCGAGCGGGGTGAAGAGAGGTTGCTGCTTTGCTGACAGGGTGATGGGAGTTGCTGTTCGCCCGCGTTACTTTCAGCCACAGTGTCAGCGGTGCTCCGATGAGATGCGAATCAAGCGTGTACGTTACGATGGTGAAAAAGATGCGCTATCATGATGATTCAGATGTGGTGCAGCGAATCAACAAAAGAGGTGATCGGAAACGGAATTTGTTGCGGCTGTTTCTTGACTGCTACGATAGGAGAGTGGGAGCGAGAGTCGGTGGTGGTTGATTTGTTTCAGCCGATTGAATGAAGAAGAAAAGAAAACGTAGAGGATGATGATGAACGGCAAATTAAATACATAACAGGGGGGACCGACTAGGGTTGTGTTTATATTATTAAAATTTACACTTTTGGCCCTTTCACATGTGACATCTGCCCCTAACCCGAACCCGAATGCCCGACTCGAACCCGAAATTATCTATCTTTATCGTATTCGTATTTATGTTTCCTCAAAGATGTAACGTATTGTTATTAAATACAAATAAATATGTCTGACCTTTATACTATTTCCCGTTTTTAATAAACGTTTACTAATTTAATACTAAGTGCAATAATTCAATCTCAAAAAGATATAAATGAGATTTTATAAAGAGATTTTATAAAATTCATTAAAGATAAATACTATTAAATTTCAAATAACCTTTCAACGTCAACCGCAACGTAATTATATAAAAAACGTCAATTTTGTAAACATTACAAGTTAACGTGGTTAAGTTAGTTAGTATAAATAAGGATTTATTTAACTTTAGGGTCAAAAGTGACAAACTCTAAACTTATTTTAAAGTTTTAACTCAAACTTAAAACAAATCAGAACCTTGAGGGACCAAAACTGAAACTTTAACCCAAACCCCCTTCCCCCTTGTGCGTTTAACCCCGTAAAACCGGCGACCTCGCCGGCCAACACCCAGCCAGCTCCGGCCGAGCTCCGGCAACCATACAATTGGCGTTTTCTTTGTGTTTTGGTCAAATTAAATTTATGTAACATGTCGCTAAGGGAGTTTCGAACCCATTACCAACATCTAAGCATCATATAATCAACCTAATCGTTGTTTAAATCGGTGCTATAAACCGGAGCTCAAAACCCAGAATCCAAATCATTGAAAAATCCGTTTCAATCCATAACGACGCATCCAAATCGTTCATGCCATTGAATAGAAACCGTCCATGTATTTTAATTGTAATTAAAACACCAAATTAATTACCAAATCAATTCACTTTGCACGCAATCAATCTCAAACCCGTTCATAGGTTTCTAAACGAAATTAATCCAATTAACTCTGTAAAAACACTCCTAATCGACCACTAAAGCGCCCTGGCAGGTCAATTCTATCAAAAACTCAAGAAATCACAGTCACATCTTCATCCTCTTCAAAACCTGCAAGTCGCAAATCAAGAATCAAAACGTTGTTTTAATCAGAAATTCTATTGGGGCTTTCAATTCATCATGTCTCAAAGAGTAAATCTGGAGTTTTAATTGAAGTTTGACATTCTCTAGATTCAAGTTTGCATCCTTCACAGTCGTGTTCTTTGTTCATCATCACATCGATCCAATTTTTCACCAAGCTAGTAAGTGTTGCATATTAAAATGTTCATTATCGTGTGTAGATTCGAACCCCACTGTCAATTTCACTCTGGATTTCTCCAATCTTGCGAGTATGTGTTCTAGGGTTTATATGGAATTGGGGTTTTGTTTTAAAATGTATTAAAATCATTTTCGGTCTAATTTAAAACAATAATGAGTTGCAGCGTGTTTGGTTTATGTATGATGTTGTGACAGTGGAGACCAGGGTTCGAATCTGGTCTCCACCGTTTTACTTTTTGGCTATTTTTGAATATTTCCATATTACAATACTTATTTAAAATCAATTAGTAACATATTTTAAACTCAAAAATTTATTTTCCAAGAAGACTATTTTATAAAGTTTGTAAAGAGTTAAGCGTTTTATAAAAAAAAAATGTAATATATATATAGCACTTAGCGTTATAAAACATAAACCTTTCTAAAAATACTAGTTGCACTTTAACGTAAATTTTGTCGTGAACATAATAAACTTTTATGAAATTGAATCACAAAGTTTATTTATTTTCTAACTAACTGTTACTATTTATAAAAAGAATATAATGTCAATACCATTACTATTATTTTATGAATAAATGAGTATACATATACTTATAGGCGTGTAACGAGAAAACCTCAAATCCAAACCCTAGAATCCCAATCTTCTTAGACTCTTATTGTTTCTATTCAAGGTTACTATACTAAGTTAGGATTGTCGTTTAATTAGGTGATTCTAATACTTTGACGATCCTCGTTTCAATTCAGAACTATTTACTATTTGTTTCGTGCCCTAGTTCAAGGTGAGTAAATTCACTCCCCTTTTTACTTTTACTTTTGGGGCTGAAATATGTTTCTAGTTACTATACAATGTTTTCAATTTTCTATTTGTTTTCCAAAAGAGATCATAAAATGTGTTAGTCTTGACTCGCGACAAGATGCAATCCTTATGTGGTAGTTTAAAGTAGTATATTACTTGTAATTTCCACCGGTACAATGTTAGCGCTAATGGTCTGACAAACCCACCTACACTTTACAACATCGATAGGTGATTTAAACCCGGCGATTCTATACAATGGTTACTAGTTACTATATTGTGATGCTTGTTGCTATGCTACTATGTCCCTTCGATGCTAAAACAATTTTTGATAACTTACACATCGAGACGGTTAAATGACGGTTAAATGACAGTTATCACTAATTGTAACATGAGTGGTTCTCATGACTTGTTGCTAAAGGTTACCCTGCGGGGTCTATGATTCTTGTTTCTATGTGTTCTATGGTCAAGGGTTGAGTAATATGATGAAATAGCTATGCATGTAAGATTGCGCAGCATATTATGATGATCTCGGATTTTCTATACTATTATTTATCAGTTGTGGTTTACTCACTAGCTTTAAATAGCTAACTTTATTTTCACATATTTCAGGTGATGCTTTGATATTGTTTTGCTGCTTTTGCCAAGACATAGGATTGCCTTGGACCTAGTTAAATAATAAAGACGTTTGCAATTATTGTCTCTGTTTTATTACTTTTTTCGTTATCATTTAAGACTCATGTTCTAAATGTATTAATCATTATTTGGCTTAATAAATAAATACCATGTGCTTTGTTTACTATGGATACCCAATTCCAATGACAGCCCGGTGTTTCCGCCGCCGGGCGGGGTGTCACATCACATCAAAAAGTTATTTATTCTAGGCTTTAAAGTCAATAGCTAGTTTAATTAATTTCAAAACGAACCCTAAACTTATATAAAATTTAACAGAACAGTTAAAGAATAGTTGACAGTGTTAACCATAATTTGCGGGGTGTCACATGCAGTTAAAATTATAAGTAATTTTTTTTTAATTTCAAAAATGACTATTTTGTAAAACAATTATATGTATCATTTAGATTATTTACTTGAAACATATGAGAAACTCAAATGCATCCTTATATATATAAGAAACGTACTTTATTATTTTTTTTTATTAAAAAGATAAAATAAATACTGCAAAATATATGACCTAAATCGTGGATATTCTCATCCAACAAATCTTCTTTGCCCTCTTTTTAAACAAAAGAAAAGAAAAGATAAGCATAAAGAAACTCAAACTTATATATTATTGTCATATATGTCTCATAGAGTTACTTTTAATTTATTTTTATAACCTTATAATTGCATATGGTTATTATAACTTTGTTATTTTTAGTTTTGAAACACCAAGTAATCGTCACATAAAATTTATAATTATTGCAAATTTCACACTATAACATGTTAGGAACTTTTGAACTATTCGATATTATAATAATATGATTTAATTGCCATAATAATTATTGCAAATTTCGTTAAAGGCCTAACAAACCGTTATACTACAAATGCATTAAAAAAAACATCTAACGGCCGTTAAATGCTTAACGGGCAGTTAAATAGATTTAACGGCCGTTAAGTACTTAATGGACCGTTAAAAAGGTGGATGGATAGAAAGATTGAGTGTGTGAATAGATAGAGCCTTTTTAATTAAGGGGTAATTAGTTAATATAAAATATTTGAATAATAACCCACCCATTAACCACCATCCTTTCCCCACCTTACCCCGTGAATTGTGAATAGCTACACCCACAACCACCATCCTTTTTGCTGCAACCATGGCCTCACCTTTTTGTCTACCTCCTCCACCGATGATGCCACCACTAGTGGCCGCCACCTTCGGCCACCACCAAGCATATTTGTTTAAAGGGTTTCAAAACTAATGTTGATTGAACTTACTTTATTCAATATACAAATGCCATTAGGAGTATTTTGACGAGGTTATATCTCTTTTTACTTTGTTTTTGACAGGGGCGCATCCTTTAAGGGGTCCGGGTAAGCGTTGGCCCCTGTGTGTTTTCTTGCCAGAAGTTTCGATTTTTTATATACATATGGATTTCGACCTCGTGTAAAAAAAGTTACATGTATTAAATATATATTAAGCTCGTCCCTGTAATTTTCTGCCGTTGTGTTACAAGAGTTCAAGATGCGGCGCTGTTTCAAACGATAGAAGAATCAATGGACCCCGAATCCTCCTGTAATTTCCCTCCGGTAAGTTCAAGATGCGGCGCTATTTCAAACGATAGAAAAATTACATTTTTTGGCCTTTATTATAAGTTAAATTACGGATCGTGACCTTTATTTTAAATTTTTACACTGGTTGGCCTTTATATAAATTTTTGTAATGCTTTTGGGCCTTTAATCTAACTGTCGTTAGATTCTTCCGTTAAGTCCCCTCATGTGCAATGCACATGAGGGTATTTTAGTCATTTACCATTAAAGGACCATTTTTATAACATTTATGTGGTTTATCATTTGAGGGACCATTTATGTAATTTATTCAAACTAATTATTATAAAAACAGAAACCACCACCATATATTATCATCATTCATCACCACCACCATCATTATCCATCACCATCACACCATTCTCTCCCAAAAGTTGCAAATGCCACCACCATCATTAACCCGGATTTAAACTTCAAACTTTAAAGCGATACGAGAGTATACGACCCGAATATATCGTTAAAGTCATTGAAGTAATCATTCGTGGACCAAGAAACCAGGTCGAGTTCTTGAAATGCCATAGCGGAGTCGATAAACATGTCAACTGGGTTGGGTTCTCGAAATCATCACACATTCACACCCTCATCACCACAATTTCACCATTTCCGATCTTCATTTTCACTCCAATCACTATTCAGATCTCACCAAAATGTGTGGTATATTTGCATACTTGAATTACGATGTGAAAAGAGAGACAAACGTTACATCCTCCAAGTGCTCTTCAATGGCTTAAGTCGTTTGGAATACCGAGGTTACGATTCCGTCGAAATCTCCATTGATTGTTCTTTCGTTGCCGGTTACGGAGCTATTTAACCACCTCTTTTGTTTCGTCAAGAAGGAAACATTGAATCGCTTGTTAAATCTTTCTACCAAGAGGTCTCTGCTACAGATTTAAATCTAGTATATCTAGTGATCCACATGCCCTTGTTGAACATACAAAAAAGGTGTTGTTGATGGAAGATAGTGAAGTTGTTGATATTAAGCATAGAGGTGCAACTATCCTCAAGTTTGATCATGGGAAAGGGAAAGATGGAAAATTTCTTTCTAAGACCTGCTGCTTCTGTGCAACCTACATTATCCATTCTTGAAATGGAGGCTGAGTAAATTTGTAAAATACATAAATAGTCCCCCAAATATAAACTACGTTATTAGTTTTGTCCTTCAGATGCAAAATGACTGAAGTGCCCTCATGTGCAATGCACATGAGAGGATTTAACTGAGAAATTTAACGGCTGTTAACTTAAAGGCCCAAAAACGTTACAAAATTCTAAATAAAGGCCAGCCAGTGCAATAATTTAAAATAAAGGTCTGGAACCGTAATTTCGCTTATTATAAAGGCCAAAAAATGTAATTTACTCTTTGTTTAATTAATAATTCAACCCGTTTTGTTTTTGTTTTGTTTAATACACTCTAATAAGTACAAATGTACAATTGTCCAAAGTAGTATTCCTTGGCCCAAATACTATTAATTTTTCGCAGCCCAGCTTAAGTTCATATTTGTTCCCGTAATAGCACAATCCAACCCCAACTATTTTAATTTTTTAAATTTAATCTAAGAGTTACGATTTCATTTAAACCGTATAGAATTTAGAACATAGTGACAGATAAACAGAAAACAAATTGTGCGTAACCCTCTTTTGAATAACAAAACTTAGTATAGTAAAAACAAAGCTTTGACCCTTAGGGTTCGAAACCTTGCTATGGATGACCCGCTGAATCTTTGTCAAAAAGTTCGTCGTGTTTGTGGCTAAGAAACCAAAAGTATCAAAACCCAATGGAATAAAAAAATATATTGATCCTCTAGGCATGTTTTCTCTTGTTTAACAACCATGCATGATTCTGCCTTTGATGCAACATGTCCCGTAACAAATCCATTATCTCTAAGCTCAATATTAAAAAGTAGTCTAGATGGTATTGGTATCATATAACGATTGTAATGCTAACCTAATACTAGAAAGTAGTGTTTAATGTTCGAATTTGATTCGGACAATTCAAAAATTAATTCAAATAATGAACTCGAAGTAGAGTTCATTTTAATTGAATCCCATAGTACTATTCAAATAAATATTTCAAATGCTAATTGAATTCAAACTAGATTCTAAAAAGCGCGTGTGATGCGGCACGCTTGTGGCTCTGCTACAAGTGTTACGTCGCTGCCATTAACGTGTGATATTCACGCATGCACGGCGTGTTTGTGACTATGTTACACATCTTACATGACTAACATTAATATGTGATGACCACGTACGGCGCAACACGTTTGTAACTTTGTTACACGTATTATGTTTGTGATATTTACGTGTACCTTACTAGTCATAGATAAGAAGGGTACATCATACGTGTTACACATTACGTTATGAACTTGATAAAGTAACTTGAAAAAAGAAGTACGTGAACAATTTTTCAAAACATAATTTACAAAACTCTTGCGTAAATTCCAAAACTAGATATATATCATGGATAAAAAATTTCCACATGTTATATAATTAGTACATAGCCAATCCATTTACCATGCAACACAGTATCAAACAAACAAACAAACACATTATCACTGCAAATGAATTGCCTTTTATATTTAAGAGTTAATTACACAAGTGGTGCTTGTGGTTTACCCAAAGTAACAAGTTTAAGTACTAAGGTTTTTTTGTTACAAGATTGGGTATTGGTCTTTTAATTTGTAACAAGTTTGGGTATTAACACTAACAAATGTTAGTTTTATAGTTAACTTCAAAGGCATTTTAATCTTTTCACATTAGAAGGGCTATTTATGAAATTAATTTACGATTGATGAACTTGTTTTGTAACTTACATGAAATATTATACTATAATATTTAAAACAACACTCATTTTTTTCTTTGTTTTTTTTACGAACCACTAGTTAGCACCACTAATATATTTATAAGACATCAGCTAGCACCACCTTATATTTTTTCACAACTCTTTAACATAAGTAACTTAACTCGGCTATTAAGAGTTATATTATCTAGAGACCACTTCATCATCATCGTCAACCCGTATTATTTCCCTCACCACTCGGCACCCTTTAACCTTACCATGCACCCCGATTCACCGAACCACAACCATCCATCACAAACCCCAGTTACTATCACCAACAGATTCACTAAGCTCCAACCTTGATTAACACTCATTTGCCACTGTTGAAACCCATCATCGTCCTAATTTCGCGACTTCTGATCACCATTCATTACACCACCACACTCCGTGTTACCCTAATCGTCACCATCCAACTCTTACTAAATGGTTAGGTTGGTGCTACTAGGCTTATAAATAGGGTTTGTGGTGTTAGCTAGTGGTTCTTGAAAGAAAATACGGTAAGAAAATAATCGACAAATAATAACATTATTGAAATGAGAAATTTCACGTGACCTTCACTTTAATATTCGAATTTGCTTGTTTTTTTGCTTTATTTAACACTTTAAATTTGCAAATGATTATAATCAATACTCAAACCTTTAAGGACAATTCATAACAATTAAAATGTGAAACCTACTTAAAGTTTTACTTGCGATCTCAAGTTTAGTTTGAAATACCAAATTTTAGCTCATATTCTTTTTAGATCATTAAAATCCAGATATGAACCAATTACGAGTAGATCCAATACAAAGTAACCAAAAAACTATCAAAAGTATAGGAAATATTTATATATAGTCTAGATCACATCAGTGGTGCTAATTAATGGACAGTGAAAGAAAATAAAGTAAGAAAATGAATATGTTATTTTTTATATTTTTATCTTATAATATTTTAAGTAAATTACAAATAATAAATTTCATAAATAGCCCTTCTAATATGAAAATATTAAAAAACCCTTGAAGTTAACAGAACAAGTAACGCTTGTTAGTGTTAGTACCCAAAACTCGTTACAATTTAAAAAACCAATACCCAAACTTGCAACAAAAAAACCTTAATACCCAAAATTTTTATTTTAAGTAAACCATAGGACCCATATATGTAATTAACTCTATATTTAACTTAAGATTACTAAATTACCCTTATTGGTTTCTGTTCAATTTCTTTAGTTTTTAATATATAGAAGAATTTGATTTTCTCTATACGGATAAGGAATGTATGTATATAGATTTTACTTTTTTATATATGGCTATGGGTGTTATTGTTTTAAAATATTGGGCTATGTTTATATTTGAGATTAATTTTTATTGTTTGGTTATGGTTTCTTACTTTATATGTTTAATAGTTTAAACCTCGTGTGTTATACTAGTGAAATCATAAGAAATACATAACTTTACATTTTATATAAAAAATATTTAAATGAGTAACATTGACCTAAAATTAATATTTTACACAAACAGTATAACTAATTATAAATGCTAATTACAAATATTAGCTTTTTAAATACATTATATACATTGGGAATTGGAGAAAAAAATTATTTATTTTAATATTAAAATTACATATTTTGATTTTATTACATGTAAAGCAATAAAATTGAAACATGTCATGTATGTTAATGTAAACACACTATGCCATGCACAATATAAAACACAATAACTCACTAAACAATTTACAATGAATGGAGATCCTAAAGATACATAACTTTAGTGTTTTTAGTGTTGCTAAAAAAAGTAACATACTATCTTGATTTTAATACTAAATTTATTAAAGTCTTTTCAAATATTTTTTCATTATTGGTTTTGCTCTTGAGTATGTGTATTAAACGGTAACAGAGTGCGTTCGATACTGATTGTAACATAATTTGCAATTGATTTTTCCAAATAAAAGTAGTAGCAACACATATTATTAACAGTTTTTTAAAGCTTACATGGTTATTAAATTCGTAGTAATGTGTTCACGACTGTAATTTATATATAATTGAATAAAAAGAAAAAAATAAAGATCAATTATCTAAATCATTACAAAAAATAAGCAACGTAAATTTACAATGATTGAGAATCTCTATTATAATAAAAGATGTATTATAATAAAATAGTATCTTGTTCGCCACATGACGCTTTCTCATTCACTTTCAATGTCAAAATCCCATCTAAAAAAAAAGAAATTTCCATTCTCATATGCGTGAATCATTAAATGGATACCCATGACCTATTTTCCGTTTTAATTTTAACTATTTTTAAGTTAAAACTAAATATTTTAACTTTAAATATAATTCACAATAATTCGCATATTATTTTAAAAGTTAAATTTATATAAATATTTTAATATTTTACATATGTCATATAGGAAAAATCTTATGTGAAAATTATGTATTATGCTTGAAAGAAAGACATATGATAACTATTTACCTTCTTTATATTAGTGAAAGTAAATGTTAAAAAAGAACACTTTTGTTATAATTTATAAAGGAAAGTAATGAAGTTGTCAATATATATGAATAGGTGTGAGGGCACAACATTTATACAACATGATTTTGCCCTATAAGTTCATGTATTAACTGTGACACCCTGTTAGGCGGTAGAAACACCGGGCTATCAAACGAATTGGATATCAATAGTACAAAGCACATGGCACACTAAAAGACATGTTTTAATATCATTAGAGCATCAATGTCGTGACATAAATGAGAACTAAATAGCATTAAAACAGAATAAAAGCCAACAATTACTAGCGTTTAATTTTGATTTATTCTAGGTCCAAAAAGCATCCTAAATGTCTCGAAAGCATAAACGTCTCAAAACACCACCTGAAATAGGAGTGTTCATGGTTCGGTTTAAAACCATGAAACCGTCCAAACCGGTCATCGGTTTGGCTTCATGGTCGGTTTTATTTTTAACTTTCGGTTGGTCGGCTTTAAAAAATTTAAACCGTAATGAACGGTTTGGCTTGTGGTTTTTACCAAAAACCGGTCAGATAAAACCGGACCGGACCGTAGGATTTAAGTATTTCAAGGTTATATATTTTTTATATTAGATATATAATTATTTATAATATTTCATATTATATATTAGTAAATGTTTTTTTTAGTTTTTTATATTAGATATTAGTAATATTTCATAGCCCATTAGCCCGAACAAACTAATATTTAGATAATTGAAGCCCAAAATGATTATCCTATATATTTTAGCATAGCCCATTAGCTCGAGCAAACTATGTTTTGACCTGGTTTGTTTTGAACACCTAATTACTTTAAGCTTCTTTGTGTATTTTGGCAACTTATTCTAAGCTTTTATTAGAATAATTTTACTTATTATGTGTTTATTTGGTGTATATGTTTTTTAACAACATGTTAATTATGTGTTGATTTTTTTGACATCTTATATTAGCACAAAGATGAACATATATAGTATATAAGCCCAATTTAGGCCCAAACCGTGAAACCAAACCGGAGCCAAACCGTTAGTAACGGTTTGGTTTGGTTTGGTTTGGTTTGTGTTTTCAATGGTTCGGCTTTGGTTTTCGATATGCAAAAACCGTACTAACGGTTTGGCTTACGGTTTGATCAAAAAACAGTCAAAACCAAACCGTGAACACCCCTAACCTGAAATATGTAAAAATAAAGTTAGCTATTTAAAGCTAGTGAGTAAACCACAGTTGATAAATAATAGTATAGAAAATCTGAGATCATCATAATATGCTGCGCAATCTTACATGCATAGCTATTTCATCATATTACTCAACCTTTGACCATAGAACACATGAACACATTGAAAACACATGAACACATTGAACACACATTGAACACCATCATTGTATAGCAACTTGTAATCATTTGTCATGAGGAACCAACTCATGGTGCAATTAGTGATAACTGTCATTTATCCGTCATTTAACCGTCTCGAATGTAAGTTATCAAAAATTGTTTTAGCATCGAAGGGACATAGTTACATAGCAACAAGTATCACAGTATAGTAACTAGTAACCATTGTATAGAATCGCCGGGTTTAAATCACCTATCGATGTTGTAAAGTGTAGGTGGGTTTGTCAGACCATTAGCGCTAACATTGTACCGGTGGAAATTACAAGTAATATACTACTTTAAACTACCACATAAGATTGCATCAAGTCGCGAACTAGATTAACATATTTAATGATCTCATTTGAAAATAGAAACAAAGAAACGAAAACCGAAAGCATTGTATAGTAATTGAACATATTTCAGCCCCAAAATATAAAAGTAAAAAGGGGAGTGAATTTACTCACCTTGAAAAGTAAATACAATCGAACCGTTAGAAACGCAGCTATAACGCACCAAGGGTTGCCGAAATATTAGTACCACCTAATTAATTGGGAAAAACCCTACTTAGAAACGAAGAAATAGTAATAAGAATCAAAAGTCCGAGATCTATGGTTTCAGATTTGGGATTTAAGGTTTTAAATCATAAATTGAGAATTTAGGGTTTTGAAATACAATTTGGGAATTAAGGTTTTAAGTACGAAATGTAATTGTATTTTCGTATTGAATATATTTTATACGATACATATATTTCGTTGAAAGTATTTGAAATTGCATATTTTTAAATCCTCAAAATATTTTAACTTAGAATATGTTATTTAGGTAATTAGAAATATACGATTTAAGGTCTAAAACGTTCAAAATATGAAAATTAAAGAAAATGGGGTCAGTGAGGGTCGAACCTGCGACCTACACCTTCACAGAAAGCATAACAACCATCAGAGTAGATTCACCTTTTGTTATTTAACTTGATTTTAAATTCTTTTAACTCTTTGCACAAGGCAACACCCATTTCATATTAAGCCCTAGAATCAAGATCCGTTCAATTCGATTTAACCTGATAATCTCAACCAAATCAAACATAGAGCTTTTAATCTACGTGAAAACGTGATCATTTTAATGTATAGAACTTACTTGATGGTGACGAAATGATACGGATTTGAGATGGAATAAGACTCAGCTGTTCTTGAGGGAAACACGCGAATCTGGAATGAAATGAAATTAAATCAACGGATTGGGGAGTTGTAGGAGATTAAGGGGATTGAAATGAACACAAATTTTACCTGTAACGATGCCCGGACGATTGAAAACACTCAACTTGCCGGAAAAGTGATTTGTTTGCTTTAATTGGTTAATTTCAGAGGATATGGGGTTATTATGATGATAAGATGGTGTTAGTCGATTTCATAGGAGTAAAATGGAAAGGTTTAATTGCGATTTCGGGTCTACTTACGGGATTTCCGATTACACTTTGACAATCACAATCAATTTAGCTTAGAAACGGCTGTAAAAGCGTAGAGAGAGGTTCGAAATGTGCTGATAATAAATTAGGAAGGTTTTATTTGATTTAGAAATTGTTAAAACGCGTGGAAACAAGTCGCCGGAGACCGCCGGTGGTTGCCGGAAAGTTTGCCGGTGAATTAACCGGAATTACGGGCTTCAAAATAAAGGGGGGCTGGTTTAAGAAATTTTACAATTTGTTCCTTATGGTTTAAGTTTAGTTAATTTTTGTATTATAAACTTTTAGTTCAAGTTTTATAAATTACGGTTTTAACCCAAAGTTAATTAAATACTTGTTTTTAACTAAACAACTTAACTAAATAACTTGTAATGCTTATATAAGTGGCGTTCTTGTATCTTTAGCTCGTTTAAGGCGTTAAGAGACTATTGCTAGTCTTAGAATCGGTTTTGTTTAACGTTTTCAATAAACTTCTTCTATTAACTATTTATATATATATATATATATATATATATATATATATATATATATATATATTCTTTTGATATTTATTATTACAAATAGTGTTTATTTGATACACGTAAGTATTTTGCGATAGATACGATCGATTAAATAATACGCGAATAACGTAAAAGTCCAACGTATTTATTAATAATCATAATAAGGAACGTTACAATTTCAAGAAATAAATACGATTATAATTTAAAAGATAACTAGCTTCGGCTTCGAGCAGGACATACGGATTCGGGTTCGAGGCAGATGTCACATTAACTGTTGTATTATAAGTATAAAAAATGGTAACTACTTAAGTTTTTAACTTTTTTTTAAATAACAAAAATGATTTTGACCTATAAGTTTCTTTTTATTGTGTTTGTTTTAAATTATAACAATATTATACTCAGATTAATGAAAATAATATATATATATATATACAAATTTTGAACCTATAAAATATTTTCATGTGTCAATTGTTGATTATCAACAAGTGTTGAAAAGCTTTTGTATCTTTCAATATAGGATTTTGCTTAGGTGCCACGTACGTTTTAATTTAGTTTGATGTAGGATTTCAAGGAGGGTTATGGTATAATCTATATTCGAAATAACCTGATGATATGCCCAGATAAAAAATTCTTCAATTATCATGAATTATCTCCTAACCTAATATGTCCAAATAAAAAATTAATAAATTATCATGAATTATATCTTAACCCGATATGTTTAAATAAAAAATTTAGCAGTATCATGAATTATCTCCTAACCTGATATATTCAAATAAAAAATTTACCAATTATAGTAATTATCTTCTAACTCGTTATATTAAGATGAAAAATTTACTAATTATTATAATCATCTCTTTTATTTTAGCATACGATTTTTGCTAGGAAGTATTTGTAAATATCCAAATCGATTTAACAAGAGATATGTTAAAAATAAATTTTATACATAATAATAAATATAGTTAAAACCAAAATCTCGTGTAATACATGAGAATACTAATCTAATCTATCTAATAAATCAAGGTTTTAGGGGGTTATTTTTTGGGGGGAAATGTTTGTTCTATAATAGGAAGTTTAGAAGGTAAAAATTATATATATGGAATTTTTTATCATGAATAAGTTGATGAAGACAAATCATTAAATGTTAAATATTTATTAATACTTCAAATAATGTTATAATTTCTTTATAAATATTATTATTTAACCCGTGTGTAACACACGGGTTTTAAACCTAGTATTATAATAAAGAAAATAAATTTTCTAGAGGGACTTGCAATATACTCCAAAGTCCCAAGGTACTTCTATAAACCTCCGATAGATGCCTTTTTGTAGGTTTATTATATTTCTTAAGTAAACTTTTTAGGTTTGACACCTTATCAATAAGGAAATATATTAATATAGAAAAAAACACATGAACTATTGTTACATCATTTGATGCAAAATAGTGGGTGTAAATACTATAGTTAATTAGCCCGGCCAATTGAAGAAACGTGAAAAGATATATAGATGCATGTATTA
Organism: Tagetes erecta; assembly: GCA_030867185.1. Lineage (NCBI taxonomy): Eukaryota > Viridiplantae > Streptophyta > Magnoliopsida > Asterales > Asteraceae > Tagetes > Tagetes erecta. The sequence continues at coordinate 11,063,077 of CM061489.1, forward strand.
CACGTAGTGGATAATAGCATGAAGGTATGAAGAGCTCAGGGTATCCTGGGCTAACTTTCAATTTTGTTACGAAGTATAATTTTCATCGGTTTAAATATCATACAATTTTTTTCTTATGATTTTAAGTATAGGAATACCCCTGAAAAAAATTTATGATACTTTGAGCGAAAAATTTCTATAGAATACCCTTAATATTTGGTTCTGGATCAGCCACCGAATGATTTTAAATATAAGGATACCCCTAAAAAAATTTATGATACCGTTGAGCGAAAAATTTCTCATAGAATACCCTTAATATTTGGTTCTGTACCCGTCACTGAATTAGATAATATCTTACAATTAATTACTTGGAAATTTTGCTAACGTGGAAAGTCAAGTTGTACGTCTTAACGTGATCATGTTGCCATCTTTCGTTTGAATAGATAACCCTATAACGTTAACCACACATTCGTTGGCCCAAAAAAAGTCCTAAATGATCAACGAGAAGTCATCTCTTGAGTTCACATTTGATTTGGTCGGCTCATCATACATCATAAGTTTTGTGTGTTGAGTTGCCACGTTTGGTTCGGTATGGTTTAAGGATAGTACTGATGATAAATAAAACCAAACTGAACGGTAGTTTCTAACTTAAATAAAAAATGGACCACCGGTTATTAGTTCGAGTTTGTTATTTTTATGGCTAATTGGCTTTTTATTACCTTAGTTGCAATCAAGTTTTAGGTTAGTATGTTTTTTACATATTATATTACTAGATATTATATTACTAGGTTAGTGCTCATGTATACACATACGTTGACCGGTTAAATACGTCACAGTAGATAAAAAAATAAATTGTTGATCATTTGGCATATATAAAATAACTAATTAAAAAATTTTACAAGTTTGCAAAAATCTCTTTGTAATTCAATGTTTTTAAACCGGCCGGTCCGACCGGTCCAACCGCGGTCGGACCGCATTTTTGAAAAATCACGGTTCGATAGGTCATGGTCTGATAGGTGTTTGTGAACCGCTAACCGGACCGTAGTTGAACCGGGGTTGAACCGGTTTATTATCAAAATATAGATTTTTTTTGTTTAATTTTATTGGATTTTATATTTACATCTTTATTTTTGTGTTTTTTGTAATGAAAGGTTAATATTTTAATGTTTTAAGTGATAAAGATGATGAGCTCGTTTTATTTTGGAATTAAAACTTGTTTAAATTATCTTATTTTTTGTGATTTTTGGCGTTAAACTTGTTTGAATTATTAGTTTTTGGTAAAACATAATATTATTGAACTTAGGTTGTATTTAAATTATAATTCTTATGACATTAATTTGATAAATATATATTTTATCCTAACCCGGTCCAACCGCGGTCCGACCCCGGTCGAACCGGTCCAACCAGTAAAATTATAATACCGGTTCAGTGTCCGGTCCGGTTTTCAAAACATTGCTTTGTATGTAACCTTACCCTCTTTAGGTATAACTAGGAGCTTCAAACATTGTCTACTTTTAACATTTGAAAGTGCAAAGTTGTGAAATGTTAAATACTTGTTAGCCATAGCTACAAAAGTGCTTTTTGTGTAAAGTAAATTAGTTAGGAAATGTTTTATTACAATTTCAAAAAGAAAAGTTTTATTTTTAGAAGTAACTAAAAGATTTTAAAAGATATAACGAATGTTTTTCAAAAGTTGTTAGCAAAATTAACAAATTTATGATAAAAATTACAAATTTTTGTTACATGAAAGTTATTATTAAAAGAGATAATATTATGATTTCATGTAAATGAGATAAGTTGGGAAGTATTCGATTACAGCTAAAAAAAGATATGTTTAATTTTTAAAGCTATTATAACTTTATAAGATTATAATAAAGAATATAATTTATGAATATCTAACAAAATTTATTCAATTTATTGGTTTAACAAATAAGAAATAACATCAAGTTTTAAAATAAAATTATACTCCGTACTTTATAAAAAAATGGTTGAAATTACATTTTGTAAACCTTAAACAAGAAGGTGTAACAAGTAAAAATATTATAAAAAGAAAGCTGCGTATACTATTCTTAGAATATGATTCTTATAAAATATACAGCTAGCTAGCTAACTTTTCGAGATTTTGGGAAGCAAATTCAATCCTAATTTATGTTGACACTTCTAATGTAGTCAGAAAACTTCTTTTTTCAATTTTGAATATCTAGATGGTCCAAGAAAATGTTGTTAGGTTGGATGTAATCTTTTTTCTAATAAGTTGTTAAAAGATCACCTTGAAACTACGATACCTCATTTTGTTATGAGAGTTATAGTAAAGACTTAATTTACTAGAAAGCCTAAGCATGAGCGAATCAAAAGTGTAAGGAATGAGTTTTTGGAAACTCACCGCATCTCGATATTTAACAAAAATTATATAGAAAAGTTCCGAGTGAACCTATAGAAAATTTTGAAGTGAATACATATATATAATTATGAGTGGATTCGAGTGAGGTTCACATATAAAGAATTTTAATCTAAAAATGGATAAGAGATTGACATGTCGCATCTAGTTAAAATAAGAGATTGAGTATTTTAGTTATACCCATTTTTTTTAATTTTTATCTTCACATGCAAGACATACGTCAATTCCCCCACTTGTTTTAAACATTTATAACTTTTACATACGACATTATTTTTTTAAACAAATTACACCATAAAAACGAGCATTTTTTTCTCTTTAAAACGCGTATAATGTTGATATATAAAAAATGAATTTTTTTCACATTTTTTTCAGCTCATTGTGTCTTCCGTCAGGTCATTGTGTCATCCGAAGGGTTGTTGTGTCATCCATCAGCTCATTGTGTACTTATTCGACGAAGATTACACAATGGCCTAATAAGAATTATACAATTACTGAAAAAGTGTTTCGAAGACCTTGTTCCCACGACATCCTCTTTCAAAAATAATTAAACAAAGCATAAAAAAATTTCTCGTTTTCTCATTGTGTCTTTTTTTCATTGTGACTATTGTAATAAAAATATAAAAAAATGATAACTTTTTTTTAATTTTTCGTTTATTTATTTTGTGAAAAAGAATTTAGTGAGGAACAAGGTCTCCAAACCACTTTTTTGAAATTTGATTTATATTGTGAGTTATAATTTTTTAAAAGTGTCATTATGTCTTTGTTTACCATTCTGTCATTCTCACACTTTGTACCAAAAATCTTTTTTATATATTAATATTATATGTGTTTTAAGGATAATAAAACGCTTGTTTTTTGGTGTAATTTCTTTTAAAAAACTTATATTGTATTCGAAAGTTATGAACGTTTCAAAAAAGTGTGGGAATTGATATGCGCCTTGCATGTGAAGAGAAAAAGTCAATAAAGATGGCTATGACTAAACTACTCTTCTACCAAATTGTTTTTCTACAAATTGATCTCAACCATTAAAAAGAGATCTAAAGGTCATAAATCTTTCTTACCCTTCTTACATTAAAATCCTTTGTAGTATAACTCTCCCGAGTGGATTCAAGTAATATATGTTCTCCTAGATGAGTTGGAATTGCATAGAGTTAATCTTCAAAAGGTCATAGGTTCATTTCTTCCTACATGCATTTTGTAAGTAATTTTTTAATTGATTTTTAGGGCTCTAATTGTGGAACCTTCTCATATCATTCGAATTTCCAAGGTGTAATATTGAATTATTGTATTACATTGTTATTATGTGACGAACCTAACCGGATCCGAACCGTTAAACCGAGCAAGATTTTTTTATGTCCGGTTTTATTAAAGTTTGAGCACCTAAAAATAGTGAACCCTGATAAAAGTTACTGGATCCGTAACTGAGCCTAAGAAGACATGTGAACTATTAGATCTAAAAATTAAATGAAGATCAAAGCTATAAAAAACGTGGTGGCACAACCGTAAATTACTACAATTTTTCTTCCAACCAAAGGGAAATTGTCTCATTACATGGATCTATTGTGTTATTTTGTTATCTAACGTGTAAAAATACAATATATCCATTTTAGTTCTGGACTGTGAGATGTTTGATTCTAACATATAAACACAAATGGATATATTGTGTTATATATAGTGTAAGATAGGTAAAACAGAATAGATCCATTGATGTGCTAAATCGATCTATAAATATATAAAATAAAACATATGCTAGACACTAATTTAATCCTATTTATTTCTAAACTAGACCACACTAAGGCAAGTATACATGTCATGAATAGTAAAGCTAATGGAAGACTAGGTATCAAACCCTAGAGACACTAATGGATAACTAAAATTAACTAAGAAAAGTTGTTGTTTGAAAATATTTGAAATTTTATTGGAAAACTAGTAAATTAAATGACTTAACTAAAGTTAACGAAATGAAAGCTTTAAAGACTTGAATCAAATTTGGGAAAAAACTTTACCTAGGTTGTTATTTATGGTTGACAACTATTGATTAAGCTTT